>CM062810.1:416125034-416471817 GCA_031772625.1 Pinus tabuliformis
GGACTCAAAATCTTCCATAAAAAGATTAGCAACGACTGGGGATAGGGGTGAGCCCATGGCTATTTTTCTTTTATAATCGAGTTCAGATGGAGCATAACCATTTTTCAAAAAAATATCAAGTTAGCATATTGAGATTCAGTATCAATAGGAAGTACAACTGTGATTTGAACATTATTATCTATACCTTTATTGACTGATGCATCATTTATTCTAGTAATCAACCTGCAAAAACCTTGACTTTTCACAATTTTGGCAGGTTTTATTTCTAGGTCATATTCTTGCATGACAGTAACCTAGTTAAGCATTTTCTCTCCTAATTCTTTTTGAATAAGTAATTGCCTAACCACTGAGAAAGGGACAATGAATTTAGTATGAGTTTTCAAGAGAAAAGGTCTGAAATACTTGATTGCTTTGAAAACTACAAAGGCTTGTTTTCTACTCCAGAATAATTTAATTCAGCTCCTTGAAAATTTGAACTGAAGAAAGAAATAGGAGCTTCAATTTTCTGTTCATTTGGTTGTGTTAAGACTGCTGCATATGATAGTTTAGAGGCAAAAGTATATAAAATGAATTGATTAGAAAAATTAGGAGTTGATAGAGAGGGAGCATCAATAACATCTTTCTTGATTGATTTAAATGACTCTCTTTCATTGTCTCCCCATTTGAAAAGTGATTTTTTCTTGATCATGGTTTGTAATGGTAGGACGATTTGAGAGAACTCAGGGACAAATCACTTGACAAAATTAATTTGGCCAAGAAAAGATTGCATTGATTTTTTGGTATGTGGCATAGGAATTTCAGAAATTGCCTTAATTCTTTCTGGATCAATACAAATTCCATCTTTGGATACAATAAAGCCAAGGAGTTTTCCTTCACTAAGAGAAAAAAATGACTTCTTGGGGTGTAGAGAAATTCCATGCCTTTTGCATCTTTCAAAGATTTGTTTTAAGTCACAGAGATGATTACTCCTCTTCTTGGAATACATGGTAATATCATATAGATATACCACAACAATTTTATTGATCAATCCCCTGAATCCAATGTCCATTGCTCTTTAGAATGTGGCTCCTGCATTCTGTTGTCACTCACTGCAAAATGTGTTTTTAGTTTCCCAAAGTGCAAAAGAGTAGTGAAGTATGAAGCCATCTTCCAAGCCACAGAAGCTCTTAAAGCTAAATTAGATCCTCTCCATTGGATGGTGCTCAGAATTAGATTTCCAACGGTATGTGGAAGTCCCAGAATGGACTCCAGAATCAAAAGCTAGAGCAGATTGATGTTTCCCTTTGAAAATCAGAAAATAAGGAGAAAATGCCTAAGTGTAAAATCCCAGGTCTTGGCATATCGACGAAACCGCAAATCGGAGGTTCCAATGACATGGTATATCGATGATCGCACATCAGGGTCGCATCACGTATTGGCGATCAAACTACATAACATCATGGCTTATTGGCGCATCGCACATTAAAGTTCCAATAAATTAGAGATCCATGGCAAATAGTATATCGACGATCGCTACAATGCAAGACATGTCGCAATTGACAGTCGTCGATCTTAAAGTAACCACTATAAAGGAATTGTGGGAAAAGAATGTTGATAGTACAAATCACCGGGAAAGGCCGAAAGCAATTTACAAAGGAAATTAGCGAAAAACCAAAGGTGGAGCTGGAGGTCAAGCACTACTTGGCTATCGTAGTCGGAGATCGCAAACATTTTGCGGCTCCAATATAAAAGCCTTGACTGGAAACCTCCAATATAAAGGATGAGCCCCAGGTCATAGCCCTAGGTCCTATGATGAAGAAATATTGGAAGGGGCTAAACCAAAGGTGGTCGAAGGAGATCGAGAATCATTGTTCTGTAACACCCTTTAGAGTAAAAGTCCTGATTCCATGATGCCCCAATAGTATGGTACAGTGATTTGAAGGTGTATGGGTCGGAAATTGAGGCATTCAATGAAGGCATGGTGCAATGGTAAATTATTATGGGGACTCATGAAGTCTTAATGCCTCAACATGGAGCTCCACTCAGTCATAAATGTAAAGGACTATCCGGCCAAGAAAACATAGTCGATTGCTACCAACTCCAGAGAGTGGTGAAGCTAGACAGTTAAGGCGAAAGTGATAGTAGCCCCTTGAGCAGCATGAGAAGCACACCAAGGCAAACACATGGCCTGATCAGGGGAAATCTTAGAAATGGCATAGGGATACTTCCTCCATCATCTTTCCATTTTCCTTTTCTTTATTATTTTGTAATTTCTGTTTATTTTCAAGAAAGGAATCAAATCCTTGGGAATCATTTTGGGCAGTAGAACTATCGCAGGTTGAGACAGCTAGTCAATTAGACAACTGGCCCTTTGCTAAGATATTTTGTAAATGTTGATTCAAAGCCCCCCTTCTCTGTATAAATAGTGGAAGAAACACTTCAAAAAGGGGGTTTCGAAATTCTGCACCTGCAGTGGTCCAAATTCTGTGGTTCCACTTTGATTCTATGAAGCTTGTTCAAAAGGGACTTGAGCTATATATTGTTGAATGTAAATGGACTGGTGATTGGGACTCATTTCGAATATTAATGAAACTCTTTGGTGATTCAAATCATGGCAATGCGCAATATGTTTTCCCCTATGTAAATATCATTTCATATATCTTTTTCGTTCTTTGAAATGGTGTGATGAAGCTGTCAGTTTCTCTCTAATTCATGGATTTATCTAGGCTACTAAATAGCAAACAATACCTGTGTATAAGACATATTTACTTCTGTTAGATTATAACCTACAGTACCTGTGTACAAGACAAACTTACTTGTGATTATTTGATTAACCTGCAGTACCTGTATGAGCACAGATTTACTCATACTATTTGGTGATAAAGGTACCCATGAAGTATATGGCATGAAACCTTAATTCATGCTCCACTCTTTCTGCTCTTTCATCTCATCCCTCTTCCATATTTCAACTGGAACACCGTGGCTTAGGATTTTGCATTGCAATCATCCCTACACACCAAATTCTCTCCTTCCTTTTCTCCTCTTCACTTTACTACAACATCGATATTAAGCTTCCCGTTGTTGTGTGTCAGCTATTAGAACCAAACATTTCTCCTTGAGGTTGGCCTGATTTACCCCCCTGAAAATTCAAATCCATGTATTGGCTTGAGTTTACCTTAATTATGGCCTATTGAACCAAGCCCCCTTTTTATCTTATTTTCAAACTATGTGACAATTGGAGTGTTGCAGAAAACCCTCACTGATATTCCTCCATGCACTCCTCTATCTAGGATGTCCTAGTCACTGGTCTACAATCAACCCAGAGGCTGTCTCTAGGAAGATTTCTATATCTCCTGAAGCACTTGTGCTACAGGTTCTAGAAAAAGCGACAACATCTGTCTATTGCCATTGCCGGGGAACAGATTAGAATACTTTTCCATGGGTACGACAATATTTACATTCCCTCTATTAGGTGAGCAAGGGAAGTTTGGGTTGAAGATCTCACACCTTGGCGATTCCACTGTTTCAATTTTATGGTAAACATCCTTGGCGACTCCACTATCCATATCTCTATTTGATCATCTTGGCTATTAATCAGCCTCATACTCACTCTGATGATAAACAGCTGAAAGTTTCCCCTACCTTTGAACTTGAGCTCACTCACCTAAAAGGGTTCTCAAAATGGCCATTCCTGCATTCCTGACCAACCAATTTGCCCCACTGGATTTTTCTTATATTGCTGATTATCCCAATGACATCCCTTCATTTCATGAATGGAATACCTATTTTCCTAGATTCAGTGGGAACACAGATGGAAGGCTTGATCAACACCTTAAAAAATTTCATGAATGCATGGAGCAATAGGGTATTACTTTTGAATATGCGCAAATGAAACTATTCATGTACTCTTTAGAAGAAGATTTTAGAGTTTGGTACATAACAATACCTTGTGGCAACATATCTTCCTTAAAATGTTTTCATATAGAATTCCATCATTATTGCAAAAGATTATATCCACTGAATTCTTTGTTTGAATATTGTTATGCACATTTTAAAGTTGAAAATATTCCTGAGGTTAATGATCTTATTGAAGATGTTTGTGGAGCTCCGCTCTAAGAAAACATCTGCTCACATCAAGAAACATCACCCAATGTTCAAGAAAGAGAATAAGGAAACATCATCAAGCTGCAAATAAACCCTCAGAGATCTTATTCAGCTCAATTTAATGTTTCTCCTTCTTATGATTTATATGAATTTGATGGAGAGTCAAGTGATGCAGAGCCACAAAAATCCGAGTCATGGGAAGTTGCACAAGAAGAGGAGGCCCCCGGGAGGTCAAAAAAGAGGCTCCAGTCCACGATGCACATCCTTCCCTTGGAGAACAAGTTCAAGAACCTCCTCCGATTTATGATTCATATTATTCAGAGGAGGATGAGATGGCCGCAGATGTTCAAAGGGAGTGGTTTACCAGCAAGTGGGGAGAAGGCTTCCAACAACAAGATTTTCTTGAAAAATCTAAGGTTGAAGAGCTGAACAATATTTGTGGCTACCCTGACCAAGAAGATATTGGTCAGCAGACGTTTCATGGAAATAAGGCAGCTGTAAATTCTTCTTGTTAGTTCTATGACCTAGTAGCTAATTACATGAGCACATTCTTTGGTTAGCAACATAGGTTATTTATGGAGAATTTATTAGGTTTTTTGTTTGAAGACTTTTTATGGTGTATGCCTTTTTTGATCTTTAAATTTCAGCAACATGGAGGTATAAGGTCCAATACTCTGATGCTGGGTTTGTTTCATTGGAGGGTTGACCTCACTTAGGTAAATTGATGCGCTATACATAAGTAGGAGTTGTATCTAAATAAGCTCACTACCTGCACATTTAATTTCTGGTTGTTCGAATTTGTATTTCCGCACTTCAGTTTTATGAGGAAAGAAATCCCAATAAATAAAGTCCCATGGAGATTTTCTGGTTGTATAGGTTCATTATATTTTTGACTCCATGCCCAATGGTGAAGGTTACTAGTCTGCAAGTTCTAAGCATCTTGCTAGCAAGGCACTGTTCCTAGTTGGAGGCAATGTTGTCACTCACTGCAAAATGCTTTTTTAGTTTCCCAAAGTGCAAAAGAGTAGTGAAGTATGAAACCATACTCCAAGCCACAAAGTCTCTCAAAGCTAAATTGGGCCCTCTCCATTGGATAGTGCTCAAAATTATCTTTCCAACGGTATGTGGAAGTCCTAGAATGGACTCCGGAATCAAAAGCTAGAGAAGATTGAAGTTTCCCTTTGAAAATAAGAAAACAAGGAGAAAATGCCTAAGTGTAAAATCTTGGGTCTTGGCATATCGACGATCCTTCAAATCAGAGGTTCCAGCGACAAGACATATTGATGATCACACATCAGGGTCGCATCACATATCGGTGATTCCACTATTTAACATCATGGCTTATTGGCGCATCATGCATTAAAGTTTCCATAAATCAGAGATCCATGGCACATAGTATATCGATGATTGGAGGTCCAGGGTGAATCAATGATCGCAACAGTGCAAGTCATGTCGCAAATCAGCAATCGATGATCTTAAAGTAACCACTATAAAGGAATTGTGGGAAAAGAATGCCAATAGTACAAATCACTAGGAAAGGCTGGAAGCGATTTACAAAGGAAATCAGCTAAAAACCAAAGGTGGAGCTAGAGGCCGAGCACTACTTGGCTATTGCAGTTGAAGATTGCAAGCATGTTGTGGCTCCAATATAAAAACCCCGAACGGAAACCTCCCATATAAAGGTTGAGCCCCAGGTCACAGCCCTCAGTCCTATGATGAAGAAATACTGAAAGGGGCTAAACCAAAGGGGGTTGATGGAGATCGAGAATCATTGTTCTGTAATGCCTTTTAGAGTAAAAGTCTCAATGCCGTGATGCCCCGATAATATGGTACAAGGCTTTGAAGGCAGATAGGTTGTCAATTGAGGCATTGAATGAAGGCATGGTGCAGTAGTAAATCAATATGGGGACTCAGGAAGACTTAATGCCTCAGCATGGAGCTCCACTCAGTCATAAATGTAAAGGACTGCCTGGAAAAACTCTACTTCTACTCTTTGAAAAGAAAACACAGTCGATTGCTACCAATTCCAGAGAGTGGTGAAGCCAGACAGTTAAGGTGAAAGTGATAGGAACTGACCGAGCGACAGGAGAAGCACACCAAGGAAAAGACGTGGCCTGATTAGGGGAAATCTCATAAATGGCATAGGGATACTTCCTCCATCATCTTTCCATTTTCCATTTTTTTATTATTATGTAATTTCTGTTTATTTTCAAGAAAGGAATCAAATCCCTGGGAATCATTTTTGGAAGCAAAACTATCGTAGGCCGAGACAGCTAGTCAATCGAACAACTGGCCCTTTGCTAAGATATTTGTAAATGTTGATTCAAATGCCCCCTTATCTGTATAAATAGGGGGAAGAAACACTAGGAAAAGGGGGTTCCTGAATTCTGCACCCGCAGTGGTCCAAACACTATGGTTCCACTTTGGTTCTATGAAGCTTGTTCATGAGGGACTTGAGCTATAGATTGCTGAATGTAAATGGAATGGTGAATGGGACTCATTTCAAAGATTGATGAAACTCTTTGGTGATTCCAATCATGGAAATGCACATCATGATTACCCATCTGTAAATCTCATTTCATATATGTTTTTCTTTCTTTGAAATAGTGTGATGAAGCTGTTAGTTTCTCTCTGATTCATGGATTTATCTATGATGCTAAATAGCAAACAATGCCTGTGTATAAGACATAGTTACTTCTATTAGTCTATAACCTACAATACCTGTGTATAAGACATATTTACTTGTGATTATTCGATTAACCTGTAGTACCTGTATGAGCACAAATTTACTCATGTTGTTTGGTGATAAAGGTACCCATGAGGTATATGGCATAAACCTTAATTCACGCTCCACTCTTTCCACTCTTTCATCTCCTCCCTCTTCCATATTTCTATTGGAACATTGTGGCTTAGGATTATGCATTGCAATCAACCCTACACACCGAATTCCCTCCTTCCTTTTCTCCTCTTCACTTTACTACATCATCAATACTAAGCTGCTTGTTGTTGTGTGTTGGCCACCAGAACCAGACATTTCTCCTTGATGTTAGCCTGACTTACCCCACTAAAAATTCAGATCCATGTATTAGCTTGATTTTACCTTAATGAAGGCCTATTGAACCAAGCCCCCTTTTTATCTTATTTTCAAAATACGTGACAATTGGAGTGCTGCAGAAAATGCTCACTGATATTCCTCCATGCACAACTCTATCTAAGATGTCTTAGGAGTTGGTCTACAATCAACCCAAAGGTTGTCTCTAGGAAGCTTTCTATATCTCCTGAAGCACTTGTGCTACAGGTGCTACAAAAAGCGACAACGCATTCATCAATACGAAAGGCACTTTTTGATATGCGTATGTTCCCCATTTTGTTTTGAATGTTTTGTTTAATCTATCCTCTAGATGAACAAGGATTTGATTATAACTTGAGAATCCATCTAGAAAAGAATTTAGTTCATAACTAGCAACTGATTGTAGGTGTTATCACTCAGGTTGTTCCCTTTGACTCCCAAGGGAATACGGCCGAGGTAACCACTAACCAATCTTTGGACTGCAGGTTCTAGCCCACCTACAATCAGAGAGGGCTCTCTCTTAATGATTTAGTTTTGTTGATGATGATTTTAGGCTAGTTATTGAGTTCAAGGGGTTTTGTTTGAGTTTTGGCGGGAAGGATGAAGCTTTCAAGTAGAGAGGTAATGCATATTGTGATAAGTTCAAACCATTGGGCATGGAGTCATGGAGTAGGACTGTTGGTGCGTTTTCTTGGTCACAAGAGGAATATGGAGCAAGATAGCAGCACATGAAACAACATTCAGGCTAAATGGAGATGGATTGAAGGATAAGGAATGAGAGGCAATTAAGAATCTCTCTTTCGGCTTAATAGAGGGAAGGTGAATGAGCTCTATCTAGGAGCAGTAAAGAATCCCTAGATAACTGTCAAACATGGGTGAATTAGGGGAAATATGAGCCAAAGGGAATTCATATTCATTACCGATTCAGAGGAAAACATAAAGAAACAACAGAAATTGAGCATAGAGTGTAGCCAAGCAAGTTCTAATCTAATCTTTCTATCTACTATTTAGATGGTGATATATGTATGATATGAGCATATATCAATGGAAAACAGAGGTAGAAAAGACTTATTGAGTCATGTTGCAGCACAAGAATTCCATATTCATTCTTCAAAACATTAATAACACAGCAGACAGTCCATCCTCCAAGCTTTTCAGCAGTCTTTGATTAAGGAAAACATCAAGTATACAGAGCGAGTCTCTAGTGGAGCAAATCAACCAACCAACCCTCTAAACAGTAAATTAGGGTGGTTTTATAAGCAAAATATCTACAAGAATCAGATATGATATAGATCCGATGCAATAAGTGTCTCTAACCTAACATATGCTTGAAATAAATGCCCAAAATATCTATCTAATGCTGTGCTGGGGGCAGCTGCCTCAAAAATGAGTAACTATGATGTCCTTAGAGCTCTGTGCTGGCATTTGGCCATAACTGTGCTTTGATTTCTGCAGCGCTACCCTTAGGTGGCCTTATGCATTAACTTTGATCTAGTGAGCTTTGATGGCCCAACACTGCTTTATTGACTTTGATGGGGGCCTCTTAATGTTTACCTACTTTGGAAATACGGATTTCCACCAAAAACACTAACTGATAGTCTTTGCTGCTTCCTCTAATACACTTTCACTGAACTGGGGCTCCTTATTGTCTTCTGAATGCTTTAAACTGTCCCATTGACATTTTATGGCTGCTGTTCGGACCTCTGTTGCCTTAAGAACTATTTTCACCCCTTTTCTGAATCCAGTGTGAAGAAATTCCTGTCAATTTGCGAATCTCAGGCCTGCTGGCAGCTGAACCATGAGAGGGCTTCCATTTTGGCCTATTTTTCTTAGCCTAATCGCGCATCAAAAACTGCCTCATTTTTTCATTCCGGGCATCCCTTGCTGCAGATTTCGCGCTTCGTGCCCTTTTCAGTGATGATGTCAGCATGACATCAACGGTGGGTCCCAGTACGGCGGTGACGTGGCAGGGTGACGTCAGCAGGGTGATGTGGCAGTACGGCGGGGTGACGTGGTAGTGCGGTGGGGTGATGACGTGGTAGTACGATGGGGTGACGTGGCACAGGACACGGTGGCAGGAGGCCGACGCAGGTTGATGACGTCATGAAGACATGGCGCTGTCGTCATTGGGTGGAGGCGGTATCCGGTTTTCTCCCGCACCGCTTTTCCGCGTAGGTGGTATTGGGGGAGGGGCCTCCGAACACACCGGGAGGCTGACACGTGGCGGGGGTACGGCAGGGAAACCGCCCATCCCCCGGACGTTAACCTCTGGCGGATCGGTATATGAAAACACCCGCCCACCGTTGATCTGGGGTGCTGGCCATCGGACGGCTGGTGGGGTAGGCGAGGTAGCGGGAGGTTAGGGACGGGACCCGCCCGTATTATTTAAACAAAAATGCACGACGAGGGTTGAAAACCTTAGGTTAATGCGGAGTTTGGGGGTTTTATGTGTGTGAAAGGTAGGATAGTGAGGTTTTTAAGGGTAAAGGGGTAGATATAGGTTATTGGCCTAACTAGAGGTTTAGACCAATCCCAGAGTTATGACACGGATGGGTTCATAATAGTCCCAGGTGGACTATTATATCCCAGAACTGTATGTACATAGCTATAGTGCTATAGGGTGGGATATGTAATATTTTTGGGATTTTATATAGTTTTTGTAGTAATTAGGGATGGGAAATGATCTAGGGAGCTAGATAGTAGAGTTAGGAGTTAATATGAATTTGTGAGGTGAAGTGTAGGGGAGAGGCTAAGTTTGTGAGCTGAAACTTAGACATAGGAAGTGAATGGACTGTGGAGACATGATTTTTACACAAGAAATGTGGCTTCTTTTCACTGAAGAAAGTCAAAGCTTGACTTGGTATTTTACAAAAATGAAGTGATAACAGGACTGGTTGGGCAGATCCCAAGGTCCTCAAGGGGATGTTAGTGAGTGATTTGGAGATTTAGAAGAAAGGGGAATTAGACATGCCTCGCTTGAGCTCTTCCAAAGGGAAATTGCCTTATACTTGTGATCTGAATAGTTATAACATTAAAAAACATGAAATGGATCACATAGCTTGATTCTGCAACCACAAAACTACTTACCCAGCCTACTTACCTAGCATTTTTTCTTCTTTTTGCATGGGTGCACTTGGACTTGCAGACCCTGATTATCCTTTTTTCTTTTGACTACCCTCCTATCTAAACGTACCCTTATATCATCCAGGGGCTCAGATTAAGCTGTTGAGCACCCTTGTTTCTCTACCTATCTACAAATCTGCCAAGATTAAGTTGTTTGGACAGATATTCATTCTCTATATTCTACAACAAGAAATTGAAACCTAGGGAAGCCAAGATTAAGCTGTTTGGACTTCCCTTAACTGAAAAACTCATCAAAATGGATTAACTCATCAAAATTTGGAATACAACAGTGGCATTTAGACTGGCACACTTTCATGGCCTCTTCTTTGGCCTCTTTCTGGAAATATGGAACCTTGCAGCATGAAAAGATGACATATTTGGCACTTTCAACTGTCAATCATGAAATATGAACACCTATTGCAATAGGAGGCTAATAGTAGGACTTGTTCCATTGGTGGGAGGGGAAAATTATCTTTTTCACGTGCCTTATTTAAATTCCTAAAATCAATGCAAATGCGAATATCACCATTCTTTTTTCTGACTGGTACAAGATTAGAAACCCATTTGGAATGCCTTATTGGAAAGATAATTTTGGCCTTTAGAAGCTTGTTTAACTCACTTTTGATCTGACTTTCCAAATTTGGATGAATCTTTCTGAGTTTTTGCTGAATGGGTTTCTCATTCGGTATCATTGGGATAATGTGTTGGATGATAGAAGTATCATAAGTTTTAAGATCTTCATAATTCCAAGCAAAAATATTCTTATATTTATTTAACAGATGAATAAATGCATTTCTTTCTTCTGATGAAAGCCCAAGACTTAAGTTAATATTTTGAGGTTTGATATCAGATCCAAGGTTAACTAGTTCAAATCTCAAAGTTGAACTTTGAAGTTTGCAATTGGTGACCTTTTTAAACCAGTCTTTTAAATCATAAAGATCCTCAAGTTTAACTACAGGCTTCGGCAAAGCATTTTGTTCATTTGATTTATTCAATTGTCTATCGTGCTCATCTTCATATATTACTTGGTCAAAATAAGATTCTTCAGATGTCAAAAAATATAGGATATCTTCATCATCATTAAACACTCACCAATTAGTGATGTTGTCAGGAATGGAAGGGCGAAAAATCAACTCTATAGAAAACCTATCAGGACTAAACTCTTCAGGTGGGATCAATTTAGATGCAACATTGGCCAAAAGATCAGCACTGGCATTCTGTAGCCTAGGAATTGGAGAAATATTAAATGCAATGAAATGTGAAGTAAGATTTTGAATCAAGGATTGATAATGTTTGAGATGATTAGAAACACAATGAATACTATTTCTTACTTGTTTTATAACAATTTATGAATCACCAAACACTTGAAGGTATTCAACATCAAGACTTATAGCTTTATGCAATCCTTGTACTAATGCTTCATATTCAGCTATGTTATTAGTACATTCAAATTCTAATCTACATGCCAACATAGTTTTTGCACCATCAGGGCTTATCAATATGCATCCAGCTCCTACACCATCATTAGATTTAGAACCATCAAAATAAAGTGTCCAAAATAAAGAATCATGCTTAATTACAGGTGTATCTACAATATTTAAACATTTAGTAAAATCTGTTTGTGAATAATTTTCAACTTGAGATGAAACAAAATTAACTAAGAAAGGGGATCTCTGGGCTACAAAACTTCCAAAGTAAGATTCAGAAGAATAATTCCCAAGGATGTTGTTTGTGAAAACCACAGGCTCATTTTCTTCATCCATATCAGTAACTGAGTATTTCATATGCTTTTCTCGATCCACCCAAATCTGATTTGGTTTCCCATTGTAAGGAAGCCATATGTGTGACCAATCTATGGCGAAATAACCATGCAATTTCTCAGACCAATCTCTGCTTAAAATAAGACCATAAAATTCAGGAATATCAACAACCAAAATATCAATAATTTGACATACCTTTGAATTTGAAGATAATCTTATTAAAATAGAGTTTAATTCTCCCAATACTTTAACCTTTGTTCTATCTAATTGAACAATTTGGACAACAGACTTCTCGGGTGTTATGTTCAGCTTGAGACAAATTGAATATGGCATGATATTTGATGATGCACCTGAGTCTATTAAACAATTGTGAACATTTTTGTTAAAAATTTCAAAGGTTAAAAGAAAAGGAGGAGTATGGGAATTTGACCTATCTCCAATTACAATTGCATCGGAAGCATTGCTTTTATCTGGGGAGTCACTCAGAGGCTTACCTTTTCCTAGTGAGGCTTTTGCAGTTGGCAAAGGAGATGTAGGAACAACATTTAATTCTTTAAGCAATAATTTTTGTTGTTTATTTAACTTGCTCACCTCATACATGGAAATGTTAGCCTTGACTTTCTTCATATCTTCCACAATGTTATATTCTATATCTTTATAAAAAACAATAAGAGTTTTATATGAAGAGGGGGAATTTGAAGTAGAGGGCATGAATTTAGAAGATTTAGGAGGAGATTTTTTTATTGTGCCTTTATCTTTATTGATAGGAGTAGTTGATCTCTATTTTTTATTTGATGACAATGGATCAATAGATATTTTACTCCTAGTTTCTACTGGTAGGGCTTCTCCTTCTTCTTTGTTTTCGATGTATTAAGAATAAAATCCCATAATCCATGTGCTTCAACCAACTCTTCTTCTTGAGATTCTTCCACGGATAAGGCTGATTATTCATCTTCATCTTGATCTGATTCAACATTGGATATGATATTGGGTGGTTGAGACGATGAAGGTAAAGCTTTTTTGAAAGGTCTAAAAGGTCTTTTTGAAGATTCTGATACCTGTTTCTTAATCTCGACCATTTTGTTTGACATTGTTTTGAGGACTTTTTGTAATCCTTCTAAATCGAAAGGGTCTTTAGAAGGCTTCTTTTTGGTTTCTTCCTTAAAAGATACTTTCTTTGACTTCCTTTCTTCAAGAATAGTTTTCTTCTCTAAAGCTAGAATTCTCTTTTCGACAGACAAAGCTTCTTTCATGTTGTCACTTAAAGTAGCTGTACTATCTCTATTGACGAATATCACAATATTAGAGGGAAGCGGATAGATATACCATTCTATTTTTACATCTTCACCAGGTTTTGAAGTATCAAGAATCTTATTAAGCAATTTATTGAACCTAGAATTAAAATCTTTAATTCTTTCATTTTGATTTGCTTTAAGATTGGATAGATCGTTAATTAATGTAGCTGTTGTACGATCATCACCAAACTTTGTCAGAAATTTCTCTTGAAATGTATCCCAATTAGCAATTGAACCTGAAGGTAAAGAAAAGTACCAGGATCCTGCTGATCCTACAAAAGTATAGGGAAAAAGTCTACATACACAATCTTCTTCTTGAACTCCATTAAGGTTAATGGCCAACATGTAATTATGAAAATGTTCTTCAGTTGGAATCCCTTCATCAGGATTAAACTTGGGTAACCATCTTTCTAGATGTTTAGGTAAAGGATGAAGGGGTGCTAACATGTGGACTGCACCTGGGTTGGTCCACGGTCTGTTAGCCATTCTAGTTGTTTGAGTAGAAGAAGTTGTAGAAGTAGATGTAGAAGAGGTAGAGGATGACTATGTAGAAGAAGAAGTTGCCCTTGTGGTAGTGTTGGTTAAACTAGAACCAGTTGATTGAAAATGAGAGGTATGAGTGGAAGAGTTGATCGGATGAGAGGAAGTCGATAATGAAGGGTGAAATCAAGGTGTTTGTGGTGGATAAGATGATAAAATCTCACTAGTAGATGATTGTGATTCAGTTTTTTTTGTCTTTCCTCAATGAGAAGGTAAGGGAAACTCAAATGGAGTAACCGCAAGTTTCTCACTTTGGGATTGAGTCAAAATATGAGAAGGTGGAAAAGATGATGATACACTACCTTCAGATAACTTATATTGTTGTGACCTTTCTTCTAAAATACAAATTCCTTCCAATTTTTGAATTAAGGTCTGAACTTTAGGTAAATCTTGAGAAGGAGGTTGATCAGATGACTTAGGGTGTGTGCTAGGAGATCTTGTATTTGTTTTTACAACTTCCGGTCTGGGAGTAGGAGATTTTGAATGAGATCTGGAAGTTGGGGGATATTTTGAGGGAGATTGACTCTTTTGATGACCTTTTGATTTAGGATTAAACCTTGTTTCCATTCATAGTCAGGGTCCTCCTTCTAGTGCAAAAAATGTTGAAGGCTGGAAAATATTTTCCTCAACATCAGGGAATACCACCCGGTCAAGAACTTAAGACAACTCCTTTTCTATTGGAATTGGTGGCTCCGACTGGGGATAATGGGACCAATTTCCCTTAAAAGAAATATAAATGAATGAAGGAAATATAATGAGAATAATGGAATAATTTAAAGCTAAAGATGATATTGATAAATAAACTTATTCTATGTATCTCTCGGGATAATATTTCTTTACATGTGATTCATAAAATCATTTCACAAAGTATGCAACAATATATATCATTAAACATTTTATGTAAAAAAAGCGAATGAAATAAATGTAATTGATTAAACAGTTAATTAATTTAGTTGATTAAAATTGATCACATATAAGATCTCGTTATTTCATATATGATAAAAATGATACAATCCTACACATCAATAGTGACAATGTCTGATTGTTTGCAAAGCATACATACAATGAAATAACTTATAGAAAATTTACTATCTATCTCAATGAAACATAGCAATAATATAAAGATAATAGTACCTGATACATCAATACTCTGGTCATGAAAAAGATAGCTTTCGGTTCAACTCTTCTATTAGATAACTTGTGAATAACAATAGTGCAATTTCAAACATGTCTATAAAAAATTCAGAACCCCTTCTCTAAAGATAGGAGAGGGCTTTTATAGTCTATTAAGATTACAAAAAGAGTAAAATAAAAATAGAGATCTTAAAACAGTGCCAACAAACTAAGCTAGGATAAAGTAAAGATAAAGCTAGCATTCTATTGTAACAATAAATTCATGACTGTGCTGTAGGCTGATTTTCCATTCACTCTCTGAGTCCACATATGTTCTTTATTGGATTTAATTGGGGGGATGAATCGGCTGCATGTGCATCTGCCCCTTGAAGACCGCATCGTTGAGTGTTGGTAGAAGATGAGCTTGTTGGAAATACTTTGGGGGGGGGGGGGGGGGTGTGAATCAATATTCCTTTCAATTAGTGTTATTATTAATCTTTCAGAGCACTAGTTAATATTCAATTATTATCAATGTTTGTACAATGATAGCAGTAAAAAAAGGAACACAAATGCACACAATTTTTAAGGTGGAAAACCCCTTCGGGTAAAAAACCACCTGAACAATTTTCTAATAATCCTTTAATCTTCAACTCTAATTGAAAAGAAATCTCCAACTTCCTGGAATCTAGAAAAGCATTCAACTCCAATCTCTCAAAATGACCTAATTATGGACTAGTTCAGTAGAGAGAACTTGTACGGAGTGCCACGTGTCACTGTTTCCTCATTCGGCTTTGAAATTGATACACATAACACTAAATTCTGTGCGATATACACCACTTTTTACAGAATTCCAATCCGCTTCATAGAGAGAGAGTTATGACGATTTTCCCAAGGTCACCTCTTTTAGATGAAATGCAGGAACCTGCAAAAAACCCTAACTTCCATAGATCATATCTTCAAAAATATAGCAAACCAAGATCTGAAATTTGGTCACAAAGTTCATCAGGATTTCGGCTCAGATGGGTTTTAATTTCAGCATCTAAGACTTCGCAGAAATAACGTTATAGCGAAAATTCCACGATTGTTACTTTTGGAGGATATATGAGATTTATTTTTATAGAGTTGAGAGGGGCTTCTATAGAGAGTGTTGGAGGGATTTTAGGAGCTTAAAAAATTATTAATTATTGACTATTCAATGAAAAAATTCAATGATAAATGCCATGCCACAACCCCATGGGGTTTTAGCCCACTAATTGAGGTTATTAACTTCAATCTTGAATAACTTACAAACTGTGAGGAATTACGAGGAGAGCTATATACCGATAGAAAAATATTTTTGAGTAGAGTATTCCTATAATGGTTATGAGATGAGAAACCATGAATGATGATGCCCAATGTGCCATAGAAGTTTAGGTTCATCCTTGGTGCTGCTTGAGTTGACATCAATGACAACCTCAAATCATCTTTAGATCAAAAATCTCCCCCTTTGGCATTGATGGTAGCACAAGTACTCCCCTGCGATCAGGGCACCTCTTCCTACTACCTTCTCTACCCCTTTGACATCAATGGAAAAAGGTAACTCCCCTTGAAACACAACCATCCTGCGAACTTGTACACACTTCCACTCTCCCTTTATTTTCTGAATAAGGAAAATCTAACGAGAACTTGAGAGAATCCTAAGTTTCTAGTGAAGATATTCAAATGCTTCACGAGGTAAAGGTTTAGTGAAGATATCAACAATTTTTTATTTTGTACCAACATATTCAAGTTTGATATTATTTTTAGCAACTTGTTCTCTAAAAAAATGATATTTGATCGGAATGTGTTTTGTTTTTGAATGCATTATAGGATTCTTGGAGATGCTGATGGCACTGGTGTTATCACAGAAGATGGGAATAGGCTCACTAAATTGTACTTGAAGATCTTGCAAAGTTTGTTTCATCCAAAGGACTTGAGTACAACAGGCTACCACTGCAATGTATTCTCCTTCCACTGTAGATAACGAGATTGAGGTCTGATTTTGCTCAACCATGATACGGTACAACTACCTAGATAGAATGCTGCTCCATTAGTACTCTTACGATCATCAACACTTCCTGCCCACTTTGCATCTGTAAAGGCTTGAATAATGGGATTGTTGCCCTTGGGATACCACAATCCATATTCTGTTGTGCTCTTTAGATATCAAAGAATTCTTTTGATGACAATAATATGTGATTCTTTTGGTGCTGCTTAGAATCTTGCTACTTGTCCAACATTGAGCAGATTTGTTATAGACATTTTTGTGCCTTACAGTTCTAAGCATGAAATGTCCATAAACCAAGGGCTCCTAAGTCCCTAAAAGTGTTGTTCTAACTCCTAAAGGAACAAGGTCAACAAATTACAGCTTCTCCCAGAAGTTCTCCACCAGAAACTGCTCAGAATTAGTCAAATCATGATCATTTCAGCTGCTGCACTAGCCAAGTGCGTTGCATAGCACCTAAGACCACTAGCTAGGTGCGTTTCAACGCACCTAAATGCACTACCAGGGTGCGTTGAGCGGGAAATGACAAGTGGCAGAGTCATTCCACGAGGTGGAGAGACAATGGAAGCTTCCAGAATCTTCTCCAATGACACTTGCCTCACTGAATTCGACCAAGGATGAGTAAGAGGCTCTCAGTCTCCAAGTGGAAGCAAGAACTGACAGAGAGAAGCCACTAATCAATTCATGAGCTGACTCATCCTCCTTGCATACATCTATATATGGATCCCTCATCCCAGAGATCCAGAGGCTGGAATTTTGCACATTGTAAGGAATTGCTGTTGGTTTTGAGATACATATCAGAGAATTGGGTGATCTATGCTTTGTTGGGGTTGAAGAAGGTATTTCTTTGCTAGGAGGTTGATTCTGGGTCAGGAATCATCGGTTGTAACTCCTCTTGGATCTTCTTGTATATCAATAAAACTATTTGAGTTTCTTCTCCATGCTTGTGTTTCATTGATGCTTGTTACATTTGTATGGTTAACTTAAATCTAATCCTAAGTTATTTATGAATATAAACCCATGTATTTGTATAGTTTCCTTCTTCTGTGATCTTACAGGTACTTGTGAAGCTGGGCAAGTGAGAGAGAAAGTAGCTGGAAGCTGTCAAAGAGGACAGAGATCGGATCAAAGGACTAGCGCAAGACACAGGTTGGTTCATCCTATTCCTCTTTATTTATTGTTCATAAAGAAGAATACAAAAGTAGTTTTCTCTGTTTGTTTCTAAGGTAGCTGTCACACCTTAGTGGGATAGAGTAGATCTAAATGGACACTTTTCCCGATAACAAAATGGCGACTCCGCTGGGGATCGTGTCTAGTTAGTTTGTTTGTGTTTCTCTTGTTGTTTATTTCATAAGCTTAGAAGCAGCAATTGAACTACATTTGCCATTAACAAATGCAAAGTAGACATCTGTTGCTTCGATCCATTCACTGGATTTGTTTATGATTTGAACAGCTGATTCATAGACCAACTGATTGCCCTTGTGATAGCTCTTAGAACCCCCCTTATATCTACCTCTGATTGTGCATTACTGATTGCTTTTACTCGGCCAAAAACCATAGATTAAACTGCAAACCGTGACCCAGAACCCGGATAGAATTCTCATTTCTGCCCCAGCGCAGGCTCTGTGAAGAGGTTCTGCATTTCAACGCACTTCCCGAGAGGGCTACCTGCGCTGCAATGCAGTTTCTTTGTGTAACAGGTGCGCTGATCAGCCTAGCCTTGTGCAGCTGAGGTTCTTTGCTTCATTTTTTCAGTTTTGTCTCTGATTTTTGCAGCCTGTGATTAGTATTTCACTGTTTCAAACCCCTTTTCCTTACTGATATTCCACCTCAGTTGTACAAAAGAAACTGTAGATGTTTTTATGTGTTTGTTGCGTCGTTTACAGTTTTCCATTGCAAAAGTAGAATAGTCGTGCTGTCGTCCTTTGATTTAGATCTGTCGCAAGTGTCGATTTTGATCATAGGAGAAAGTTTATTTGCTGTTGATAGTCGATTATGCTTTTACTTTTGCCTTTGGCTTGAATTTGTGACTTTCTAGTGTCGAAACGAGTATTTATTTCAAAATCATAAAGTGTCGTAATCGTCTCTACCTTTTGATTTCGAAAAGAAGCTTGTTTGTGTTTGTCACTTGAAAGCAAATTCAGATTTGTACAACAACTTTCTTTTTAGGCATCAATATTAAGAAAGTGAAAAATAAAACACATGCATGTGCATTTGCATATTGGCAGTCTGTTTGGCTTGATTTAGGAAAAGTGCATTTACAGTGTGCTCTTTGCTCTTTGCGAAAAGATTGTGTCTTTCTTTTCCCCTAGTAGCTAGGATTTTCATTGCTGAAAAGAGATAAAAGTTTGTTTATCATCTTTAGATTTCATTTTAGGAATTACATCTACATCTCGTGGTGATCCCAAAAGGAAAAATTCATAAGAAAGATCAACTTAAAATAAATCCAATGAACTTAACAACGCTTTGGAACTTAACGCACAACATTTAGAGGTCTAGGCTAGAGACGTATTTCGGTGTCGTAAAGCCTGGTAACTGTTGTCCTCACTGATGGTTGGGTGATTTCTCCACTTTGAGACGATAAGTGCCAGTACAGACTTGTGCTCCCACGTACCGTCGAGTATATATTGGGAGACCCCTATAGGCTTAAAACCTTTATCCATAGGAAGCCGTGTCGGCCGCCCTACTGATCACAATGCACCGAACACAACATTCGGGAAGATTGACTGCCGTACCGTAAAAAGTATTCTGCAGTTTTGCGATTGGTTTGGTACTCCCTCTACCTAGACCTCCAGAGCAGTCCCTTTCGTTCCTTTTCAGACTCCTTAACGGAAAAGGTCCATCTGAGCACTTGTCACTTCAGGCTCATTAAAAATCGAAGGAGACTAGAGTCATCTTTTGTTTTTTCTCGACTCTTAAAAACTGAAAAAACAAGTTGTGTCAAAGCGTGTTAAAATTTATTTTAAACGGAATATTCATCCCCTTTTCCTACGTTGATCTTGGGTTGAGAAAATGGAGCCTACCAACCAAGGAATTCCCCTTGGTGGAAATCCTAGTCCCTTCTCCTCTTGGGGAGATGTTGGTGCGCCCCATATGGCCACATTGTCGCTTCCAAGACTGACAATTGGCTTGCCAGTATGGCTCTTCTCAACCAATGTCGTTCAGAACACCACCATTCCTGAACAATCGGATCAGCAATTAGACGAGTCCAGAGTTGCCCACCAGCCTTCTACTTCCTCTAATTCTTCATCTCCTCCTTCCTCTTCGCTTGATGGAACTGGTAAAGCTAAAAGCCAAGTTCCTAAGGAGAAGAAGGAAAAGAAGAAGAAAGAGAAAAAGAAGAAGGAGCCAAAGGCGAATGGTGGAAAACGAGTGTCGTCTAACGAAAATCCACACACTGCACTGACTAGGCCTAAATCGCCATGTGTCATTTGCAAAGGAGACCACTTTCATAGAGATTGTCCTTGCATCCCCCGGATACTAAGGGACTTGTCTCCTCGTTTGCACAACCCGGTGTCGTCAACCTCTGGTGATCATGTTGAAAACACACCGTCAACTAGTGAAAGTGAAGCCCCAGGACAAAAAGGGAAAGCTAGATTTCCTTGTAAACTGTGCGAAGGAAATCATGCCCTCCACCATTGTCCCTTCTTAGACGAAGCTAAAAGAGTTTTGGATGATCGTCCGGTTTCACCGTTACGACTTCCTCCTGGATATAAAAAATTCTTGCCGAGTCCGTCACTAGTTGAGAATCCAGCTGGCCCGCTCAGGTGGTCGGCTGAAGCGCCTATCATTGAAGATAAACCAACTGAATCCATACCAGATGAAAGTCAAAAGGTCGAGGTGGCAGTTGACCCGGTCTTGCCTTCAGAGGTTTTATCTTCGGATGATACAGTCACTGAAGAGAACAAGGATGACACCGTCCAAATTCTCTTCATCAACACAGACTTCGACGAACATGGGGGCAATCTACCCATTCCTTTACCGCAGGAAGGAAGTTTGTCAGAGCCATACCCGGCCGTCTACTCGGTCCCACCTCCAAGCAACCTAGTTGTCTCCTTCGACTGGAATCAACTAGGCAGACCCCATTTACCAGCAAGCATACCATTCCGAATTATCGTTCAAATATATAGAATGGTCATGGCTAGTACCATCATAGATGAGGGGGCTTCTGTGAGTATCCTTTCCTCTACTGCTTGGTTCGCCATCGCTTTTGCCTGAGATGAGAAATCTGACAGGCTTTGATAAAGGAACCAGTCAACCTTTAGGGATCCTTCCCGATGTGCCCATAACATTGAGAGGGAAAACAGTTCGCATGAACGTAATGGTAGTTCAAGGACCCTTGGATTATAACCTACTCCTTGGACGAGACTATATTTATTGCATGGGAGCCATCGTCTCCTCACTCTTTAGAGTAATGTGTTTTCCGCACGAAGGAAGAGTGGTCAAGCTCGTGGACCAGTTTTCATTTCCCGGATCACGCATAGCAAATAGTCATATACCATCCCTAAATGGTCTCTTCACGCAAGAAATGTCTCAATCCCCAGTCCGTCCTCCCGATAAGCGTGAGTAATTCAGAGGGATATGACTGAAACCCAGGGGGCATGCGTCCTGGTCTGCTTCGGCAGGAAAACTTCGGGTATAGGGTAGGTTTCCGCGGGAAAATATGACTAGTCTGTACCCCGTCCGTGATTGGAAGAGGGGTTATTCTAGAACAGGATTCTCTTGTCAAAAGTTATGTGAGTTGTCGAGCGCTACCACTCACCTTTGTTTATCTCAGTAGACATCGCCGAAGAAGTGTTTTGTTTGTGCTGCGAATAGAACAATCTTTGGGTAGCCTGTAAGAGGTATACCCTTCCTGATAAAACAAATGTTTTGTCAGCTCGAATAGAGGGTGACCTTGAAACTCCGTTTTATACCTGGGGGCATGCAAACCTTTTGGAGTGCAAGAAAAGAGCGATTATTTATCTATTTTTTGGATTAGTCGTTTCCTAACTTGCATAAAGAAAGGATGTGGGGCAAAACTCTAAAAGTTGCCGTTTTATATGAGACATTCTTATCATATGACTGGATTAATCGAGCAGTTTTAGCACATAGTTCAAGCTTGTTAAAAAATAAACATAAGATATGAGCAAATGTTTCCACCCGCGTTTAAGCTCGTTAAAAAATGAACTATTCCCCGGTAAATAACCACCGTGAATGTAGCATTTCAGCCATTAAAGCCTTGGTCGTGTTTGCACCATCACCTCCACTTTTCCATTGGCCAATCATTCACCTCCATTTGATTGTTTACCCATTTTGAGGAACAACTGCGAAGAGTGATTTCACTAGCATCCTTGTGACACTGCCATGATTGGAAAATTCCAAACCTTACCTGGAATCAGCTGCTACCCATTTTATCACTCGTTCCTCAAAAGACGAGTCTTCTTTAAGCTCTTTTCAACTGACTCGTAAAATATGAAAAGATTGCCGAGTTTTGGCCTTCCAACTCGTTAAAGCGACAGGAAGTGCTATCCCTCCTCTAGATTTTAATCTTTTTGGACCTGAGAGATTATTGCACAAAAAGATCGAGCGCTTGTTTTGTTCGGCTCGTTAAAGCGATCGAAAATTCATCCCTTCTGTATTGTTTTATACTTTTTCGGACATAAGGGATTAGATGACGAAAAAGGAATTTTGGAGTTACCTTTACGTACCTTTTTAGACTCTCTAAAAATGAAAAGGACCGAGTTATCTTTGTCGTTAGACTCGTTAAAAAGATTAATAGCGACAAACTTGTCTTTAGACGAGAACGAGTTTCACTATCGCTAGGCTCGTTAAAACATAGCGATGGGTTTGCCCGAAGGGAAAATTATAGAACAAGCATATGTTATCCTCCTCAAGCTTGACAAAAATAAAGAGGTACTGGTCAGCAATGGCTGGGGAAAAATTGGGAAGAAAACTCAAAGAATCTTTATTGGTAGAAAGTCGCTCTTGAACATGACACTTCCACTCCATGCCCGAGTCGGGTTGGGTTGTTTCATTCACCGGTCACATCGCCATGGTCTCGCCATACCATCCACATTTAGGGTTAATGCTACCAATCCATCACATCAGTGTCACCGACATGTTCAAGAGAAGTCATCCAGAAAGGCCACCTGTGTCCCGCCCACTACCATACATTATACTCCATTCTTTCATGACCGCCACCCTGAACCATATATCATCAGATCGTTTTCACCTCCATCAAAATCATTTGCTCCGTTCCGTGTCATTGATGTGGGATTCATTAAGGCCCTCCTATGACGGATCACTTCTTGTCGACATCAGCTCATTATCCAAGAAGTTGATCTAGGAACACCCCATTCAGTACTTTGAAGCTTGCATGCCTCAATGGCAAGTTTCTCACTTCTGGCGACAGGTATACATCAATGACCTTCGACCGAAAGATTTTGCATGGTGTTCAACGCCAAGTCCTTTATTCACACCATGTGAATTGTACTGCAGTACCTTGAGGGTCATTATCATTATCGGTGATTCCTCTCGCGCTTGTTAACAGTTTACATCATTGACTGGCAATCAAGCGATGTCTTTCCATGTTTGACTTCAAAACATTTCTCACATGGATCGACTTGTACTTCGAGTGAAGATCGGACGAGATTGAAGACCCCGGATCTAGTTTCATCCATCCAGGCTGCGATATATATTCAGGAAAATAAAGACATTGAAATGTACAGCATTGCAGTACAGATAATCATCCTACCAAAAGGATGATGGCTCTATCAGAATCATCAGTCTACCATCAGACGATTGTTTGTCCTATGTACATGAAAATGAATTTATAAAAGATGAGCATGGGAATGCCCACCTCAGCTAGATCATGAAAACAGTATGAAGATAATGTATTGTATTGTATCTTATTACAGGTCTCCTCCCAGCATTGAAAGAACTTCGGATCCTCCTAATAAAGCATTTCACCCGATAAACGACCTCATACTTTAGGGGGCAACTGTTATAGACATTTTTGTGCCTTACATCTCTAAGCATGAAATGTCCATAAACCAAGGGCTCCTAAGTCCCTAAAAGTGTTGTTCTAACTCCTAAAGGAACAAGGTCAACAAATTACAGCTTCTCCCAGAAGTTCTCCACCAGAAACTGCTCAGAATTAGTCAAATCAGGATCATTTCAGCTGCTCCACTAGCCAAGTGCATTGCATAGCACCTAAGACCACTAGCTAGGTATGTTGCAATGCACCTAAATGCACTACCAGGGTGCGTTGAGCGGGAAATGACAAGTGGCAGAGTCATTCCACGAGGTGGAGAGACAATGGAAGCTTCCAAAATCTTCTCCAATGACACTTGCCTCACTGAATTCGACCAAGGATGAGTAAGAGGCTCTCAGTCTCCAAGTGGAAGCAAGAACTGACAGAGAGAAGCCACTAATCAATTCATGAGCTGACTCATCCTCCTTGCATACATCTATATATGGATCCCTCATCCCAGAGATCCAGAGGCTGGAATTTTGCACATTGTAAGGAATTGCTGTTGGTTTTGAGATACATATCAGAGAATTGGGTGATCTATGCTTTGTTGGGGTTGAAGAAGGGATTTCTTTGCTGGGAGGTTGATTCTGGGTCAGAAATCATCGGTTGTAACTCCTCCTGGATCTTCTTGTATATCAATAAAACTATTTGAGTTTTTTCTCCATGCTTGTGTTTCATTGATGCTTGTTACATTTGTATGGTTAATTTAAATCTGATCCTAAGTTATTTATGAATATAAACCCATGTCTTTGTATAGTTTCCTTCTTCTGTGATCTTACAGGTACTTGGTGAAGCTGGGCAAGTGAGAGAGCAAGTAGTTGGAAGCTGTCAAAGAGGAGAGAGATCGGATCAAAGGACTAGCGCAAGACACAGGTTGGTTCATCCTATTCCTCTTTGTTTATTGTTCATAAAGAAGAGTACAAAAGTAGTTTTCTCTGTTTGTTTCTAAGGTAGTTGTCACACCTTAGTGGGATAGAGTATATCTAAATGGACACTTTTCCCGATAACAAGATTGTGATTCATGTTTTCAACCAATAGAACATTCTAGGCTAGAGTGTCTTTGATTCCAAGACTGACGGTCCTTGATCCTATAACATTTGAAGATCCATCATTTCCAAAGGACACGGTTCCATCCTTATTCTCTTTCATAGATACAAATTTCTTTCTATCTCTAGTCATATGTGTTGAGCAACTACTATCAACATACCACACATCTTTGTTGTTTTGAGCCTTGAGAGCGAGAGCACACTTATAAGTCTTCTTCTTCCATGTTCGTTCATTCTGTGGCTTCGAAGATTCTTCTGGAGGATTTTCAAGTCTGCAGTCTCTAGCTATGTGTCCAAAGTTTCGACATTTGTAACATTCAATATTATTTCTTAAATGTTCAAATCTATTGATGTTTAATGAGCCCTGGGAGGTTCATATTTGACAGATCTCCTGGAATTGTATTGGTTCCTAGGATACGTGTGACATTCTATAGCTTTATGACCAAATTTTCCACATGAATAACAATAGCCATGAAAAATATGTTGGTACCTAGATGGAAATCTTCGTCAAGTAATTGTATTCCAAGGTTGTTCTTGCGAATCTTGTCCAAGGAAGTCTACATGCCTGTTAGATCTCATAGGTTCATTGCATTTTGTTGTAGAAGGTCCTGCTTCTTATTCTTTGTAATCGAGGCCAGTTCTGTCATTGTAAGATTGTTGATTGTTGATGAGTTCCTCCAACGCCCTTGAGTTGTTGGCATAGTTTTGGATAATGTTTCCCTTCTTCACTTCCTTACGTAGCGAGACTACTTCGACTTCTAATGCTTCCCTTTCTCGGTTGCTTTCTTCCAACTTCTTTTGAAGTGACTCTTCAATACATTTTTGTTCTTCCACTTCAATTTTGAGACCTTGAACTTGTTATTCAAGAGTATTGGAATGGATCTTCTCAACCTTGAGCTCTTTTATAAGCTTGATTTCCTTAGAAAATTCTTCTATGGTCAACCTTTCTTCTTCATTGTTTGACACCTCTTATTTATTGTGCTTGGCCATAAACAATACTCTCTCATTGGCTTCTTCTTCATTGTCATTGTCTTCATCGGATGATGGGCTATATAATTTAGAGAGAAAGTTCCTTTTGAATCCTTTCTTCTTGCCTTGCTTGTTGAATTTCTTAAAGCCTTTCTTTCCTTTTGAGTTTCCATCACTTCTGTTCAAACATTTTGCTGCGAAATGCCCAACCTCACCACAACTGAAACATATCAATGGAAGTTTACCTTTGAATTTTCCCTTACCAATTTTTAGTTTTCTCGTAAAGTAAGCATATTCTCCATCTGAAAAACCTTCTTCATTATCTTCCTTTTCTTCACACTTGCAGGTGCAGGTGTTTTCCTCTGAAGGTTATTTTTCCTTATTGGTTTTCTTAGATGTAGCAAATGCAGTTTCTAGATCCGAAGTACCCTCTTCTTCATCAAGTATCATTTCATATGCTATGAGAACTCCATGTAATTCCTTTTTGCCGAGTTTGACCATATTTTCATTGTATTCTAAGACCGATACCTTTGGGTTAAATCTTCCTGGTAACTTTCTAAGAATCTTTCGTATAATAGTCTTCTCGTCTATAGGCTCTCCCAATCCTTCTAGTGTGTTGGTTATTTCATCAACGTGTTGGAAGTTTGAAACAATGTTGTCATCTTATTTCATTCTGAGTTGCTCAAATTTTGCTCTGTAGATTTGAAGCTTTGCTTCTTTGACATTTGAGTCACTTGCATATATATTCTCAAGCTTGTCCCATACATTTTTGGCAGTTTTACAACCCAACACCTTATGATAAGCAGATTCAATAATTCCATGATAATAATATTCTTTTCTTTTGCATCATTTACCAAATTCTTCTTACCTTGTTCATTCGCGGTTGTTTTACAGCCATTTTGAACAGTGTCCCATACTTCGTAACCTTGCACCAAGAGATAGACCTCCATTCTTCCTTTCCAGAGTGCATAATTATTTTCATTGAACAAAGGCACACCATTCTTGGTATGCTCCATGATCTCCTTCCAATTGTTAAAATGCTATTGAAGGAACCAAGCTCTGATACCAATTGTTGGAAATACTGAGAAAGGGGCCCGGAGGGGGGGTGAATCAGTATTCCTTTAAATTAATATTATTATTAATCTTTCAGAGCATTAGTTAATCTTTAATTATTATCAATGTTTGTACAATGATAGCAGTAAACAAAAGGAACACAAATGTACACATTTTTTAAGGTGGAAACCCCCTCCGGAACAAAAACCACCTGAACGCTTTTCTAATAATTCTTTAATATTCAACTCCAATTGAAAAGAAAGCTCCAACTTCCTATAATCTAGAAAATCATTCTTCTCCAGCTCCCACTGGATGGACACTCCAACGCCCGAGATTCTTTAGTAGTCAACTGAACGAATGCCCCAACACCCTATGAGATACAATTCACCCTAACACCACCCTACCACCCTAAAGTTTTCAAAAGCTTGAACCTATTGGTGACTTCATGCACTAGCCTAGCACCACCCTACCACCCTATAGAATAATAAAATAAGAATGGACTCCCGTACCAGGGAAAATGGTCCACTTTACAATGATATAGAATGATGTAGAAGAAGAAAACACACTAGACCATAACCCCAAATATGACACAACCACCTAATGATGATCCTAGACCTCCTGAAACTGCCTCTTCAACTCTTGGTAGATAGACACTTGTACAAATTTTACAATGATTCCGTACAATGATACTTTTACAATGACTGTATGCAGTGCTTGCCCACTTGAAGACTTCATGTGGTGAACTTCTTGCTGTTGTTATGTACCTTGATTGCTGCTCTTGTCATGCTACCCTTTCTCATTCTTTAGAACATTAGATTATGCATTGAGTCTTATCTTGATGAATATATAATACCTGCAAAAATTCTTCAAGGAAATACCTATGACATGATAGTAGCAAAACTTACCTCATCTTGTAGAGCATATGTCAGTGCTAAACAAAAACAACAAATTAGAATACAAAGAACATAATGCAATTAAGAGATGAACATGCATATACAGAATATACTTACCTAGATCTTACCTCCACTGCATCATTTTGTTTCACCTTTCTCTTTGATGCCCTAGAAAGTCTGGTCCTTTGCACCCCTTGACAACACTTGATCTAATTTTTTTTTTTTTTTTTCCTTCTAAGAGCACAATATTGAATCTAATGTATCGTTTTGATTTCATATCCCCAATATCTGATCTTTGGTCCTGTAGTAACCCTCCAAGTCTTCTTTCCAATTCCATAGGTCTAACTTGATTTGGATTCTTCAAGGCAAAGTTATGCCCAATCTCTCACAGTGGCCTAATTATAGACTAGTTCACTGGAGCGAAATTGTACGATGTGCCACGTGTAACTGTTTCCTCCTTTGTCTCTAAAATTGATACACAGAAAACTATAGTCTATGCACTATCCACCAATTTTTACAGAATTCCAATCTGCTTCTCAGAGAGAGAGTTATGACGATTTTCCCAAGGTCATCTCTTTGAGATGAAATTCGAGAGCCTGCAAAAACCCTAACTTCCACAGATCATATATCCGAAAATATAGTGAACCAAGATCTTAAATTCGGTCACAATGTTCATCAGTATTTCCGCTTAAATGGGTTTTAATTTCAACATCTAATACTTCACTGAAATAAAGTTATAGCAAAAATGCCACGATCGCTACTTTTGGAGGATATATGAGATTTCTTTTTAAAGAGTTGAGAGGGGCTTCTATAGAGAATGTTGGAGGGATTTTAGGAGCTTAAAAAATTATTAATTATTGACTATTCAATGACAAATATCAATGATAAATTCCATGCCACAACCCCATGGGGTTTTAGCCGACTAATTAGGGTTACTAACTTCAATCTTGAATAACTTAGAAACTGCGAGGAATTATGAGGAGAGCTATATACTGATAGAAAGCTATTTTTGAGTAGAGTATTCCTATGATGGTTATGAGACAAGAAACCATGAATGATGATGCGCAATGTGCCATGTAAGTTTAGGGTCATCCTTGGTGCTACTGGGTTGACATCAATGACAACCTTATTTCAACTTTAGATCAACAGAGTTGTCACATTAGAAAGACACCTCAGTACAAGACATTGACTATGTGGTTTTACTAAGAAATGCCAATAGATTTCGAGGTTTACTTTTGATATCTTCAACCTTTTTCTGTGATGTTTCCTGCCATGAATTTTCAGAAATTTGACATCTAGTAAAGTGTCCCATGGACATTCCTGTATTAGATTGGCTTGCATAGGTTATCGCTAATATATTTGGTGAGATTGGAAGCAAGATTTATGGCTCTGATGATAGCCATTTATGATTGCTTCATTTGTATGTCCCAGTCACCGAAAGAAATATATTTATGAGATTCTTCAATTCGAGGAAGATCGATTGATCTTCCTTCAACACTATCTTGCAAATCTATATACTCAGAAATCTTATCATCAACTTCTTCATAAAATGTCCTTAGTTCGGACAACTGGTTAACCAAGGAATCATTAGACTTACACAAATCATGAATTAAAGTTAATTTATGACAAAAGACAATCTGTTGTTTAGCAAGGAGTGTATCCAATTCTCCTACTTCCTTTTTAACTTCATTAATTTCTAGATTTTCTTTAACCTGATTAATCTTTTGTTGTAGCTATTGTACCTGTGCATCTTTATCTTTGATATCAGATTCATATTGTAGTTTCAAATCATTGAAACTTTTTTATAATTCAACAAGTTTTGTTTGCCATTGATGTTCTATCACATGCATTTCACTTTGGATACTTTGGTCTAATTGAACAATATTTTGGTCCTTCTCCTTTATAAGCAGTTGGACTTCTGCTTCTTTATCAATAGTAGCACTGGCATAAGCCCCTACAAATTGTGAGTGTTTGTTTAATTCTTCATCAGGGGTTGATTGGGCTCCTTTCCAGAGAACTTGAAAAGGAGTATCATTAGATACTAATGCATGTGCCTGCTCCAGTTTTCTCTTGTTTCTTTGTTTGCTCATCACTACTTTGTGTTTAGGACTATAAAACACATCTAAAGGATGGATTTCTTCAATTTTCAGAAATATCCATGATGTAGGAAATGCTGGGACAATGTCCATATCTTCAGCAAAAACAGTTTTCTTGGGAGCCTCAACAGTTAATGAGGTTGTCCCTTCAGTTTACAGAATCTGCAATGAGTCTTTTTTGACTGTAGTGTTTAATTCCTTAGTTTCTTCAGTTGATAATACATGACTAAACTCCTCCCAAACTTCCTCCAACTTATTTTCTCCCTAAATTTTCTTTGTTTTCTTGACAACTAAAGTCACAATCTCTGAGACTTGGTAAATAATTGGATCTTTTGATGAGGAGGCTGATGTCTTTGGAACTTCAGTATTTTGTTGAGAATATCTCAAAAGATATTTTGGCAAAGGAGCTATTCTATGACTACGGTATTGATTGAACTCAATCAATTCTTCAGGAGTTAGTCGATCTGCTGCTAGCTTCTCAACCATGGAGTATTCTGGAACCATTTCAAACAAGTCATCAAATTTATCAGGCTCGCTTGCGAATTGTTTGATTCTAGCTTGTGCAGTGACATCCTTTGTGATCCCATGTGGATCATACTATTTGTTTTGGATGGTTGGAAAATTTAATGCTTTAATTTGGTCAATTTCAAAAAGAGCATGTTTGAAATTGTCCAATGCATAGATACCGCAAGAAATAGGAAAAGAAGGCCAAATGGTTTTCTTGGCATCCTTGAGTACTTTAGTCAAACCATTCCCAACTGTTTGATATGCAATTTCCTTGGCTAACAACTTAGTAGGGAAAAAAAGAGGTAAAATGTGTGGACTGACAAGGATGCCAAAAACCTTAATATAAGTGAATGATTCCTCCCCGAACCACCTTCCTAAAGACATTAAGTCATTATTATCTTTTGTATAGAGTTTATGTGCTTTGTTGCTGAAAACATCTTGGTGAATAGAGAGGATGAAGTCATGACAAATCTTATAAAAGTGAGAATGAAACTTGGATTCCCACAAGATATCATGGAAAACATGAATGGGAGTATGGTAGTGAATTGTCTTTTTCCATCCTATGGATGGAAAATAATTTGAAAAACAAATAGCATCCATGACATAAGTGCTCATAAAGAAAGGGGGAAGAGCTCTACCATTGATATTGTGCTTTTATCTGTAGTTTCGAATTTGAGTTGTTAAATTGTTAGACAATATATTTTCCCAATCCATAACATAACCATCTGCAACAACTTCCATTAATGGTCAAATTAGGACTTGACTGAATGCGATATCGGAGATCGAAATTTTATTATGGCTTCACTTTGAAATCATCAATGCCAATAAGCCGATAACGCTTCATGTGTGGTTTAGTGGGACCAAATTTTTATAATATGTCTGTTTATTTACTTGAAAACCCTTTAGAAACCTTAAAATGTTATTCAAAGGCTTTATATTGGAAGTACGATTATCGAGTTTTTCTAATCGGTGTTTTAAACTTAAATCATATTCGTTATAAATTTATGTAATATTATTTCCTAAGAAACTATAAAAAGGCCTTTAAGTCTAAAGAAAAGGCTAAGCTTTGCTATACGAAAGTTATCTTATTTTATTTAAAACAAAAAAGGACTTTTTTTCTAAAAATTTAAAGGTTCCCCATTATTTATTATTCTAAGTATAATTATGATGGGGGATTATTGAGTACTATAATAGGATGGAGAATTAATAAGTTAGAAGGATACTCCTAGGAATCAATAGGGACCATTACATCCTCAACAACTCCCTCGGGAGCTACTATGGGACCTGTCTACAAGTTGCAATATTGTTACGGTTGTTCTTAAGGATCGTTGGAGATTTAGTTTGAGCATGGTCTCCTTAATCATCACATTGGTGGAAGCACCAAGATCAATCAAGGTGTGAGGGACAATGATGCCATCAATGTGCACATCTACCACAGGACTTCGAGGGTCTAGATTCTTTGGGCAAATCACTCTCCCCAACATTAGGTCAGAGAACTGACCAATGACATTAATGGCAGGGGTGTCTTTCTTTCTCCTCCTAGGACGTTTGAAGCATTTCTCCTTGGTTAGATTGTTGTAGATGGGGACATCCTTGATGTCTTGTAGGAGTGGGATTTTACACACAAGTGTTTCAGTTCTCCCAGAAGTTCAGTCTCTTCTCGGGTGTGTTGATTGGGATGGATCAATATTTCAAGAAAAGGAGGTGGATTGGCTTTAGGAACACTCTCTTCCTTTTCCTCTTCAAGTTCCTCAGATGGAGATGGAGGTTGGTTATCTGGGAGCACTCTTCCAGACCAGAGGTTGATTTCTTGAATTTCCCCAGCATAGGCAAGGTAAGATGTCTCCCCACTATAGACTTGCTATGTCTGCTTGTTGTTGGGGGTCAAATTTGGTTGGGCAGGCATTTGAGGTTGGTTGGGTGGAGCAGGATGAATTGGCTGTGGTTGATATGGAGGTGGAGGTGGAGGTAGTAAAGGAGAAGGTTGGTTATGTTGAGGCCTCTAACCTTGTGATGTGGTATTCCACTGAGGATTTGGAGAACCATATGGTTGGAATGATTGATTGGTAGGTTGGGAAGGATACTGGGGTGCATAATACCAAGGAGAAGGTGTGGACCATGAAGGATGAGCAGGAGAACACCAAGGGGGAAGGGGTGCATTTTGATTGGGATTGTAATAGGAATAGGATGCACCTTGCATGCCCTATTGGTATGGACAATGTCCTTGAGGCCTCCTTTGATTGATATAACATAGTTGTTCAGCCCCACCTTCAGCCCCTTGGTATATAACCTTCAATCCAAATAGAGAAGGGAACTTATCTGTGGAATGGTTTTCCTCACAAATCAAGTAGACCTTTATAACATTTAATAAGCACTCATTTCTAGGATGCTTTGTAGTACATCTAGGGAAAAAGATAGCTAAGTCTCTCTCTGCTTCCTCTTGTTTCCTCTTGATCTGCATAGAGTCCATTTTTAGAGAAAAGGTGTGCAACATTTCACTTTTAAAGTCCTCCAACATGTTTCCAATTTCACTCTTGATAGTGTTGTTGGAGGAAGAGGAACTGGCCAAAGCTTGAATAGCCCTACCCTTCTTTCTGGCAGCCCTAGAATTGTTTTTGAACACTATCTTGATATCATTATAGGGTAGTTAATAAATGTCCCCTCTAGAAAGCATGTTTAGGGTTTCCAGTATGTCCTCCCTGATTCCTCTAAGAAGGACTAACTTGAGTGATTCAGGATCAAGGGTGCATATGGACCTTTTGTAAAATCTTCCAGAGATTGATCAGGTCCTAGGGTCATTCTAAAGATTTCCTCTTTGGTGTCTTTGGACCTACAATAGTCCCTATACTTGTTGTTAAAGGATTGTTGTATTTGAGCCCAGGTAGTGATGCTATCCCTAGGTAGACCCATGAACCAGCACAAGGCTGCATCCTTAAGGGTGGATGGGAACAACTTCAACTTCTAGTCATCGAAGGTATAATCATAAGTTATGGAGATGGCAATAAACTCAAACAAGAAGGTATCAGGGCCCTCTAAGGTTAAGCCATGGAAGTGAGGAAGGCCAGAGGAACTTATATTTTTCATCATAGTATCTCCATTAGTCTCTCTAATGGGAAAAGCACCCTCATTTATGTTTTTAGCCATGGTGTAAGTGTGTGTAATGGTCTCTTATTCTTCTTGCTCAATAGGCTCTTCAAAGATTTCAGGTTGTTCACCTAAGGGGTCCTCTAACTCTCATGTAGTCAGAGAAGGAAGTTGATAGTCACCAAAGAAGAGGGAAGGTTGTCTGTTTGATGGTGTAGGGGTATTTGGAAAGAATTTCCCTAAAGTGTCTCTACTCTTATGAGGCATGAAAGAAATATAATTGTTCTTTTATGATTTTTTTCAAAACCAAATGCAAGACAGAAAGGAAAGCAAGAGTAACATCTATCTAGAAAATGAAAAATAGAAAGAAAAAACATAAATTACATCTACCTAGACACCTCCCCGACAAAAATGCCAAAAAGTGATGAGCCTCAGTATTACAGCAAGACTGCTGCAACTCCTAGGGCTACCAGCTTTACTTTATCAACCCGGGGTTTTGTACAAACTTGGAGGTGACAATGCTATATACATAACAGATGCATCATTCTACTCATGTCACTTCTCAACTGGGGCACTTGACCATTAGGGTTCCAGACCATTCCTCTATTGAACTAAAGGGAGTCTGACTACTGACAGTGGAATGTAAAGCTATTTCTAGTGTAGAGAAGGTAAATTCTTGTAAAACCAGGAAATGAAAGCTGCCAACTTGTAAATGCTATGAAATGACACAAATCACTTGCAGAAAGGAAACTATGCTAATATTGTACTTGATCACCTAGCTATCAGGGTTGCTTGAAAATGGAAGATTAATCTATCATTTCATAAGTCAAACATGCATGCATTAACTATCTCATTCACACTTGCAGAATAGATAAAGTTCTAATTGCTAAACTTAGAAATAAAAGAGTTAATGCTATCTATTTTTTCATGAAGGAAATGTGTGAAAGGACTGGTCTAGGTGGCACTTTTGGTCATGGAGTCCAAGCTGAGGGTTTAACCTACTCCTAAACTAGGCTAGGCTATCATTACAGGTCAAAACAGGGTCAAAACAGGCTGCTACAAGTCTTCTACAGGAAACCACTATAGGATGTCCTGAACTGCTACAGGAAGTTGGCTGAGAGGTTTTGGAGGACAAGAATAGTGGGATGAAGTGTTGGAAAGGTCCATGACAATTGTGGAAGGTGTAGGGAAGATAAACATGACCCAAGACTAAGTCCAACACTCCAAGAAGGCTGGATTTTCCTAAGACAACTTGCTCACGATGGCTAGAAAACAGAGGTTCGGAATATGGGCTAGTATACATCAAAAAAAGGTGGAGAATACCTAGGTGGAGTTGGTTGGAGGAGTCCCTCCTTGCAGAGCGATAATTCTTGCAATAAAACCTGTTTCTCTTTTCATTTATAAATTATTACATGTCAACATGGAAAAGATGAGTTGAATTTAAAAAATTTGATCTAACTATTGTTAAGGACTAGATATGTGAAATGGAATACCTTCTAAATCTACACAAATCTTAAGAAGTAGAATAAAAACTGCAAATATTTCCAAGAAATCATAAACAATTATCTAGCTAACAATGAGACTTAATCTAGGCAATGAACAAAAGACAAACTCTATTTTTGGGCTGTGAGAGTGGGGTGCCCTAATCATGATCCCATAAGGGAGATGAGATAGAGGTCACTGTCACAAGATTTTTTGGTATATTTTCCTTCACTAGATTGCAACACTAATCTACTCTTTAAGCTAATGAAAGCATGGATAAGAAACAACTTAATCAACTTTCTAAGCTAAACAAAAACATAAATAAACTTCAGCAGTTAATCAACATTCTAAGCTAAGAATACAGATACAAAAGAGAGGAAATTTTGCTACTAGGGTTGGGCCCTAACCCAAAAGCTTCAGCCCTATGAGTCAACTCAGTATTGGATCAAAATCAAATTTCTCATTATCAATAAAGAAGTGTCAAATACATCATAACAATAACAATCAAATGTGATTCAGCTTAATGGCCTCTTGTCTACAAATCAACTTTGAATCCTAATGAGTCCCTTAGCTTGCTTATTTATACAAAACTGGAGCTACCAACAACTCCCTATAAAATAGGGATACTTGGCTCCCTAACTCGAGAATAACTCTTCCTTGACTGGCACTAGCTTGGCTGCTAGTGACACCGAGATGATGAGATAGAGTGGGAGAATCTTTGAATGATTTGAGGAGTAAAGGAGGGATACCACTTCCTAGAATCTCTCTTGCTTGCTTAATCTGAGTCCCTGCACTCAAGTCAACTCAAAACTGCTCCAATTTCCTACATTTAACACACATTAGGCCATATGACATAGTAACTCACTTTTACTCTTCTCACTAAGAAAAATATAACAAAATTTGTAAATAAATGTGAGAAAAGACAATTTAATAAGTTGGAGAGTGGCATTGTGACCCATATAGTTTAATTATTGATGAGAATCATCACAATTTCTCAACACTCCCTCCCAACAAGAAATAGATTATCAATGACCTTGATCTTGTCTCTGTGAAACTAGAATTTACATCTTGACAATGCCTTTGTCAAAATGTGAGCATCTTGCTCCTTCATGGGAATATACTCCAACAACATAATCTGCCTCAATATACAATCTTTGAGATGATGATATCGAATATCAATATGCTTGGAATGATCATGAAAAATTGGATTTTCAGAGAGTTTGATACAACTGTAATTATCGCAGTAAATCACAGTTGGATCCATCTTCTGACAAAACAAACCAAGCAGGATCTTCCTCATCTAGATGGCCTCATCTGCTTCCTAACTTGCAACCATGTACTCTGCCTCCGTGAAACTGAGTGCAACCGATCTCTGTTTCCTATTGTACCAAGAAACTGTTGCTGACACAATAACGAAGATCCCTCCTGATGTGATCTTTCTATCGGATGGAATCCCTACTCAATCTGCATTGGTGAAGCCTTGAATCTTCACTCCCTCTATCCGTATATACCACAATCCATACTGAGTAGTGCCCTTGAGGTATCTCAACACATGCTTTGCCACCTTCCAATACAACTTGGTAGGCCTAACCATCGCTTGACTAAGCTGGTTAACTGCATAGCACATATCTGGTCATGTGTTCACAAAATACATGAGTGAACCCACAAGCTACCTATAAATAGTAGGTTCCACTACTTCCCCCAAAGTAACATCCTCTTTCCTCCAGTTACCTGCTAGAGGAGTCTTCATGGGTTTGCTGCTCTCCATGCGAAACCTCCTGAGTATCTCATTGACATTCTTGCCCTGAGACAAAAACAATTTCCCATCACCCTACCATACTTCCATGCCCACAAAGTAATGCATGAGTCCCATGTCCTTCATCTCAAAGTCTCTTGCAAGGTCCTCCTTGCAAGACTTGATCAGCGGATCATCACCTGCAAAATCAAATCATCGATATATAACACAATGATCAACAATTTACCTTCCACCACTATGTGGTACAGGTTCACATCCACTTCATTCTTGGTGAATCCCAACCTGGTGAAGTAGCTATCGATCCAGGTGTACCAATCACGGGGTGCTTGCTTCAGCCCATACAATGCCCTCTTGAGCCAGTACACATGCGAATCATGGTCGAAGGTCTTAAAACCTTGAGGCTGCTCTATGTACACCTCTTCCTCAATCGTTCCATTAAGGGAGGTTGTCTTTACATCCATATGATGTATCTTCCAACCCATCTGTGCTAATAGTGCCAATATAGATATGATCGATGAGTACCTTGCAACAAGAGAAAAGGTCTCATGAAAGTCAATCCCCTCTACCTGTAACAATCCATGGGCCACAAACTTGGCCTTATGCTTCTCCACACTACCATCTGTAGCTTTCTTTACCTTGTAAATCCATCGTGAACTCATAACTAAGTTGTCCTCTGGTCTTGGGACCACATCCCAAACACTGTTACGAACTATGGAGTCATACTCCTCCACCATGAAATCAACCAAAACCAGATGCTGCACTGCTTCCTCAAAGGAAGATGCCTCTGTCTTAATACATCCACTCATAAGAGCCATGTATCTAGTGTACCTCTCAGGTGACCTCCTTTGCCTATGCTAAGATGTGGGTGCTCCCACATTCTCCCGTGCATCATAGAATATCATGTCAGCCTCTCTGATACACTTTCTCCCATCTCTAGAAGTCTCTACCTGAGTGGTTTCCTCCACTCCCGGATCCTCTGCATATGGTTGCTCCAAATCATTGTGAGGCTTCTCAACCTTAAGAGCTAAAATCTCCTCAACCTTAGGAGCTAAAAGATCCTCAACCACATGTAGCTCAAGCTCCCTCTCAAGGTAAACTTGCATGACCTTCTCCTCATCGAATTTGACATCCCTGCGAACCACTGTCATCCTATTGGTCGGTAAGTACACCCGATAGTTGTGAGGTGTATCAGTGTATCCCACAAATATTCCCAACTCTGATGTCAGCTCAAGATTCTTCTGTGCATATTTGGTCACATGAAAGTATACCGATGACCCAAAAATACTGAAGTGACCAACATATGGTCTCTTACCAAAATAAGCCTCCTCTGGTGTCTTCATCCTAAGAATCTGATGTAGGCTATGGTTCTACAAATAAACCAATATGTTGCATGCCTTAGCCCACAAGTGTAGTGGTAGGAGCTGATCATGAAACATTGCCTGTGCTACCCTACAATGTTTCTATTCTTCCTCTCGTCCACCCCATTCTGCTGTGGGTTATGGGGTGCCGTCAACTCACGTTTAATCCCTTCTGATGCACAAAAGTTATTTTTGACACATACTCACCACCTTTATCATTCCTTAGAGCTTTAAACTTCTTTCCACACTATTTCTCAACCAATTCTTTAAATCACAAAACTTTTTGAAAGTCTGATCCCTGTTCTACATGAAAATTATCCAAAATTTATGAGAAAAGTCATCAACAAATATAACATAATACCTGTGTTTGGTCGTGGATGTTATCAAGAATGGTCCACACACATCAGAATGGACTCACTCTAGGATCTCCTCTTCTCGACTGTCTTTGTCATGAAAGGAAGCCAATAGAGATCTGTTGCATGATTTTCAAAGCCCCATGATGCAAGTGGCCCAATCGCCTGTGCCACAACTCACTAATGTCTTGGCTCTGCACCTTCTCATATTTAATGCTCAAAGCAACACAATCTTCTACCTCCATCTTATAGAGATTCTTATCTTGAATCCCTATCTTCTTTACTTGACCCGTGGCTATGTGTCGAAGGAACACCTTTCCTTTCGAGAAGATCATATCATAGCCTCTATCCTCAAGCATGGCGACCGATACTAAGTTCTTCTTCAACTTGGGAACATACATAACATCCCTCAAGGTGAGAGGAGCACCCTACTCCCTCTGAAAATTAACTATGCCCAATCCAATAGCACTATACCTCCCTTCATCATCCATCTTGATATGCATATGGAGATCCTTCTCCTCCAGGTCACTGAACAACTCCTCGCCACCAATCATGTGGAATGAAGCTCAACTGTCAAGGTACCATACACTACCCATCATCGATGACACCATGCATGCAATGAGAGTAAAATACAATTCGAATTGAGAGGCCAAAGCCTCACCCGCCGCTCCTCCTAAGGACTTCTTCTTGGACTTCTTGAGCGGACAATTTGTAGCAAAATGGCCTAGCTCGTGACAATGAAAGCACTTAACTTTCATCATGTCTTTATTCTTACCTCCATTGCAATAATATGATTTGGAATGGGACACATTCCCTTTCCCTTTCCTTGCCTCACTTGCTAAGGCACAATTTTCCTCATCATCAGTCTTTGATGAGGAACCATCTCTGGTGTTCCTTCTGATCTCCTCCTACATCAAATCTGACCACAGTCATTCCCAATATGGAAACTTCTCCCTCCTATTGACAATGTCCTAATAGCTATTCATCCTCTTGGGAAGGCCTAGGAGATCTAGGCTCACCATATCATCCTTGACAATGGTTATTCCAACACTTCCAAGCTCATCATGACAAAGAGTGAACTTAGTCAAGTATTTTGGAATGGTCTCGCCTTTCTCCATCTTGATTTTTCGAAGTTTTTCTTTCAGTGCCAACTTCCTATGGTCACTTCTATTTTAGAATAGGTCCATCAATGCTTTCCACATAGCATATAACGTTTCCTTCCCATGGAGACTCGAGACAATGTGGTATCGAACTCCCTCAAGGATTATCCACCTTGCCTTCGCCAAAAAATTCTTCCATTCAACTAGATTCTATGCATTCAATGCTACTGGCTTAGGAATGTCTTGATCAACGAATTCCTTCAAGACATTATCCTCCAACATAGCCTCCATTCTATCCTTCTATGCTATATAATTCGAGCTGCTTTCTAAGGCATACACGAACCACAAACAATAGAATTCCATTTGCCGATCCTGAAGTATGTATTGCAAATTCGAATTTCACCTATAACCCAAAACTCAAAGCTTCAAAATCTCCTATAATATAATGTCTTCAGCTTCGATACCATGTATATTTTCTTGTAGATTCAGGAGCTCATGTAATGTACTAAAATGCAAGACAAGAATCTACTCTACTCTCAATAGTGGAAACCAAGGATAGATGAAAACAATAATCAACAAGAGGAAGAACATCAATGGCACATAACAAAATATTTAACCAGGGAAATCCACTACTCAAAACCCCTACTATATATATTGCATTAATCAGAAATCCGAGTGAAAATACAAAGCTTGTTCTCACTAGAACAATTCCTGCACAAGTATGATCAACTCTATGCTCACAAGCTAGTTCAATCCAAACCTTAGCCTATTCTGCTACTCTCCAAGCCCCTATTTCGTTGCACAATTCCTATGAGGAATAACCCATATTTAATTGGGAATTCCTTCTTCCATAATTGCACAATCCAAAAATAGGTCCTCTTATGATTGCATGAATAATCTGTACAACTCAGATCATTCTACAACTGATAGTACAATGTCCCTGCACTCTAGTCCCAACGGGGTCCTTCTCTGAACTAACATGCATGAGTTTCTCATACAGGAATCTTCAGTTAGCTAGAGTGGCACTAAGGATGAACCAGTGCACCAACTCACTACTAGACCTCTACTAGTCCCTCAAACAATTAGAACTAGTTTAACTGCCCATAACTCAGTCAAACTGAGTTATCTAATTACAACTTAAATAATATCATCGTGGACCCTAAAATTTAGGGAGAACATATACATGACTACAAAAAGACTTCCAACTCGAAATTCCTAAGCTAATTAAGTCAATTAAACTTAATTAACTATTTAAAAGTTGCTATGAGAATATAATTCAATTTTAATTCTCAGTTTAATTCAAGGACAAATTAAACTGGAAATTCTTGTTGCCATTTCTCAACACAAATACATTAGTTGTTCATTTTTATATAAAAATGGATCTTATTCTTGCCTTACGATAATTTTTTTTAGTTGTTTCCTTTTTTATTTATTATATATTGCCGATATGATACATTGCCTTATTGTGATTGTTTATACAACATGTAAATATAGTGTAGAATCGTGAAATGTCCCATGCATGTGTATCTAAAATATATATTATGATTTCTAAGTTGTTCACATACATCTTGCCTCTGGAATAAGAAAAACAAAATACTTCCTAGTTGAGTTCTTATAGCAAAAAAGAAGCCAAACTACTTGAAATACCTTAATTTAATTATTTCCATTGGTTGAGAAGATGTTGTATGATGCTTCCATCCTTTTGTTCCACGAGATTTGCACTACCCTCATCCGTTTCTAGTCTACTCTTCAAGAGGTTCACGATGCATTGATTCTTGTCCCTGTAAATGCAATCAAATGTGATATGAGTGAAGTGCATAAGATTTGTAATAATTATTTGATATACATGCAATAATGTGTAGTTCCTAAATTGAGATGTGTCATTCATCCATTCTATAAGAACTTTGGAGTCTCCATACATATGAATGGAAGATAGGTTCATATCTTTTGCAACTCTTAGAAGGATGTTTAATGTGAATAGTTCCGCATAATTGTTGATAGTTGTAGTCATGTTTCCATAGAGAGAGAAGGAATGTGAATTGTTTATGAAGATTTGGCCACCGATTCCTCCTTTTGGTGGAGTATGTTGAGTGGATCCATCAAAAAATGCCCAATTGTTTTGGTTTTTGATCAAAATTTAAATGTTAAGAAGAAATGGAGTTTTTTTGTGATAGAGAGGCATTGTGCCCTGAATACTCATAATTTTAAGATCAACACATAGAAATAATGTCCCTAGTCTTTGAAGATAACATGATTTCGTTCTATCCATATACCCCATGATACATTCAACGTGAGAGATTTTAACGAAGATTTATATTTTGCATCCAACCACCCTTTTAACAATCCTCTATGCTGGTCCATTCCATAATAAACTTTGACCCTCATGTTCCTAGAATTCTTTCCAAACAACTTGAGTGAAGGGACAAGAGATGAAGAGATGTGAGATGGTTTCAACATCATTTTGAAAAAACACACAACGACTGAGACCTAAAAATGATATTTTTTTGTAGTGTGTCCTAAGTAAGGGCCTTTTACTTTAGAAGTAGCCACATAAAAAATTTATCCATTGGAAGGTAGCACATTTCCCAAATTTTGATCCTGAGGCTCATTCTGCTGTGCTAAATGGAGGTGTTCAAATTTTGGAGAATAGTCCTTGAAGGGACTAGGAGACCAGATTAAACAATTACCTTCTTGGTTTAGCATGACCAAAGATCTATATAAAGCACTGTCATATATTTCCCATTCATCAGCTAGTTTCCCTTCCAGGTTTATAGCGACCAAGGATAACCATTCCCGATGGAAAGGGAAATGATGTCCAATAGTTGCTTGATGCAGGAAGAATACCCCTTGTTCATTTAGCTAATGAATAAGTTGGTTTGAGAGTATGTTTTTGTTTTGTGAGCAGATCCATGGATATTTACCTATCAAAACTTGTTGCCTTGGCTTGATTTTCCACATGAGTCCTTCACTAATGATAAAAAATGAATGAATGGCTGATTTCTAGATAATGGATCCATTTTTGTGGGATTTTAATGGACTCTTGATCCAATACAATGTGGAGAAAGGGGATATATACTTATGATACATAATTTTTTCCCAAAGATATTTCCCTTGAATTATTCTTTGGACACCCTTTGCTATAAGGGATTTTTAGAAGAAAATACAATTCTTTAAATGTCGTCCTCCAAGGAGTTCTGGAGTAGCAATAGAGGACCATACTATAAGGGAAAATGGATTATTTTAATGATTTATTTCCAAAATGAATCACATGGAGATTTGTTTTATTTTGTGGAGAATACCAAGAGGAATCCACGATAACGAAGCCAATAGACTAGGATGGTTTCTATTAACGCTTTCTAAAGGACAAGTCTACCAGCCCTTGAGAGTCATTTGTTTCAACATACATAAACTCTTTTTTTCTAACCAGAAGCCAATTCCAATGTGATTTGGAGTAGTTGTTGGGTTTGTTAGGGTACTATACATATAGTAGTCCTGTATGGTTATTTAGTCATTCATCCCAAAATGATATTGTAAAAAGTTATTTTTCATTTTAAATTGTTTAGCTCATAAAAGAAAAGAAAGAAAAATAAAAAAAAGAAATAAAATGGGATAAATATATATATATATGAGAAAAAATACAATCCCAAAGGTAAAGGCGCACTTGTTTAAATGCCACCATAATTATTTTATATTTTTTTTAATCATTTTATGTTAATTAATCATGGATTAATTGATACATTTTGTAAATAAAGTGGATTGATTTGACATGTTGTCGGCTTGTAATAAAGTTCAAGTGAAAACCAAAGGTGGTGGCTAACCCCGCCCAGATCAATGGTGGGGAATGAATTTCATACCCCCGCGCTTTCAACGTTTAACCAAGGGGGGGGGAGGGGTTACGAAAAGAAGTTTTTGGATACTTCCCGAGGAGATGTGGCATCCTTTCATCCATTTCGGGGGCCCCTCCTCTAAACCCATAAACTGCCTACACCCCCCCGAAAACCACCATCGCACTCCTCCCTCTGCCATCTCGTCCCCGAGCCATTCTCTCATGCCCACTTGTCCTCCATTCCACCAATCACGTATTCCCACCTACCATCCCTCTCGCCATCCACGTCACCTCCCCTCATCGTCACTAGACTGTTAGATTTCAAATCACCTGCCAAATTGCAAATGAACGTTAGGTATTAAATCCCTCCAGCCAAACAATTTGTTCCTAATTAATGTCCCACTCCTAAAACAGTAATAATTATGTTATAACACCTATGAACCCCATTATAAAAGCCCTTAGACACCTGAAATTTTTCCCTTTCTACTCTTATTTGAATTTTGCAGGTCAAGCTCGAAGGATTTGAAGCTACCAGTGCTATTTGCAATCCATTTCTCTTTGCAATTTCAGTTAAACAAACATTCTGGTAGCTTTTATCCTCCATTCTCCTGTGTAATTCTTTGTTCCTCCATTTCTCCTATGTAATTCAAAATGTCATCACATAAAGGAAAAGGAAATATTCCTGAGGAGGATCCCATGGTACCCGTTGTCCCTGATCTAGATAAAACTCCCTTGATTGATACCCAATATAAAATAGTTGAAACCCAATGTAAATTTGACCTATATGAGCTCCATAATTGGGAAAAACAAAAATAATTAGATCAGAGTGATGATTTAAGTATTTGAGAGTCTTTTCTTCCTCAATTTACCTTTCATCAAGCTCACTTTTTCTTTGAATTCTCTACTTGGTGCCATCTCATATACCTCCCCAGCCAAAAAACAGTAATTGCCCAGAGAAATGAGGTCCTCTTTTCCATTTCTCCAGAGAGAATTTTCCAAGACTTACAGAGAAATCTCTAGGCCTCTTTGCATCCATTTTCCACCGATGCACTAATGGAAATATATAAGAATATTACCTTCCCCCAATGAGCCCACATCTTTGAATGCTTTCTACCTGAAAATGTTGAGTTTCCTAGGACAAATCCCCCATACTCTATTTCTATTTTCCCAGAAATGTCAAGACAAGTGATTTCTATGGTTACTTGGTTATTAGGTTATCATACAGACTAGTGGGTTGATGAAGTAGTTTTAGGATTTTTATCTGTATTTGCAGTTGGTCAGAAGCCTTCAGTTCTATTCAATTACAGTCAATTTCTATCGGATATCATACATGAGCAATTTCTGAAGTTTAAAGTTGAAGGTGTGTTCAAACACCAATCAATTTTGGTTTATCTAATGTTATTTTACCAAGAAGATAGGTTCAAGTTTCAATTGTAGAAGATGGATGAGAAGGGTACTCCATTATCAGTTATTCATTGGACTTCTCTAGTCAGAAGAAACTCAGAAGAGTATACATATATTGATTTTGTAGATAAGTTTCTTCATACATCCTTATGTTTACTATGTAGTGATGTCATACCAAGAATTTCACTAGAAATCAAGAAGGTTTTGCACCTTTCAGAGCAGTCAAAGCTTGGAGACTGGTATTTATACTAGAACTACAAAGAAATCAGGATCTATGGGTGTGAGCTTCCTCCCTACAGATTACTAGTGTTTGTGCCAGTGAGAATTTTTGCCTTAGAATATGCTAGACAAATGTTGAACATGGATGAATTACACTTTGTATCAAATAAGAAGGCAAATTTAAACTAAAGGGAAATTTAGGTCCCTATATTGTAAATACCATAGTATCAACAAAAGAAGTGGAGATAATTTTAAAGCAGATGAAGTTCAAACCAAGTTTAACATGGTCTTATGATCCTTTAGGGATAATTTCGAAGCTGAGAGTTGAACAAAAGAGTAGTACATATGCACATACACCTAGGCCAAATATAGAGAAATATCCTAACCAAGAGTAGTGGACAAAAAACACATTATAGGAGGCTGAAGAGAAATTAGTCAATCAATCTTCTTTACAAACTCCTATTCCTAAAGACAAAGAAATCAAGAGGACAAGGGAAAGCATGCCCCCTACAGATTTAGAAACTTAGACTGTAGATTTCATTGTGTTCAAGAGAATAAAGAAGGATCCACAGACCACTACCAAATCTGATAGTAAGACTGATCCTCAAGTGATCACTATTCAAGAAGAATCTTCAGAAGAAAGGGATGTAGCGAGAAAACTACTATGGTTTTGACAAGCACTCCTACCAATTATTTCACATATGTAGAAGAGACAACTGAGTCTCCTATCTCTTCTACCTCTCATGTTCCACCAAAGAAAATAATTTTTACAAGGTATAGGGAGATCAAGTTGAAGAATGAAGCTCTCAAAGCTTCGACATACTGATAATTCTAGAAGAAAACTGCCACCACTCAACACAGATTGTTGTCTGAATTTGACTAAGAAAAGGGGCAGTTTCAAATGGCGTTTTTGGAAACCACAGTTCCAGCCCCCATAAGTGTTGAAGATTATAAGGCCTCCATATTTTTAGTTGATACTAAGAAGGTTCATGCAATTGATTAGATCGATTTGCATAAGAAAGAAGGTGAGATGATTTAATCGACACTAACCAACTCAGCCATGGCTTCTTCTAAATTGCAGACCTCTTTAAATAATATGCACTCACAGTTGAATATTGAAAGAATGTCTTCTCTGGCCAAAGACACCAAGATTAAGACTTTAGAATATTTAGTTATTAAACTAGGATATGATCCTAGTGATGTCAAGGCAACTGAGGAGATAATCAAGAACAAGAATGCAGATATTCAATCCCTCGGGAAGAAGCTTAAGCTCCCAACTACAGAACACCCTTAGGCTAAGTAAGTCACTAGTGGAGAGATGGAGAAAGAAAAGTTGTTCATAATAGTAGTGGAACTGTTAAATTATGTTATGTTCTATGCTTAAGAGCAATTTACTTCAATTCTTCTTACTAGCCCAATGTCAATTTCCAGTATATAAATCACATTAACATGAAAGTAAAATGCTGATAGAACATAAATGAAAACAACATAAGAAAAGCCAAGACAAGATAAACAAGATGTGGCACCATCCAGGGACAAACCCCAATGCGGGGAAACCCTTTGATCAATTCTTTTATATTCTTCAATAATTCAATAGAGAGAGAGAGATAGTACAGTATCACAAATATGTGATTTACAACAACAGTAATGAAAAACCTCAAACAACTATGTCAAGGCTGATCAATCAGCTCCAAATGTCCTCAAGAAAATCTAGGAGAACGCGACCTCCAACAATAGTAGATATCAACCCAAAACAGTCAATGAAAGGAAGTCAAAACAACAGTTAATGCTACATCAATACTGTAACCATCCCTAACAAGTCAACACAGTCCCAAAGGTGTCCTCTAATAGGTCAACGTAGGATGTCCAACAATGTGGCTAGCCTAGGAGAGGTTGCACACACAAAATCGCAGTCAAGGGAGCCCGTACACTGGTCAACGCAATCCCTTTTCACCCAAAATGAAATTGTTGCACCTTCCTGCATCCTTCTTCCCACATGAGAGAGAGAGAGTCTTCCTCCTCCTTTGTATACCAAAGAGACAAGGAGAGAGAAGAGATGTGAGGATGAGATGAGTGTGCTAATGCCTCAAGGTCTCTTCTATTTATATGCCACGTTGAGGTTTAGCTGGGGGTGTGCAACACTATTCTACTTGCTGGCTGACCTTGACAAATTGTCAAGAAATACAAATAAATTCATATCTCCATGAATACATGTCGGAATCAGATGATCACTAGATCAATCCTACACCTCTCGGCAAGAGAAATCCAAGAAAAATATTAATTGCCATAAATAAGATGACCCACATGGAGTTGGACCCTAGTTGCCATCTTTAACACTCCCTCTCAACTAGGGAGAACTCCATCTGCTAATCCATCTATCTATCGGTACTATCTTTGCCATCAAATGCACTGCCCTACACTTCTAGGCTCTGCTCTACTGAACTATAAATAAGAAGAAATCATCGAGAATGTATCATACCATCCTCTACTAACCTAAAGCTAGTCCCAGATAAAAGAGAGTTCCCAATAGAACTCTTACTGACCCGAAGTCAGTCCCAAAGAAGAGAGTGTGTCATACCACTCTTACTGACCCCAAGTGAGTTCCAAAAGAGAGTGAGTTATATCACTCTTATTGACCTGAAGTCAGTTCTGATTGATCCCAGATAAATGTCATCATAGCATAGGGAGTACGGTAGATACACGATGCGTCCATCGGTACTACTATGGTCCCTATCCCCATTTCCCTACTCATCAACCATATGAGAGGTACTTCCCATGAGTCTTAGACTGCATGGGTAGGATATCTTGGTAGGATAAGGATGAACCACTCATTCTGCTTACATGTCACCACGAGGTATTACAGGGGAAGGCTGTGTCATTCACCTTGTACATAGTGCACCACTGTGAGTCACCCTATGGTCGCTTGTCGCTCCAAGAAGTACCCCAAGCCCCCCGAAGCTCCCAGAGCTCAATGTATATATCATACAGGACCCTCATAAGAGGGTCTCTCAATGACTCTTAGTCATTCTTGGAAAGTAAAAAATTTGACCTTTAGTAGGGGCTTCGCCAGAATGCTAGCGACCTGCTCATTTGTCCCGATATGATGGAGGCTTATTGCTCCTCGTTGTACCATATCCTGGATAAAGTGGTATTAGATATCAATGTGCTTGGAGCAATAATGAAATATGGGATTCTCAGATAAATGAATCCCACTTTGGTTGTCACACAGGATCATGGTAGTATCCAAAGTATGTCCAAATAGCTCACTGAAGATCTTCCTTAACCAGACAGCCTCACAGGAGGCCATGCTCGTAAAAATGTACTCTGCCTCAGTTGTGCTCAAAGCCACCAACTTCTACTTCCTTCTCATCCAGGATATCGAGCCAAAATTGAAAGAGAAAGAACACCTAGAAGTGCTCTTTCAGTCCACCACACTGCTTGCCCAATCAACATCAGAATATCCATGTAGCCTCACATCTCTGGCAGTGTATCTCAACCCATGAGTGATTGTGCCCCAAAGATATCTCAGAAGATTCTTAGCACCAATCTGATGTGAGTGATGAGGCTCAACCATATATTGGCTCAACGTGTTGACTGCAAAACATATATTCGGATGGGAGTTCACCAAGAACGTCAATGCTCCTATAAGTTGACGATACTCAAAAGCATTCCCAAAATAGGTCTGGCAGCACTACTGCATAACTTCTTGAAGTTAAGCTCCATCAAGGTAGTCACGGGCTTGCAGTCCACCATACCAAATATCTTCAATATCTTCACCATGTATTTTCCTTGAGATTGGAAAGTTTCTCCTGGTTTTTGCCAGACTTCTAGCCCTAGGAAATAGTGCATCAGTCCTAGGTCCTTCATCTCAAATTCAGAAGCCAACTCCCTCCTACATTTGTGAATGAGAGGGTCTGCACCTGTCAGAAAAAGGTCTTCAACATACGACACCAGTATGAGAGGCTTATGAACCTCAACCTTAAAGTAAAGGTTTGGATTAGCTTCACTCCTAGTGAATCACAACTTCATCAAGTAGTTATCGATCCTCTCATACCAAGCTCGGGGTGCTTGCTTCAACCCATAGAGAGCTTTCTTCAACCTGCATACGTGAGATTCCAGATCATGAATCTCAAACCCCTCGAGTTGTTCCACATAGACTTCCTCTTTAATTGAACCATGAAAGAACGTGGTCTTGACATCCATCTGATGTAGGTTCCATCCTTGTGAAGCGGCAAGGGCTATGATTGAGTGGATAGTGGTGTACCAGGAAACAGGTGCAAATATCTCATCATAATATACACATTCATTTTGAGAGAAGCTTCGAGAAACAAAGTGAACCTTATACTTTTCAGCACTCCCATCAGCTCCATGCTTGATTTTGTAAAGCCACTTCGAGGTGAAAATTGTTTTGTCCTAGAGTCTGGGGAGCACATCCCAGACATCATTCTTCATGATGGACTTGTATTCCTCATTCATAGCATCCTTCCATACTTGATGCTTCATGACTTATTCAAAAGATAAAGGCTCAATTTGAATGATGGTGCTTATAGTGGTCAAGTATCCCTGATACCTGGTTGGCTTCTTACTTTCACGAAAAGTCCCTCTAGATGCAATATGTCCTTCGACATAATCAAGTGTCCCCCTAAGCCATGAGGGCCTCTTCCTAGAAGAGGAAGGCTCTTATGGAAGGGGATCAATAAGATCCATAGATTCTTCCACATTGGGCATCGTCTCATCTTCCTTCTCATTTGGCTTCCTGGGGTTAGCCTCTTTATATTTCCTTAGAATAGGAAGATTGTCAACCTTGCTAAGATCCATATCTTTGTCAAAGGTGACATCATGACTTATCTCGACTTCCCTTTGACCAGCCACATAGATTATATAGCCCTTATAATTTTCGCTATAGCCCACAAAGATTCCCTTCTTTCCGAATGCACCCAATTTGCTTCTTTTCTCTTTCGGCACATGAAAATATACAAGACTTCCAAAAATTCAAAAATAAGAGACATAAGGTTTATTACTAGTGAACATCTCTTCGGGAGTCTTGGAATCCAATGCTTGATGAGGACATCGGTTTTGAACATATAAGGCGATATTCGCAGCTTCGGCCCATAGAAACTTTGGAAGCCTTTGATCATGGAGCATGGCACGAACAACTTCCAAAATCATACGATTCTTCATTTCTACCACACAATTATGCTCAGGAGTTTATGGTGTTGTGGTCCCCCTCTTAATTCCATATTCTTTGCAAAAATCATGAAACTCATTAGATTCATACTTGTTCCCATTATCAATCCTTAAAACCTTGATCCTCTTCTCAGTTTTATTCTCGATCAAGGCTTTGAAGTGATGGAACCAAGAGAACACTTCATCCTTATTTTTCAAGAAGTATATCCAAGTCTTGCGAGAATAATCATATGTAAAAGTGAGATAATATAGATATCCTCCTATAGAGTTCACAAACATCATACTAGATATGTCGGAGTGAACCAACTTCAAAATGTATGAGGTCTTGTTATGGCTAGAGGGGAATGGTCCCCTTTCGAGCTTTCCTTCAGCACATCCTGGACATACACCTTCATGATCTATTTTGAACTCTAGCATCCCTGTCACCATTTGTCTCACATCGTGTAGAGCCTTATAATGAAGGTGGGTAAACCTCCGGTGCCATAGTTCAGACTGAAGAGATGTGTTGCAAGACATTAGTCCCAACGGACTTCCTCCAACTTGATATAAAGAGTCAACTCAAAACCCAAGAGTGAAAGCATCTTTAAAATTATTTTTCCACACACGTACCTTGCCATTGATGAAGGAAACCTTGTAGCCTTTGTCTTCCATAGATGAAATAGGCACCGGGTTCTTCTTGAGATCAGGTATATATAAGAATTCTTGCAAATGAATTGTGTTACCGTGATTTAATTGAAGAGTAACATTCCCTACACCGTTTATGGGATAGGTGGACTTGTCTCCAAGAATAATCTCCAAGTTTGTGTCCTTCTCTACCAGATTAGAGGGAGCTTCCTTGTAATCAGTGAAGTGCCTTGAGGCATCACTATCAATAAGCCAATTTCCTAACGAGTTTAGAGGAGAGGTAGTGGAGAGGGCTGATATCAGATAATATTCATCTTGCTTATTGTTAAAAACATTTGATTCATACCTAGAGTTCCTTGCTTTCTTGGAGGGTTTCCACTTCCTTGATTTCCCGCATTCCTTTTTCCTTTTCCATTGAACCTACCATTCATTTGATTGTGGTTGGTGTTGCCCCGGGAGTGATTTTGATCATCGTCATGTGATGAGTCCTTTCTATTTGGACACTCTCTCGCATAGTGACCAAATTTATTGCAAATGAAGCATCTTCCATTACTTCCACCCTTTGATGCGGCCTTTCGTTTGAAGTGACCTTTAGACCCAGAATTATTTCTCCTTTTGGCATGAGAGGAGAAAGCAGTGGGATTGCCTTTGCTTGAAGGCATTTCTTTCTCCACCATCCTTGTCTCTTCTTGAATGCATCTTTCAATCAATTCCTCAAATCCTGGAATTCGATCATTATTGAGAAGAGTGGTTCTAAATACATACCATTTGGATGGGAGCCCTCTAAGGGTTGTGATAGTTAGTTCCCTATAAGAGATGAATTCTCCAATCGATAGGAGATCATTCTTGATCTCAGTGATCCTTAATAAGTAGGATTGAATATCCTCTTCCTTTCCCTTCGTAATATCCTTCATCTTATTTTTTAGGAACAAAACTTGATTTGCATCACTAACTTTAAACAATCTTACCAATCTATCGTAGATCTCCTTGGAGGTGTTCAACTCAGAAATGTAGGCCACTAGACGCTTGTCAATTCAATCCCAAATGATCTTATTTTCTTTTACTTCACCCTTAGTGTACTTGTTCCTAGTAGCAGCCGATGCATTTGATGGAGGCTCCATAATTCTTCCCCTCACATAGTCTAACACTTCCCGCTCTTCCAATGTCAGATCAAGAGACATCTTCCATCCGTGATAGTCAAACTTCTCACAGAGATTGTCTTCGGTAGGGATGTGTGATGAGGAACCCGTGATGCCTTTTGACTTTTTCCAATTGTCTTCAGTGATTTCTATTGCTCTTGTTTGGGCTTTGTCTTCACCTCTGCTCTGATACCATGCTAAATTATGGTATATTCTATGCTTAAGAGCAATTTACTTCAATTCTTCTTATTAGCCCAATGTCAATTTCCAGTATAGCAATCACATTAACATGAAAGTAAAATGATGATAGAACATAAATGAAAACAACATAAGACAAGCCAAGACAAGAGACATAGGATGTGGTGTTAGCTAGGGACAAACCCCAATGCAGGGAAACCCTTTGATCAATTCTTCTATATGTTGATTTGGGGTAGCATCGAATGTGCTCTAGTCATGAAAATTGGTGGAGAGGCTAAAGCACATGAGATATCCAAGACCCATAAATGGTTTGGATAGATTGTACTTGGTTTGGGAGATATTAAAATAATTAATATTTTTAATGGAGTTCCTAAGACTAAACTTAGGAAGATTAAAATATTAATGGGTATTAATATAAAACTGGGTAAGAAGGTTCCAAAATTCATGGATCAACCCAAATCTAATATTATCCGTTGATTAGAGATTTAATCTCGGCCATTGAAGGACCAACGAGAAAAGTATAAGAGGAGGCTTGAGGGTTAGTTGGAGAACACACCGGAGTGATCAATAATTCATTTTGTTAGAGTGGGGTTGCTAAGAAAAATTTAATCAGTGATCAACAATGTGGGGCAGTGAGTACTGGGTAGAGAGGCAGAGACAGTGCCAAGAGATTGATGCAGAAGCAAAGAGTGAGAGCAATAGCCAGAGCAGGCCATGCAGAGCTCAACAGAGACAACACAATGCCTAGAGGGACTGTGTCATCCATGCAGAAGGCAGAGGGAGGGACATAGAGGGTCCTAGAGGCTACGCAGTGCCTTAGAGGGCTGACACAGAGGGTCTTGGGGCTAACACAGTGCAGCAGGAGGATAAATTAGAGGCTAGAAGGGCCAGCACTGAGCTTCAGAGTCGCTGGAGAGGGTTTCGTGGGACAGGTTTTCTGAATACCTATTTCTGAATAAAGAGTTATTGTTGCCATGTATTTTTTCTTTTTCGGGTGAGATGGTTAGGTACCCAGTTGTACTCAAGGAAATACTGCATAATAATAAACCCTTTGAATAGATGCACCCGTTTTTCCGCATTGGTTTTTCCGGGGACATTTGTCCAAAAATAACAGTGTCACTTGTGTGTTTGATTTCTTTCAGCTGATGATCTTCAGATGTTGTGAATGTATTGTGTTTATTTCGGTATTTAAATGTTTTAAATAACTTGTTCATAATTTACAAGTAGAAGAAATAAACCAGCAAAATACAGATTAATTTTCTAATTGATAGACTTAGAAAATTAAACATGGTATCCGAGCATGGTTGCAGATCATAGGAAAGTTGAAGGCATCAACTGAGCAGAGCATTTGTAGCAGATTCAACTGTCCCTATTAACAGTGATGATCCTTGCAGAAAGCGACATAGGAAGGGTTGACGCAGAGGGACTGGGTCATCAATCCAGGCCTGAGAGAGGCCAGCATAGAGGCTGAGGAGGGAAAAACAGGCTCATGTAGAGGCTAGAAGGGCTGACGCAGTTGGCTGAGGGAACTATTTTTCCAATGTCGGGATTGCGCAGAGTCAAGAGGCTTAATCCTTCAGTTGCTGGGGTGAAGGAAGATGTGGGTAGTTTGCAGGAGCAAAGCTGGTGGGGTACTGTGGTCAGAATATACCTAACAGGGAAAAACCAAGGTAGAGGGAGTTTCTGCTGAGGAAAATTTCTAGCCAAGGAATTTGGATTAGTGTTGCAGTTGCATAAATGATCGGAGGGGGGCAACTTGACAGTTGGAAGAAGGATTTCCAGGAGGGAAATCGGGACTCAAAGGGAGTCCAGAAGAGAAATTCCAGACGGGAAGTAGAGAGACTCAGAGGAGTCGAACCAAAAACTTCTAGACGGGAAGTAGAGAGACTCAAGAGGAGTCGAACCAAGAAATTTTAGGCGGGAAGTAGAGAGACTCAGAGGAGTCGACAGAAAAGAGTATAGAGATGGTCGTGAATGGGCTGAGGGATCAGGCTAGGCTGGATGAAGCGTCCAAGTTTGTGGTATGGAAGGCCAGGATCCCGTCCATTCTAGACAGACATCGCATCAAGGGATTCGCCTTGAGAGTAATGGCTATCCCAGTTGACCCGGTAGCTAATGAAATGTACGAGGAGGAAATGGCCAAGGCTAAGTGCATCATCCTTGATGGGGTTAAGGATCATGTGGTCCAACATATTGTTGAGAAGGAAACAACAAAGGAGATGTGGGACACCTTGAAGACATTGTACCATCATACTTCCGTGTAGAGGAAGATGTTACTGGAGAATCGACTAAGGTCATACTAGATGTAGAAGGAAGAGCAGATAGATTTCTTCCTTCGTTGATTGAAGGAGATCTGTGACCAACTAACTTTCATAAGGGCCACGCCGGATCAGGAGTTGATGGTGAGGACAACACTTAACACAGTCTCCCAGGAGTGGGAGACATTTTTCCAGAGCATACTGGGCAGGGTGAGTCTTCTATATTGGGAAGAACTGTGGGTGGCTCTTCGTCAAGAAGATATCAGATGGATGACCAAGATGGGAAGTAGTATCAAAGGGGTCAAGATCAAGAAGGAAGAGCAAGAGGATGTGGCTCTGGCATCTGCGAGAAAGGAGGAGAAGGGGAAGAAGAAGGACCTCTCCAAGGTCAAGTGCTTCCATTGTGGGGAATTGGGTCACTATGTGAACCAGTGTCAGAGGAAGAAGAGTAAGGGAGAGGATTCTAACTATAAGGAAACACCAACAAAGGCGAATAAATAAGTCAAGGAGGATGATGATTATGCCATGAGTGCTTATGTACCACTAGAGAATAAGTGGGGAGACATCGAGCTATAGTCAAGAGGACTACAGGCGATGAGGGGCAAGATCCTTGAGGTACTCAACCTCTTGAATTATACCTTGCTACGGGAGCCCCAAGGAGGAGTAGCAGGAATGGAATATGTCAGTAGAGACAGATGCAAATGAAGTGGCATAGAGTGCTACAATGCAGGAGTCCCTGGGAAGCGCGAGTGTAGCAGGTTGCAATAGTACGAGAGGCACGGGAGTGTTGCAACGGTGCAGGATGGCACAAAGAGGTTTTGAAACGATGCAAGATGCAGGGAGTTGCAGCAGTTAAAAGGTAAGTAGAGGGAGAACTTGTTAGCAACAGAGAGAGCTTCAACATCAGGAGTGTTTCTAGACTTAAAGGGATGTCAAAAGTTGGGAGGATCAATTACTTACTTCTCAGTAACTGAGTTGCAGTGCAGTAGCAGTATGCAGTAACATGATGCAACATGATGAGAGGGGGATGCAGTGCAGATGTAGTGTTGGGAGGATGGACCAACAACATAATGGATGCAGAGGAAGATGAGATACAGATGCAACAGTGGTAGTGGCAAGGCCATGGGTAGCAATACAGGATGCAATAGTGTAGAGGATGTTGGGCAGGGAGGCCTAGCATAGACACATGTATCAGTGTTGGATAATCAAAGTAATGCTCAGTGAGGAGTATTACTAGAGCACAATTCTCTCTAAGAGGGAGTGTTCATTTGGGGTAGCATCAGATGTGCTCTAGCCATATTGGTGGAGAGGCTAAAGCACATGAGATTTCCAAGACCTAGAAATGGCTTGGACAGATTATACCTAATTTGGGAGATATTAAAATAATTAATATTTTTAATGGAGTTCCTAAGTCTAAACTTAGGAAAATTAAAATATTAATGGGTATTAATATAAAACTGGGTTAGAATGTTCCAAAAGTCATGGATCAAGCCAAATCTAATCTTAGCCATTGATTAGAGATTTAATCTCAACTGTTGAAGGACCAATGAGAAAAGTATAAGAGGATGCTTGAGGGTTAGTTGGAGAACACACCATAGTGATCAGTCATTCATTTTTCTAGAGTGGGGTTGCTAAGCAAAAGTGAATCAGTGATCAACAACGAGGGGCAGAGAGGCAAAGACAGTGCCAAGAGACCAATGTAGAAGCAAAGAGCGAGAAAAGTAGCGAGAGCAGGCCATGCAGAGCCCAGGAGAGACAACGCAGAGCCTAGAGGGACTGCGTCATCCAAGCAGAAGGTAGAGGGAGTGACATAGAGGGTCCTAGAGGCTGTGGAGTGCCTCAGAGGGATGATGTAGAGGGTCCTGGGGCTGACGCAGTGCAGCAGGAGGATAACGCAGAGGCCAGAAGGGCCAACGCTGAGCTTCAGAGTCGCTGGAGAGGGTTTCGTGGGATAGGTTTTCTAAAGAGGTATTTTTGCCGTGTATTTTTTCTCTGTCGGGTGAGCCGGTTAGAAACTTAGTTGTACTCAAGGAAATATTGCATAATAATAAACCCTCTAAATAGCTTCACTGATTTTCCCACATTGGGTTTTTTCAGGGATATTTGTCCAAAAATAACGGTGTCACTTGTGTGTTTGTTTTATTTTAGTTGATGATCTGCAGATGTTGTGAATGTATTGTGTTTATTTCGGTATTTAAATGTTTTAAATGACTTGTTTAGTTTTTACAAGTAGAAGAAATAAACCAATAGAATACAGATTAATTTTCTAACGGATAGACTTCGAAAATTCAACACTATATTCTTCAATAATTCAACAAAGAGAGAGGGAGATAGTACAATATCAAAAATGCATGATTTACAACAGCAATAATGAAAACCCTCGAACAAATATGTCAGGGTTGATCAATCAACTTCAAATGTCCTCAAGAACATCTAGGAGAACTTAGGCTCCAAGAATAGTAGATATCAGCCCCAAAAAGTCAATGGAAGGAAGTCAAAACAACAGTTAATGCTACAACAATACTGCAGCCGACTGTATCCAATCAATGCAGTCCCAAAGGTGTCCTCTAATAGGTCAATGCAGCCTGTCTAGCAATGTGGCTAGCCTAGGAGAGGCTACCCACACAAAACCACGGCCAAGGGAGCCTATACATTGGTCAACATAGTCCCTTTGTACCCAAAACGAAATTATTGCACCTTCTTGCATCCTCCTACAAGCACTGCCCTAACTGCGTCCTTCTTCCCACGTGAGAGAGAGAGAATCTTCTTCCTCCTTTGTATACCCAAGATACAAGGAGAGAGAAGAGATGTGAGGATGAGATGAGTGTGCTAATTCCTCAAGGTCTCTTCTATTTATATGCCACATTGAGGTTTAGCTAGAGGTGTGCAACACTATTCCACTTATTGGTTGACCTCGACAAATTGTCAACAAATACAAATAAATTCATATCTCCATTAATACATGTCGGAATCGGATGATCATTAGATCAATCCTACACCTCTCGATGAGAGGAATCCAAGAAAAATATCAACTACCATAAATAAGATGACCCACCTAGAGTTTGGCCCTAGTTTCCAATTTTAATAGGAACAAAATGCCCAAATCTAGAAAATGGAGTAAGACATGGAAGCACTATTGAAGGAAAAAGAGCAACGGGAAGCAGCGAGAACATCAGCAGTAGGAACGCCAAAAATAGGTACATCAGTAGTAGCTATTTCAACACAAGCATCAACTTCAGATTCCTTAGAAAAGCTAGCTCAAGATTTAGGGAAATTATCATTGACAAATAAGGAAATGGAGAAATTAATAGAAGCACTCACCAAAATAGAAGAAAGCAAGATCAAAGAAGAAAATGCATACTTGGCAAAAATGCAAAATAATTTCAAATTAATTCCGCAGATTCATAAGTATGAAGATCAATCCCTCATAATTCATAGGTTAGCAGAAGCCACATGTAGCATTTGGCACAATATCAATGCAAATGTCACAGAGTTGTGGCCATCTATTCAAATTATTTTTGAACAAGAAGAACTAGTACAGAGAGTTAAAGCAATAGTGGAAAAAACCAAAATTGATATTGAACACAGGCCAAAAGAAGCACAGAAAATTATAAGAATGCTAAACTCCAAGACTAGAGATGAGCTTGAAGAGCTAAATATTCAGGACATGACAGAGATAGTGATGGAAGTCAAAAGAGTATTGACTAAGAAGAATCTTATGGTGCAGTTGGAGAATAAGTGCAAAGAATTGGAGCTATAGGTTAGAAGATTTAACAAGAATTTTTCTTTGTTGCGGGAGAAAGGAATTCCAACTTTAAGAAATTCTAATGGAAAATTGATTCCATTAGAAAATTACCAGGATCAATTATGCAACATAGCTGCAAATATGTCTAAATTTGCAAATTCAAAGGGAGCTATCAGTGGAGAAGCTTTCTTGGAAGGCCTACAATTTGATCTCAACATTCAACATGAGATTCATCACTTGTTTTTGAACAAGCCAACTTTCCAAACCTACACAGAGGTAGATGAAAGATTCAGAAACATGGTAAATTTTTATATCCCAGGTGAAGAGCGATGGGACCAATTACTGGAATTGGTTGAATAAGCACAAATATAAGGCCTACAATTTTGGCAACAAGATGAACAAAAGGGGCTATAAAATAACTACAATAAACAACATATCTCCTTCAAAGATTCAACATAAGAGTCGAATTTATCTAGAATTCCTATTTTCTAGTTCTGTTTTAGAAATATCTATATCTTTGTTAGATATTATTTTGTAACAAAATCCTTTTTGGAATCCGAAGTTAATTGAATAGAAAGTCTATAAATATTTTGTGATAAGACTTAGTAAGGGTTGAATTATTTATGAAGAAAATAACTCTACCTTGATGTAAGCCTTGGATTGTACTCAAAGTAATCAACTTTCAGTTATACAGAGGCAATTTTGTTCCAAGATTGTGTCAAGCAAATGGTGATGTGTTCTCTCATGTAAAATTGTTCCTTTTTATCAGTTTCCATATTAATTTTTCTTCCTGATTGTTGTAAGAAGATTCAGAGTTGAATTTACTTAGGTGTACTTTGTTTTGGCTTGTTATAAACAATCTTGATGTTTTCCTCATGAGATTAAATATAAAATTCATTTCAATATGCTTTATATTGGATCGATCTTCTACTTTTTCATCTCATCAACACCATAAATATCTTAAAGGATCCAAGATTTTTCCTACCTTGCCCTATTACAGCTATTCTATCAATTTTTAATTGATGTTAGGATATTCTGACACATAGGAAATAGTTAGGTATAACTTGGTCTAGTGTAGAGTTAGGTAAAGTGTGTTTCTTTACTATGTACTTTTGTAACTTACAATCTGATGGTCATGATATGTTCTAGACATTAAGTGATCCGACAATTCATTCTCTCCTCGGTATTACCGACACTTGATCTGTGGCTTAACACCCAATTGGTCCATGATCCTATTTAAAGAGCATGGAGGGCCATTTGTAGGGTGACCATTCATGGGAGAAGCTTATGTAAATTTTCTTTCTTTTATTAATAAATTGCCTGAAGTGGCTGCGTTGGCTGAGGCTGTGGACTATTTCCCTCTTTGCGGGTTTTAACCACATCAGGAATACTGGTGTATTGATCTGTGATCTTTTTGTGAGTGGTGTCCTTTAGTGTTCTATATGAGGAATTTACCATGTAAATTCCTACATGGTATTTAAGCTATTTGAGGGTCGCATCTGTTGGTGATCCAAATCAGAAGCCGATACAACTGCATCCGACTATCATTTCCTAGATCTACTATTTCTTACTGCTTTTGGGCCAAGAGGACTACTATATTGTGTTAGGAGCATTTGTTCTAGTGAGGAACCCTTTCGTTTCATGCGAAAAGGTTTCCAGTAGCCCTAGCTATGTCATTTTTAAGATCTGGAGGTGTAAAGTCTTTATTTGCAGTTTTAGTTATTTATCTCTCTCTTTATTTCAGTTTATTTATCTGTCTATTTTTTTATTACCGGATCTGTACCTTTCATTTTTGCGTATGCTCTTTGCCCTGTGACTCTGTGCGATCCAGGCAAATCAGAAACATAAAGGAAGGATTTTTCTCATGTGTATGCTCTTTTCCGCCGCGCCTTAGTGTGATCTCAGAAAATCAGAAATATAGAGGAAAATATTTAGTTTCTAGCGAAAGCTAACTTCAAGCCATAAGGTTTGGTTTTTTTTGTATTTCCGTGTTGGGTTGTGTGGTTTTTTGTTTTGTAGGCAAAAAAGGATTTTCAAGTAAGCACACACCCCAAAGCTTCAGTGACTAAAAAAAAAATAACCCTTCCTCTTTTCCAAAAATTACTAACCTTTTAAACTAGCTAACTTGATCCAAAGTTATTTTATGAGAATAGAGGTCTTGAGTTCAAGTCTTTCTTTTTGTTGAGTTAATTTTTCAAAAAGCACATGTAACTTATGTTTTAAAGTTACTTTATGTAAAAGTGTTCTCACCCATTATAAAAAGTGAGTCACTTGTAACTCTAAAGTCTCTTTATCTTTTATTTAAGTTACAATTTAGTGGGTAGATCATAAATTACCATTGTAAAAGTGACTTTCAATTATTTATAAAAGTGGGTCACATAAAATCTTTTTTTAAAGTGAGCTAATTATATTAAGTTTGGAAAGTGGGGAGGGGGAGGAGGGGGGGAGGATTTTTTTAAATATAACATTATCATTCACTTCCGCACATTCACACACTTCGTCGACATCTTCAACAACTTTTCTTCAAAAACCATAACTTCTTCATTTGGAAGCCGTTTTCAGAGCCATTTTTTTAATCAGCCTAATTTTTTGAGATCTTTCCATTGGAACACTTAGTTTCAACATCTACATCTTTAGTTTCTGTTAAAATGGAAATTCCATGCCAAGTTATTCTTGACAGCACCAACTACTAATGGTGGTCCTACATTGTGGATTTACTTAGAAGTAAATGTCTTTATAGAATAGCCTCAGACCAAGAAACTAAACCTAAAGATGAAGATAAGGCAGCCAAATGGGAAAATAGGAAATATCAAGCACGTGGGTTGATAGGGATGTCTATTTCTCCAGACCTTAGATTCCATATCACAGAACATGATACCCCTAATGAAGCAATGAAACAACTCAATAAAGTTTTTGGAATAAAAAATGAAATTATATCCCATCAACTCGAAAAAGAGTTGCTTACGTTGGACCCCAATAATTTTTCTTCCATTGAAATTTTTTTATCCAAGTTCAAAACCCTTAGACTTCTCTTGGAAGGTCTTAAGGTTAAGAAAGAAGATGGTAGCCTTATCTATTCCATTCTTACTAAGTTGGGACCAACCTACTCTGTGTTTGTTTCCACCTTCCATTCTACTAGAGAAGCCTTTATTTCTCACGGAAAAGACTACAATTCCCCCTCTTTTTATGCATTTTGTGATTCTTTAATAAGAGAACAAGAAAAACTCTTACATCTTGGTCTTCTTAATCTTGGAAACTCTTCTAAGAAAGCTTTAGCCACCCAACAACAATCAAATTCAAAGAATCCTAAGAAGAAGTATCCTAAAAAGAATGGTCCTAAACCAAACAAGGGTTATAAGCAATTTTAGTCTCAAAATGAAAAATCGATTCAACAAAATGATAAGACAAATAAAAACAAAGAGAAGAAAACTGATAGACATTGCAACTTTTGTAATTGGGATGGCCACTTAGAATCCAAATGCATTAAGAAGATAGAAGCCTTGGAAGCAGCAATGAAGAAGCATAACATCCATTTGGAGCACTCTTCAACTTCAACTTCATCTTCAGGAATAACACTTTCTACATGTGGTTGTCAAGCATCTCTGTCTGGTTATGCACTAAATGTATCTTCTTCCTCTCATTCTCTTGAGTGGCTCATTGATTTTGGAGCTTCTTATCACATGGCAAAAAAAAAAGCCATGTTTTCTTCTTTAAATGATTGTAACACCAAAAATATATATGTTGGTGATGATAAATATCTTAGAGTTGTAGGGATTGGAATTGTTCATCTAGACAATGGTCAATTTAATGATGTATTATATGTTCCAACCTTATCCTACAACCTTCTATTTGTATATCATATAACTCATTCAGGGGAAGGTAAAATCGTTGAATTTTCACCTCACGATGTTGTAATTAAGGACCTAAGAGATCCTAAACATATTTTAGCTACTGGCATTGCTGATGATTCTACAAGGTTGTATAAGTTTAACAACTTTGGGTCATCAAGTCTTCCCTCACTATTTTTTGCTCATAGTGATGAAGTGAGAAAACTTTGGCATGAGCTATTTGGTCACTTAAACTATCGCTCCCTTAAAAATCTATGTAAATAAAGTATGGTGATAGTTCTTCCTATGGTATCTTGCAAAGATGGTGTTTGTTCTGGATGTGTACTCGAAAACATCATCGGGATAGTTTTGAAAAACGTGCCTCTTGGAACGCCTCTGCCCCTTTACAACTTGTGCATAGTGATTTATGTGGTCCACTTCCAGTTGTTTCATTCTCTGGCTACAAGTATTTCTTAACTTTCATCGATGATTTCTCCAGACACACTTGGATACACTTCTTAAAACTCAAGAGTGAAGTATTTAACATGTTCTTGGCCTTTAAGGCCTTTGTTGAGAAACAATTTGCACATCAAATTCTTAAGCTAAGATATGATAATGGCGAAGAATATGTTAACAACAAATTCATCAACTTTTGCACTGAGCATGGAATTCAAATGCAACATACTGTTCCATATACTCCACAACAAAATGGTGTAGCTGAAAGGAAGAATCACACCTTAAAGGAAATGACTAATTGTATGCTTCAATCTAAAGGACTTAATCTTAATTTTTGGGTAGAAGCAATTAACTATGCAAATTACATAGTAAATCGCACTCCTACTAAGGTTTTAAAGAATATCACTCTAGAAGAAGCATGGAGTTCAATTAAACTAGAGGTAAGCCAGTTTCGTGTTTTTGGAAGTGAAGCATGAGCCCATATTCCAGATGAGAAACATAAAGCTTTAGAACCTAAGAGTGCAAAATGTATTGTTGTTGGATATTCTGAAGATGTTAAAGGATATAGAATTATTCCACTTAAGTCCAAAAATGTTATCATTAGAAGATATGTAAAGTTTGTTGAAAATATATCGGCCTATGAGCCTAGTTCGGCAGATGTGCCACCTCTCTTTATCCCTTCTATTTCTGAAAATATTTCTTCTTCAGATGATGACAGTGAGGTTGAAAATCCCCCCCACCTTCTTAGGATCATCCTTCAGTTCTTCAGCTTCCAAAATGGGTCCGTGCTACTTGGGATGCAGCAGGTGCTCTTGCAGGTGATCCTACAGATTAGCAGCGTACACTTTCTCAGTTCGATAGAGCCTCTTCTTTACTGGCTCAAGCTTCAACGAATTATGATCCTGACACCTTTGCAGAAGCTTTAAGCCCTCCAAACTGGGATGCATCTATGAATGAAGAATATCATTTATTATTGGTAAATGATACATGGGATCTTGTTCCTCTTCCAAAGGGACGAAAACTTGTTAGATGCAAATGGGTTTACAGAACCAAGTTTGGACCAGATGGAAAAGTTGATAAACATAAAGCTCGTCTTGTTGCTAAGGGTTTTTCACAAGTTGAAGGCATTGAATATACTAAAACCTTCTCCCCTGTTGCCAAAATTAACTCTATCCATCTTGTTCTTTCCCTTGCTGCCTCTTTCAAATGGGAAGTCCATCAAATGGATGTTAAATCTGCCTTCTTACATGGGGACTTGTATGAATAAATCTATATGGAACAATCTCCTGGCTTTATACAAACAAACTCCAGCCTTGTAAGTCAGCTTAATAAATCCCTTTATGGTCTCAAGCAAGCCCCTCGGGCTTGGTATGCCAAAATGGATAGCTTTCTTTTAGATACTGGCTTTTCTAGGTGGCATTCTGACAATACTCTCTACACCAAGAAAGTGGGTAAGTCTCTTATCATTCTTGTTCTTTATGTTGATGATCTTATCCTTACTGGTAGTGATCCCAACCTTATAAACCATGTGAAGTCTAGCATTAAAAAGTAGTTTAAAATGACAGACTTAGGACACTTGCATTATTTTCTTGGTCTTCAAGTCTTGCAATCCAAGGAAGGTATTTCCCTTTCCCAGTCCAAGTATTCTTGTGATCTTCTATGCCACTTTCACATGGAAGACTGTAAGCCAGCCCCTTCTCCCTTTCAGTCTGGAGTAGAATTTTTAGTCACTTGTACTTCCCCTGAAGCTGATGCTACTTATCCGTCAACTTGTAGGAAAAGGTTTGTATTTAACCCATACTCGTCCTGACCTTTCCTTTGATGTTGGCCTTATTGCTCAGTTTCTGAAAAACCCACATGAAATTCATTGGAAAGCAACTAAAAGAATAATTCGTTATGTTCGAGGTACAATTAAGTTTGGGATTCATTACAGTGCAGAAGCATCTCCTCTATTGATTGGTTTCATTGCTTCTGATTGGGCTAGTGACCCTGATGATCAAGAGTCTACTGTAGGTTATGTGTTCAGTATTGGTTCTAGACCTATTACATGGGCTTGTAAGAAACAAAGTGTCATTTCTCTTTCTTCAACAGAAGAAGAGTATCGTGGCACCGCAGAAGCTAGTAAGGAATCCCTGTGGCTTCGTCAGATCCTGACAGAGTTTAGCTTTCAACAACAACATCTGACTACACTTTGGTGTGATAATCAAAGTGCCATTCAACTATACAAATATCTAGCCCAACATCAACACAACAAACACATTGAACTACATATACACTTCATTAGAAAGCTCAGTCATGACCATGTTCTTGAAGTGCAATATTGTTCAACTGATGATCAAGTTGCAGACATATTTACAAAGGCTCTCACAAAGGCAAAGTTGACTAAACTTCAATTTATGGTTGGAGTTCAGGAAGTTGTCACTAAGGAGGGATAGGCTCTAATGCCTCCTTCCTTCTCCTATTGTGTCATATTTGTACATCCTTTAATCCTATCCTAGGTTGTTCTTAAGGGGGGATGTTAGGATATTCCAACACATAGGAAATAGTTAAGTATTACTTGGTCTAGTGTAGAGTTAGGTAAAGTGTCTTTCTTTGCTATGTACTTTTGTAACTTACAATCTGACGGTTATGGTATGTTCTAGACATTAAGTGATCCGATGGTTCATTCTCTCCTCAGTATTATCGACGCTTGATCCATGGCTTAACACATGATTGGTCCATGATCTCTATATAAAGAGCATGGAGGGCCATTTGTAGGGTGACCATTCATGAGAGAAGCTTATGTAAATTTTCTTTCTTTTATTAATAAATTTCCTAAAGTGGTTGCATTGGCTCAGGCCATGGACTGTTTCCCTCTTTGAGGGTTTTAGCCATGTAAAGAATACTGGTTTATTGATCTGTGATCTGTTTGTGAGTGGTGTCCTTTTGTGTTCTATCTGAGGAACTTACCCTGTAAATTCCTATAATTGATTACCCAAAAAATTATGATTCCATGCCCAATGGACTTTTCCAACATCTTTCAACCAAACTTTTGAAAACCCCACCTCAAATTTTAATAACTAGCCTAAGATCTTAAAATCAGATATCTAAATCATACATAGAGAGCCCTCTCTAAAGCTGGAAGGGCTATATCCCAACTTTAAAAGTGGTTTGTGGTTACCTTTGTAGTTTTGTTCCTTAGCCTAGGAAAATTACAGAGTGCTAACATTTTGGCGACCATACTAGGGACGAATTAAAAACAAAATATTTCCCCTGGTAAATATTGATTTCAAAACTCCAAAGCTATTTCCTGTGGGTGACAGTGAAGTAGAAGCTATTTAGGTTGATTTTCCACCCAAAATTTATATATATACCTAGTTGTAAATAATCTATTTGAAGATATAGCTCCCAGGAAAATCTACACCAGATCCCACCCAGATCCTAACCTACCTAAAATTGTAAATAATCTTGAGAAGCTAATTAGGAAGAAGAGTTTTACAGAAAGCCAAGTAAGAAATAATCCTTTGCCAATAGTTAATTCACTTCTAGAAATTTTTATAACAGTTGAGGATATTGAATTTGATTTACCCTTTGAGCATAGTCTTTTTAGAAACAAATCAGAAAGCTTTGTCCCTGAGACAGTCTTTGATGAAAATATTTTGAAACCTCATATCTCAGCACATAAGCCTGTCATTTTAGATTCTAATAAAGATGTTATACAACAATTTGAAAAACTTGAATATCTAGTGACTCAATCGAATTAGGTTGCTCATAAACCATTTATAGGTCAACAAACTACCTTTTCTTCTTCTGCCTCATCATCGACTCCTTTGGTTTCACTTTTTTCCACTGTTCCCATTTCATCTCTCATCCAAACTCCTTTTATACCAACTCAACAAGTCATAATTCCACCTCCTTTACCACCCCTAACATCAAGCACAACTACAGTTTCATCATCTTCTCATATTCTATTGGGCATGTAATCCCCCCAAGGCATGTTTTGGGGCTCAAAGCCCAAGTTTTGACCGAATTTTGTTGTAAATCTCTACGAATTGTGAGCGTGGGGTGTGAAATTATAATAGAGTCACAGGGTTGTCTGCCCTAGTTTTGTAATGTAATGTCAGCTGGATAGACCTACCCATGGTCTGCGAACCATGGGATTGTATAAATAGAGCAAGGCTCTAAGTGTAAAAGAAATAAAATGATAGAGAAGAGTAACAAGTCTAAGTGATTGAGTCACAAGTGTAAAGTGTGTATTTGGGTTGTAGAGTAGGAGAAGGCTTTGTAGCTAAGTGTGCAGAGGCCTAGTAGTCCGCAGCTGAGTGCGCAGGCCCCTGCAGTTGAATGCGCAGGGAAAAGTCGAGTCTGTAACCGAGGAAGGAATTAATAAAGAGAAGTTTTATCATAATTCTATGTATCTGTTCTTGGGTTAATGTATGTTTGATATGATTTGCAAATATATTGTTTTTTTACTACACACACCTGTATGAATGTTTTATATTGTTAAGCATACTTAAAGCACTCAAGTAGGCAAAGTTAATTAATTAACGTTGGAACACCATTGAGGTCTTAGGTAATAACACAGAGTGTGAAGTTCAGCCCCTCGATAGGGCTGTGCGAAGGCAGTATATCAGGCTGCGAGGTAGGGGAAAGTGTGCTTAGCGACTTGCGCACAGGGTCAAACTGCGGATCACTTGAACTCATCAGACATCTCCAAGGTGCGAAAACCTGGTTCTAGCACCCTCCCATACTACTTTGGGTGAGACCTCAGTCTGTGCTTCGCGAATTGTTGCCGAAAGGGCCAGTAGTACAGGGATTTGTTTGGCTAAATTAACTCTGAACCTGGGTCATTCCCCAATAAGCCAACAAATGGATCCATTGCCGGGATCGGGATCTGCATAGAGATTTCTGATGTCGTATCACTAGAATCCGACAAAGAAAGGAATTGAAGAGTGGTTGGATAGAAATATTCATGAGTTTGCGACACAGGAGAATAGGAATCCGTGATTATCAAAGGAAGAGTGGTTAGAGTGCTACTTATATATGGAAATCCATGAAATTTTCTTTGCATCCTTCCCCTCTGAGTTGTACGAGTGGATCGCAAAGCTAGCAGACAGTTAAGGAAGGTGTAGGCTCGACAAACCTATTGTGTGGACTCCAGATTTGGTGCACAGACTGGAAGCATCAGAAGATAAGATCGTGTGCGCTATGGATCACTGGCTCGATTGAATTATAGGAGGGTTTATCACCAAGTTCACAGTAGATACTTCAGTCAGCTATAGCGAGGTAGAATGACGCTTCCTCAAAGGACCGCGAGGTAAGTACGTTAAATATTTGAACACTTGGATTAAAATGCTACTGTGTGAAAAGTGGGTTATGCGAATAAATTGATGTTTGGGGCTATGTGAAGTGGGAGGATCTACAGAAATGAAGGTAGTGCAGAACTAGAAACTAGCCCCTTGATTTCACCTTCGCGAGAAAGCAAGGAAGAGCTCGCGAAGGTCTCACCAAGAAGTGCGATTAGTTTGATAAAGTAGTGAATTCCACGCATACCACTTCCACCTACACCACTGCCAGTTTCACCATATTCACCCCGTCTTTGCCCACACCACCTCCGCCACCACCACAGTTCAATATGGCAAGCGCGATAAAATTTTCGGTGTTCAAAGGAGTAGGGAATGAAGATCCGGACCAGTTTTGGTTCATGGTAAGGGCTGTATGGGAAGCACAGGGAGTCACAGATGACAATATAAAGAAGGCAACACTGGTTAGTGCTTTGCAGGATCATGCACTGACTTGGTACATTAAGCACTCCAATGACAATTCGAATGCAGGGATCGCGGATATCCAAGCTATGCTAAACAAGGAATTTAGCAGGCCAAAGTCAGAGACACAGTCGATCATCAGATTTAAGGAAATCACGATGCTTCCAGGTGAGACCCCCTGGGAGCTAGATCAGAGACTGAAGGGTATGATTCGTGAAGCCAACATGACCTTGACGGATGGGAAACACCGTGCATGGTTTGTAGCATCGCTAACACCGCATCTAAGGAACGCGATGTCACAACATAAGATATCCACTCAGGTCGAGGCTTTGTAGCTTGCAATGAGACTGCACGAGACCCCGATACAAGATCCTAACCTGGGAGTTCAATAAATACATGTGCAGTTGAAAAGCTTGTGCCTTGAGATGTAGAGTTTGAAACAAGACAAGACGACTTTCCTAGAAGCATGCAAGGAGGTATGGTGCATGAAGTGCAAAGGCTAGGGACATGACAAGGACCATTGTCCAGTCTTCGCGAACTACCTAGCGGGAGGAGGACCAATGCCATTGAGACTGGAAGCACAAGCAGGATCGAGTGCGGCGCCTGCATTATAGTGCGTGATTTGTCAAATAGGAGGGAAGCATGCTATAGATAACTACCATCTATTACAGAAGTATACGCAGAATTCCCAGTAGTTTTTCTGTAATTTCAACAAGTCAGTAGGCCACGATGAGCGCACCTATAGAAGTTATGAATTGATGATGGATCAGACTCCTACCTACAGAGTTTAGACCGAAACACGGGCCCTCGATCAAAATGCAGGGATGGCGCACACTGGATTTCAAGGGCGCGGAACGAGGTCAAGGTGGAATGGGACCAGGAAGAGGTCACAGACAACTGATATGTTACAATTGCGGAGGACCGAGGCATTATGCCCGCGATTATACAAATCCGACAAGACCATCATGCTTATATTGTACCCAGTTTGATCACGCGATAGAGGATTATCTCATGCTGGTAGCGAGGTTGCGCGATAAAGGAGCACTCCAACCTCCCCCGACTCAGAACCTACAAATGATGAGGTTTGAGTCGTGCGAGGAAGACTTGAATGTAAATATCGTGCTCTGAAGTGGTATCACGACAGGAGATGACAAAGGCAAGCAGCTCGAAGAGAGTCCCTGGGTTCGTAAGGCTCCAACAAAGGAACCAGAGTTTGATTTAGAGCACGCTAAGGAGACATTCATGGAAGCTAAGAAGACCTTCGCGGAGGCCTCCACTTCAGGAAGTAAAGACAAACAGGAACCGGAAATGGACCCATAATTGCTCACTACTTTTTTGGAGACATGCTTGAAGCTACTGCACGACTGCAAGAACTCATCACTAGATGTGTTGGGACCATGCCAGGGGAACCGCACATAGTCCAGAAACTTGAGAATCACACAACATGAATAGGAAGAGAGATGAGATTGATTGCACAGATCGGGGAATACGAAATGGATCAAGTAATTTTGGATCTAGGATCGGTGATCCAAAATGGATTTTGGATAGACTTCTAAGTCTAAGTGTTCCTCACAGAGGAAAATGGAAGTCCAAGGATGTTCCTGGAAATAGCCCCATTACAGAGATCATTTCCTTCTAAATCTACTGCAACTTGAATGGGCTAAAATGGAATTCGGAAGAAGAAGTTATCGCAGAAAGAAGTTGCCCTTTGTTCTTTGTAAAAAGAGGCAAAATCTTGAAAAATGGAAAAAAAACCTTATAAAGGGAAATTGCATCGGAGATGGTTTGAGAGGAGGAATTAACGTGGAGAGGGAGGAACCTCCGACTGTGACCTCCAACCTATCGCATCGTAGGTAAGCCTTCACCCGATGACGGGACCCCAGGCCAATGCGACATGCGACTGCAATCATCAGCAAATCAGCATCGACGACGCCACGAGGTAAGGGAAGGACCCCCGGGGCTATGCAACATGCGATTGCGAGATATCACATCGCATCATCACATCATAGTGATATAAAGGGGTGATAACATGCGACTTGCGATCGCTGGACCCGACATATTTTATAAGCGCAGTTTATAAATTTTGTGTTCCGATAAAAGGGTATTTGTTGGGTTTTTTGTGTATTAGCGGATTTCGATAGAAAAGCCGAAATACAAAGGAAAATGCCCCGAAGTGATAAAGCCGAACCCGAAAGGAATTTTAGAAGCAGCCCTATATTATTTGAGTTCTGTAAGTGGGATTTTGGGTGGGCCTTAGGCAGTAACTAGTATTACGCTGGCTTCGCCCTATCCCATACAATGGTCGATACGTGGCTGGCAGAGGAGAGAGAAACTGCCTTTTCGGGCAGGTAACCTCTGTACTCCTAAGCCACCTGAAAATGAATATCAACCATTGGATCAGAGATCACATAGATCAATGGTGGGGCTTGCGATAGAGATCGAAGGTGGACCCGATATGATTATAGGGTAGATGCGATAATATTTGAAGTCCGATAGATTGCATTTTGACAGGTTTTTCAGTGTTTTCCCATGTATTTGGGGTTTTTACCAATCCACCTATGCGATGTGATATGCTACCTAATGGTGGACCCGATAGGGTTTTTAGGGACTATTTGATGGAATTTCATGTCCAAAATTCATGCTCGATATTATATTTTCCAGTAACTCTCTGTGTATTGGATTTTTCTCCATTTTCAGCTTTTTCCTGGAAAACAGCCCCGATCCCTTGTAACAGCTCTTGATCATCATGCCATGCTGCAAGCGGGCGTTTTTGGAAGGCAATGATGCGTTTGAAGCCACAGATCCCCAGAGCCAGATGGCAGTTGAACAAACAATGCGCAAAGAAGCCGCATGGCTGCATAGGGATGATAACACATGGAGAAATGGTTGGGGAAGCCAGAGAGCCGAGAAAATGCCTCAAACGAGCCAAAGAGAATGATTTAGAGCAGAGGCAAGCATAAGTAGACAACAGCAGAGAGTTTCGAGAGTCACTTGGAGGTCAAGTGAACCAAAATCTCAATTGACAGTAGCAGAGATTGCTGAGGGCCGCTGGAAGGTTGCTAAGGGGCGCTTGGAGGTTAAGCGATCCATTGATGCACGCAGAGGTCGAGAGAGAGCTCAGAGAAGCCAGAGCCGAGAGCCAAGAGCCAGAGCCAGAGATAGAGTCAGATCAAGAGCCAGAGCCATGAGTCAGCACCACGAGCCAGAGCCAAGAGCCAGAGCCAGAACCAGAGCCAAGAGCTAGAGCCAGAGCCAGAGCCAGAGCCAGAAAGCCTGAGAGCTTCAGAGCCAGGAATGAGATGGTGTTCTAAGCCCATTTTTTCTATGTGAGTTGAGCATGGAGCTTGTAAAAAGGACTTTGCCATAATCCCAAAGAGCCTAGTCAAGTTGACTAGAGCTCAAGGAGACGTAGCCCAAGAGTTTTGGGTGAACTCCAAATTAATATTGTTGTTATGTGTTATTGCTTATTGCTGCATTGCATCGTTTCTTATTTGCTACTTTACTTACTGTCATCTGTATTCTATATCAACATACGTAAGTGAACTCAAAGCACATAACTAGTTTTAAAACAAACATAAGCATACACCTATTTTCAAGCATTATTAATTCCGCATTTGGTTAATCACTAGATCTTGGGAACATTTAAGCTTTGGAAGTGGGAGAGGTTCTTGTAAGATTGAAAAGAAGCCTTTAGCGCCCCATTTTTAGATTAGGTGGTATTAGAGCTTAAGATTGATTAACCACACCTTCAAAGAAGCTTACATCAGAATGCTTGATTGACAGAGAAAAAATTGCTTGTCTGAAAGATGTCTAAACAGTTAGAGGTTGATTGCATGCTTGTTTGCAGACTGACTATTGTTTGAGTTTGCAGAGGTGAAGGGAAATCTATTGATAGCTTAGTCCAAGAAGGACAAGAAGGAAGAAGGGTTGAAGGCATTCTTCTATCCCAAAGGACCTCAAGGCAATCCTTGAAGCACAAGAGGTTTGTTGCAAAAGGTTGCTTGGATAAGCTCTTTATTAATCTTGTTTGAAGTTATTTTATTCATTGGCATAATGACAACTTCTACAAGTGATTCCTCAAATCCTACTTTCTTCACAAGAGTCTTTGATGAAGATATGAAGCAATACTTGTCCACCATGATGGATATGTTGAGATAAATGTATGAGGATGGAAGGAAGAGCAACATACTTAGAGAGCAGTTGAATTCCATGGAGAAGGAGAAGCAGATGCTTTTTGACAAATTGTAGGAAATGGAGAGGCAACTTCATATTGCAAATATGAACCTGAAAAGGAGGCATGAGTTGGAGTCATAGCTCTTTGTTGCCAAAGAAGCCCTGGTCAAGTATCAGCTTGAAGAAGAGGTAAACCATTCTAGTTTGTCTTCAAATTCTTCTAAGAATGCTTATATTGGTTCTTTTGAAAAACATACTAGAGGCATAGGTTCCAAGCTAATGTCCAAGATGGGCTATGAAGGAAAAGGCTTGGGTAGACATGCACAGGGTATTGTTGAGCCAATAATAGTTGAGGAAAGGCCTAAGTATTTGGGTCTTGGATATGGACAAACTTATGGAGAAAGTTCCAAAGCTGCCATGAAGACCATTGAAATAGCTCCAAGAATGAGTTGCATTGTAGGTCTTCCACCTCAAGAGTGTGAAGATTGTATTAAGGAGGAATGCAATAGCTTGAAACATCATTTGCAGGATGAAAGTGTTCAAAAGCACACACTTGAACCAGAGAGTTATGGAAACTCTAACAACCTTGAAGAGATTGATGGTGTTACAAAGGGAGCCACTTCTTCATTTGAGTAACCTCCTCAAGAAGGCAATAAAGGTGAAAGAGAAAGGTATAAATATGGTTGTTATCATCTTCCTTTTGATTATGTTCAGCATGATAAATTTCCACATAAGCATGGGAAAATAATTGCATGTTCCTTTTGTGGTTTGGATAACCATAATGCTTCTAGATGTTGGATCAGAATGGCCTCATACAGGAAACATTTGAAGGAAAGGAAAAAAGAAGCCAAAGTTCCATTGGACAAGGCAAGTCATGTTGTCAAGAGGATGCACATGCAGTGCACTTATTGCCATAAGCAAGGGCATCTTACTGCAAAATGTTGGACTCTGAATCCAACAATGCTTCCACAAAAGCTGAAGAAGGTGGAAAGAGAAGATGACAAAAATGGAAAGGAAGTTTCCATGGATGATGTGTTTCAAGATTATTCACATGTTAATGCTGATGTGCAGACAAAGGTAGTACCTTTGAAAGGGATTGGTGAGGAATGGCTAGAGTTCTTATCCAATTAAGATTGCATGTCTATTGATGCATTTATTCGCATTTATTTGTTAATGGAATGCAAGTTGTAGGATTTTACCAAGAAGGTGAATGGAGAAGTTGAGTAGGAGACTCACTTTGTTGCTGCAACATTATATTTCATTTTAGCTTCGAAAGTACAGTGTTCTTAAGTGAAAGTTGAAAGATGCTTGATGTGCATGAACACAGGGATGCTGGTGATTTCCTTGTTTTTGAACATGTGTGTGTAATTAACTTGAAGGATTTATTGCTTTGTTGTAACATGCATGTAATATTGAATTGAGAAAAGTTGATGTGGTCTCTAAGATGGATATAATGATGAAGTATTTCATCTTTTGAAAAAGAGTCATAATGGTCTTTTTCTACATGCTTGACTTGAAGGGTCATTTGTTTTAAAGGCATGTTTTGGTGCTTGTTATATAGTCCATCATTTGTATGTAGATGTAAGACATGGAGGTGTTCACAAGATGTGAAATCTGTTTCTTTTGTTGAAGTAGGAGTTTAGGCCATCCAGTTGTTGTCTGTATTTCTATTGTTGTTAACAGTTGTCATTGACAGCTTGTCAAATAGGTACAAACGAAAGTTTTGTGGAGTAGATGTGCTTCACATTTGTTTGAGCCACCTTGGATCAATGATCAAGGTAGAGAATTTCAAACTACCTTCTATGACCATTTCAACAGGAGTTTTGCAGGAAGGCAAGGAGGAAGGCAGTTCTTCCCAAGAGGACCAACACATCCGGGAAGGAGAGTGGTCAAAGACTTTGGTTCAGAGGCAGTATGCAAGGGAACTGTATGGAGGCTAAAAGAAGAGGGTGTTGTTATTCTCATTTATTGTTCAGATTAGTATGTCAGTATTTTGGAAACCAAAAGTTCTTTAGTGGGAAGGCGTGATCCAAAATGGATTTTAGATAGACTTCTAAGTCTAAGTGTTACTCACAGAGGAAAATGGAAGTCCAAGGATGTTCCTTGAAATAGCCCCATTGCAGAGATATTTTCCTTCTGAATCTACTACAACTTGAATGGGCTAAAATGGACTTCGGAGGCAGAAGTTGTCGTAGAAAGAAGTTGCCCTCAAAAAAACCTTATAAAGGGAAATTGCATCAGAGATGGGTCGAGAGGAGGACTTAACATGAAGGCAAAAGGAACCTCTGACTGCAACCTTTGACTTATCACATTGGAGGTAAGCCTTCACTAGATGAAAGGATCCTAGGCCAATGCGACATGCGACTTCGATGATCGATGGATCAGCGTTGGTGATGCCACGAGGTAAGGGAAGGACCCCTAGGACTCTGTGACATGCGATTGCGATATATCACATCGCAATGATATAAAGGGGCGATAACATGCGACTTAAGATCACCAAACCCAACAGATTTAATAAGCACAATTTATAAATTTTGAGTTCCGATAAAAGGTTATTTGTCAGGTTTTCTGTGTATTAGTGGATTTCGATAGAAAAGATGAAATACAAAGGAAAATGCCCCAAAGTGATAAAGCCGAACCCGAAAGGAATTTTAGGAGCAGCCCTATATTATTTGATTTCTGTAAGTGGGATTTTGGGCAGGCCTTAGGCGGTAAGTGGAATTGGGTTGGCTCCGCCTGATCCCATACAATGGCCAACGCATGGCTAGCGGAGGAGAGAGAGAAACTACCTTTTTGGGTAGGTAACCTCCGTACTCCTAAGCCACCCGAAAATGAATATCAATTGTTGGATCAGAGATCACACAGATCAACAGTGGGGCTTGCGATAGCAACCGAAGGCGGACTCGATATGATTATAGGGCGGATGCGATAATATTTGAAGTTCGATAGAAAGAATTTTGACGGGTTTTTTAGTGTTTTCCCGTGTATTCGGGGTTTTGCCCAATCCACCTATGTGATGCGATATGCTGCCTAATGGTGGACCCGGTAGGGTTTTTAGGGACGATTTGATGGAATTTCACGTCCAGAATTCATGCCCGATAGTGTATTTTCCAATAACTCTCCGTGTATTGGATTTTTCTCCATTTTCAGATTTTTGCCTGGAAAACGACTCTGATCCCTTGTAACAACTCCTGATCATCATGCCACATTGCAAGTGAGCGTTTTTGGCAGGAAATGATGTGTTTGAAGCCATAGAGCCCAAGAGCTAGATGGCAGTCGAACAGAAAATGTGCAGAGAAGCTGCAGGGCTGCAGAGGGTTGATAACACGTGGAGAAATGTCTAGGGAAGCCAGAGGGCCGGGAAAATTCCTCAAAGGAGCCAGAGAGCATAAATGAGAGTAGAGGCAGGCATAAACAGACATCAACAAAGAGTTTCGAGAGTCACTTGGAGGTCGAGTGAACCAAAAAGCTCAATTGACATCAACAAAGATTACTAAGGGCCACTGGAAGGTTGCTAAGGGGTGCTTGGAGGTCAAGTGATCCATTGATGCACGCAGAGGCCGAGAGAGAGCTCAGAGAAGCCAAAGCCAAGAGCCAAAAGCTAGAGCCAGAGCCAAAGCCAGAACGAGAGCCAGAGCCACAAGCTAGAGCCACGAGCTAGAGCCAGAGCTAGAGCTAGAGCCAGAATCGAGAGCCAGAGCTAGAGCCAGAGCCAGAAAGCTTGAAAGCTTCAGAGCCAAGGGTGAGATGGTGTTCTAAGCCCATTGTTTCTATGTAATATAGTGTATTTGAGTGTGGAGCTTGTAAAAATTACTTTTCCATAATCCTAGAGAGCCTAGTCGAGTTGACTAGAGCTCAAGGAGATGTAGCCCAAGAGTTTTTGGTGAACTCCAAATTAATATTGCTGTTATGTGTTATTGCTTATTACTGCATTGCATCATTTCTTATTTGCTACTTTACTTACTTTCATCTGTATTCTATATCAGCATAAGCAAGTGAACTCAAAGCACATAACCAATTTTAAAACAAACATAAGCATACACCTATTTTCAAGCATTATTAATTCCAAATTTGGTTAATCACTAGATCTTGGGAACATTTAAGCTTTGGAAGTGGGAGAGGTTCTTGCAAGCTTGACAAGAAGCCTTTAGCACCCCATTTTCAGATCAGGTGGTATCAAAGCCTGAGATTGATTAACCACACCTTCAAAGAAGGATACATTAGAATGCTTGATTGATAGAGAAAAGATTGCTTGTCTGAAAGATGTCTAAATAGTTAGAGGTTGATTGTATGCTTGTTTGCAGACTGACTATTGTTTGAGTTTGTAGAGTTGAAGGGAAAGCTATTGATAGCTCATTCCAGGAAGGACAAGAAGGAAGAAGGGATGAAGAAATTCTTCTATCCCAGAGGACCTTGAGGCAATCCTTGAAACATAAGAGGTTTGTTGCAAAACGTTGCTTGGATAAGCACTTTATTAATCTTGTTTGAAGTTCTTTTATTCATTGGAATAATGACAGCTTCTACAAGTGAGTCCTCAAATTCTGCTTTCTTCACAAGCATCTTTGATGAAGACATGAAGCAAGACTTGTCCACCATTATGGATATGGTGAGAGAAATGTATGAGGATGGAAGGAAGAGAAGCATACTTAGAGAGCAGTTGAATTCCGTGGAGGAAGAGAAGTAGATGCTTTCTGACAAATTGTAGGAAATGGAGAGACAACTTCATATTGCAAATATGAACCTGAAAAGGATGCATGAGCTGGAGTCACAGCTCTTTGTTGCCAAATAAGCCTTGGTTAAGTATCAGCTTGAAGAAGAGGTAAACCATTCTAGTTTGTCTTCAAATTCTTCTAAGAATGCTTATATTGGTTCTTTTGAAAAACATACTAGAGGCATAGGTTCCAAGCTAATGTACAAGATGGGATATGAAGGAAAAGGCTTGGGTAGACATGCACAGGGTATTGTTGAGCCAATAATAGTTGAGGAAAGGCCTAAGTATTTGGGTCTTGGCTATGGACAAACTTATGGAGAAAGTTACAAAGCTGTCATGAAGACCATTGAAATAGCTCCAAGAAGGAGTTTCATTGCAGGTCTTCCACCTCAAGAGTGTGAAGATTAATTAAGGAGGAATGCAGTAGCTTGAAACATCATTTGTAGGATGCAAGTGTTCAGAAGCACACACTTGAACCAGAGATTTTTGGAAACTCTAACAGCCTTGAAGAGATTTATGGTGTTCCAAAGGGAGCCACTTCTTCATTTGAGTCACCTCCTCAAGAAGGCAATAAAGGTGAAAGAGAAATATATAAATCTAGTTCTTATCATCTTCCTTTTGCTTATGTTTAGCATGATAAATTTCCACATAAGCATGGGAAAAGAATTGCATGTTCCTTTTGTGGTTTGGATAACCATAATGTTTCTAGATGTTCGAAGAGAATGGCCATATATAGGAAATTTTTGAAGGAACGGAAGCAAGAAGCCAAAGTTCCATTGGACAAGGCAAGTTGTGCTGTCAAGAGGATGCACATGCAGTGCACTTACTGCCATAAGCAAGGGCATCTTGCTGCAAAATGTTGGACTCTAAATCCAACAATGCTTCCACAAAAGATGAAGAAGGTGGAAAGAGAAGATGGTAGAAATGGAAAGGAAGTTTCCATGGATGATGTGTTTTAGGATGATTAACATGTTGATCCTGATGCTCAGACATAGGTAGTACCTTTGAAAGGGATTGGTGAGAAATGGTTAGGGTTCTTATCCAATTAAGATTGCATGTATATTGATGCATCTATTTGCATTTCTTTGTTAATGGAATGCAAGTTGTAGGATTTTACCAAGAAGGTGAATGGAGAAGTTGAGTAGGAGACTCACTTTGTTGCTGCAACATTATATTTCATTTCAGCTTTGAAAGTACAGTGTGCTTAAGCGAAAGTTGAAAGATGAAATGCATGCATGAGCTTGATGTGCATTAACACAGGGATGCTAATGATTTTGTTGTTTTTGAACATGTGTGTGTAATTAACTTGAAGGGTTGATTGCTTTGTTGTAACATGCATGTAATATTGACTTGAGAAAAGTTGATGTGGTCTCCAAGATGGAGATAATGATGAAGTATTTCATCTTTTCAAAAAGAGTCCTAATGGTCTTTTTCTACATGCTTGACTTGAAGGGTCATTTGTTTTAAAGGCATGTTTTGGGGCTTGTTATATGGTCCATCATTTGTATGCAGATGTAAGACATGGAGGTGTTCACAAGATGTGAAATCTATTTCTTTTGTTGAAGTAGGAGTTTAGGCCATCCAATTTTTGTCTGTATTTTTGTTTTTGTTAACAGTTGTTATTGACAGCTTGTCAAACAGGTACAAATGAAAGTTTTGTGGAGAAGATGTACTTCACATTTGTTTGAGCCACTTTGGATCAATGATCAAGGCAGAGAATTTCAAACTACCTTCTATGACCATTTTAGCAGGAGTTCTGTAGGAAGGCAAGGAGGAAGGCAGTTCTTCCCAAGAAGACCAACACATCCAGGAAGGAGAGTGGTCAAAGGCTTTGGTTCAGAGGCACTATGCAAGGCAAGTGTATGGAGGCTAAAAGAAGAGGGTGTTGTTACTCTCATTTACTGTTTAGATCAGTAAGTCAATCTTTTGGAGATTAAAAGTTCTTTAGTGGGAAGGCTTGATCCAAAATGGATTTTGGATAGACTTCTAAGTCTAAGTGTTCCTCACAGAGGAAAATGGAAGTCCAAGGATGTTACTGGAAATAGCCCCATTGTAGAGATCTTTTCCTTCTAAATCTACTACAAATTGAAAGGGATAAAATGGAATTCAGAGGCAGAAGTTATCGTAGAAAGAACTTGCCCCTTTTTCTTTGGAAAAAGAGGCAAAATCTTCAAAAATGGCAAAAAAACCTTATAAAGGGAAATCGCATTGGAGATGGGTCGAGAAGAGGACTTAACACAGAGGCAAAAGGAACCTCCAATTGTGACCTCTAACTTATTGCATTGGAGGTAAGCCTTCGCCTGATGACAGGACCCCAGGCCATTGTGACATGCCACTGCAATGATCGGCGGATCGACGTCGGTGATGCCACAAGGTAAGGGAAGGACCCTCAGGGTTGTGCGACATGCGATTGTGATATATAGCATTGCAACAATATAAAGGTGCAATAACATGCGACTTGCGATCGTCGGACCCGACAGATTTTATAAGCGCAATTTATAAATTTTGAGTTCCGATAAAAGGGTGTTTGTCGAGTTTTCTGTGTATTAGCGGATTTTGATAGAAAAGACGAAATATAAAGGAAAATGCCCTGAAGTGATAAAGCTGGACCCGAAAGGAATTTTAGAAGTGGCCCTATATTATTTGAGTTCCGTAAGTGGGATTTCAGGTGGGCCTTATGCGGTAAGTGGTATTGGGCTGGCTCCGCTTGATCCCATACAATGGATGACGCATGGCTGGCGGAGGAGAGAGAGAAACTGCCTTTACGGGTAGGTAATCTCCGTACTCCTAAGCCACCTGAAAATGAATATCATCCATTGGATTGGAGATCACATAGATCAACGGTGGGGCTTGCGATAGTGACCGAAGGCGGACCCGATATGATTATAGGGCGGATGCGATAATATTTGAAGTCCGATAGAAAGCATTTTGACGGGTTTTTTAGTGTTTTCCCGTGTATTTAGGGTTTTGACCAATCCACCTATGCGATGCGATATGCTACCTAATGGCGGACCTGATAGGGTTTTTAGGGACGATTTGATGGAATTTCACGTCTGGAATTCATGCCCGACAGTGTATTTTCCAGTAACTCTCTGTGTATTGGATTTTTCTCCATGTTTGGCTTTTTGCCTGGAAAACAGCCCCGATCCCTTGTAACAGCTCCTGATCATCATGCCACACTGTAAGCAAGTGTTTTTGGCAGGAAATTATGTTTTTGAAGCCACAGAGCCTCAAATACAAATGGCAGTCGAACAGACAACGCGCAGAGAAGTCGTACGGCTGCAGAGGGATGATAACACGCGAAGAAACAACTGGGGAAGCTAGAGAGCACAATTAAGAGCAGAGGCAGGCATAAGTAGACAACATCAGAGAGTTTTGAGGGTCACTTGGAGGTCGAGTGAACTAGAAATCTTAATTGACAGCAACAGAGATTGCTGAGGGCTATTGGAAGGTTGCTAAGGGGCGCTTGGAGGTCAAGCGATCCATTGATGCACACAGAGGCCGAGAGAGAGCTCAGAGAAGCCATATTCGAGATCCAAGAGCAAGAGTGAGGGCAAGAGCGAGAGCGAGAGCCAGAGCCATGAGCCAGAGCCATGAGCTAGAGCCAGAGCCATAGCCTGAGCCAGAGCCAAGAGCCAGAGCAAAAGCCAGAGCCAGAAATCCTGAGAGCTTTAGAGCCAGGGATGAGATGGTGTTCTAAGCCCATTGTTTTTGTGTAATATAATGGATTTGAGCGTGGAAATTGTAAAAAGGACTTTTCCATAATCCCAAAGATCCTAGTCGAGTTGACTAGAGCTCAAGGAGATGTAGCCCAAGAGTTTTGGGTGAACTCCAAATTAATATTGCTGTTATGTGTTATTGCTTATTGTTGCATTGCATCATTTCTTATTTGCTGCTTTACTTATTGTCATCTATATTCTATATTAGCACAAGCAAGTGAACTCAAAGCACATAACCAGTTTTGAAACAAACATAAGCATACACCTATTTTCAAGCATTATTAATTCCGCATTTGGTTAATCACTAGGTCTTGGGAACATTTAAGCTTTGGAAGTGGGAGAGGTTCTTGTAATCTTGACAAGAAGCCTTTAACGCCCCATTTTCAGATCAATTGGACACGAACGTCTTGCCAAAGCAGACATGGGAGCGCATGGGCAAGCCTGCGTTGAAATGGTCTCCTATTCAATTGTGAATGGCGAATCAACAAAAGGTCCTACCTATGGGAGATTGCAGGGAATAATGATAGATATTGAAGGTGCGAGCACGCTTGTAGATTTCGAAGTGATAGAGATTGTTGATGACAGAAATCCCTATCCTACGCTACTAGGAATAGATTGGGCCACTCACATGAATGGAGTGATAAATCTAAAGAAATGGAGTGATAAATCTAAAGAAATGCAAGATGATTTTTGAGAAAAAGTCACTACGCATAGTGGTACCTTTAGACCCTGCGGAAGGATCGTGCTACATAGAGCCGATGCGTGACTACGATAGCGATGATGATCTAGACTGTATTTACAAGATAACCACGCGGGAGCAGGACTGGGTGAATCCAACAGCGGATGGAAGACTCTTGTGGGAGCGTGAAAGCTCCTGCACCTCAGATTTGGATGAGGAAATAGAACGATGGCAGAACCAGTTACACGAGGTAACCACGCTCAACTGTAACATGATGACAAGGTCATTGTGCTGCGTGGTAATAGAGGTAAGAGATCTACCTATGTATGATGGGTTGAGCGAGGTGGATGACTTCTTGAACAAATTTGAAAAGGAAGTGCCGGAACAACAGTGGTTCGATGCTCTGAAATGGATATTGCGCGTTACGCCCGCAAGGTGGTGAGATACCCACCGGCAAAATTTTTGAGGATTGGTGTGAATGCAAAAGGATGATGCGCCTATGATTTGGGAAGCCTCAGATGTGGATGAAAGCCAAGTATGATGGACGAAACAGCTTGTGCACCCACCTGTCTAGATGGGTACAGGCGTATGGTGCGCAACCTACACGAAGGCACACCATCCAAACGGTAGCAAACATAATCGACAAGCAGGAACGGGAAAGGCAATGACACAAACGACGACCAGGAAGTATGGTAAGACCAAGCATGCAAAAGCATATTCACGCAAAAGCTTTTGACAAAGTACGCGAAGCACTGAACGTGGTCCACCATGTGAAGCGAACTGACTGCGACTTGTGCATACCATCGGTTCTATGGGCTTATAGGACCATGTGCAAAACCTTGACTACACGATCACTTCTGAAGCTGAAGTATGAAGCAGAAGCTGTAATCCCTATGGAGCATGCAAAGCCTAGTCTATGCATAGTAGCACTCGTAGATATGATGGTTCGCGAAGCCTGGAAAGAAGGAATCACACAGCCACAAGAAACAGAACGCATGGGACTTGAGGAAGAAATCCAACAGGGAAACCTTAGACTCCAAGAACTTGAAGAAGAAAGGGTACGGTTAAGAAAGAAAAGTGCACTGGTGGATGCAGAAGTCAAGAAGCTGGAGGACGAGATCAAGGAATATTTTCTTGCTGAAAAAACTAGGATGGTAAGGCAAGGTGCGTACAATCATGCTGATAAGTTTGAGAACTATTGCTGTGAATTGATTAGTCTGATGCCTTGGCTTGGACTGCATATTGCTAAGCATAGTGACCAGGGTAGCACGTTGCAAATGGTGAAGTGCGTGATGCCGACCGTAACAATAAAAGGTGGGGATTCTCTAGGAACCATGATGGAGGGCAGGATGGAACTCTACACAGGTGGTGCGGCCACCTGAATAGTCGATATAAATATAGTATTAGCACTCCAGGAAGTTGGAAGGGAGCACGTGACTATAAACTATTTTGCCCGGGAGCTGCACGATATTGGAGATGTGCGCAGAAGAAAAGAGTCACAAGGTCCACGACTGCGCATGGGGGGCTGCGTTGCCACATGAGTTGGCCAAAAAGTGACTGTTGAAGTCACTATTCACAATGGGATGCTCGACTTGAGGCCAAATGGAGTGGGTGGCAGGAATTTAAGACGCGATTTATGGGCAAGATTTGGGAAAATCTACTGCTAAGAAAGAATTCATGAACCAGAATTGGGGGGAATGGTTGAATTCGAATTCAAAAAGCGCTATAAAATACAAAGGGCTACCCAAAAAACAACACTTGGTCATTTGCGAATTGAGTGATTGAGCAGAACCCTGAGTGTTGTGAGCTGAGCATTGATTGAGCCCTTGAGTTTGCGAGTGATAGATTGCAGCACATATACAATGACAACAACTAAGGATGGTATGGAGATAGCAGAAGTGACCGCCGAGGAGGCCGCACAAGCCCTAACTGTGGGGGATGTTCCAGAAGGTGCCGAGATTGTGGTAGAAATCCTGAAATCACGGTACATGCCAAGACCCAAGAAGGACAAACAAGGAATGGCTCCCATACGCGTGTCCCCACAGAACCCGCTACGCAGCAAACTGTCGATGGAGGAGAAGGGGAAAGCTATCACTATAGAAACAAATGAAGAAGAAGAAGATTTGTAGGAGCTTATCATCGCAGAAGAAGAAGATGAATCCATGGAGGTGGATACTTAGGTTACGCACTCTGCGAAAAAATTATCCAACTATGTCCCCCCATGAAAAGGGAAGGCCAAAGTGCCCAAAGACCTGGATGAGACCAAGAGCTCGCTCCAGACCCCGCTCCTCCCAGATGGAATTAGGTTTGAAGGCATGCACCTAGGCTGCATGCCAACCATGAAATTCGAATATTGGGACCTCGCTAACCACGAGAAGTTCCCTCACCTTGAGACCGGAAACCTCATGAAGCAGAACACCACAGGGGTGGTGACAACATTAGAGCTGTGAAAGTGGTTGCGCGGAGTGGAGAAGGCCGGGCTACTGAACCTACTTTGGGTGCCGCATTTCCACCATGCCCCAATAACCATTTTCATCATCAGGCAGCTACTCTGCCTGGTGCATGATGGGTGCTTATGGCTGGAGGAGCCCATCCCCATCACGACAGACTTGATTCATCGCGTCTCCCAGCTTCCATACAAAGGAGAGGACCCCACGGCCATATCAGATTGGAAGGGCAGTGATTTGGCCATCGTGGAGGCTATTAAGAAGAAGTACAAGCTAGAAAAGAAGAAGAGGGGCTACATCATCTCCAACATCAAGGACAAAGCCATATGCCTAGCAACCCAAATCCTCGCAGGAAAAGTTATGCGCAAGTGCCGCGCAAATGAGGTATCGAAGCCGGTGGTCGCACTGGCCGAGAAGTACGCAGAGGGAGTCCAATTTAACTGGTCTGAATTCATCATCAAAGAAATTTTAGGGAATGGCCGCGAAGCTGAGGAACAGGGAAAAACGTTCCACTATGCATGGTTGTTGCTATCCATAGTGCTCATAGCTGGGGAATTGCCGGAGGATAGTCAATTCCCCATAATTGAAAGAGATTTACTGGAGGCCATGAAGTACACTTCACTCTAAGCCATGAAGGATGCCAATAGGATACGCGATAGCAAGATCTTTTGGGTGCTCATGGAGATGCACATTTGAATGTGGATAAACCGTAAGCCGCGGTTGTCACCCACGATTTACAACAGTCTGCAGAGTTTTGCAGAATTTAAGGCAGATATGCATAACATATATATTAGGGTGTGCAAGGATCCAATGAAGCAGTGGACAAAGCTACCCTTTGTAGCCACTGACGACGCCATTTTCAATGTCTTCGAGGCATGGCCGTTGGAACGACGCGCTCCAGACATTGCAGAAATTGAGAAGTCGACAATGCAAAAGAAGAAAGATGAGGCCAAGTTGTGCATCGCACAGTTGGTCGAAAAATCAAGGAAACAATAGCAGCAGAAGTGTGGGCAGTGTAGGATGCGACACAAAAAGCAGCTAAGCAGGAAAAGGCTGCAGCAGCAGTAGCAACACAAGCAGCAGCTGCAAAGACAGGTGAGGGCCAAACAATGCCTTCGTAGGGGAAGGAAGCAGAGGAAGCAAAAACATAGAAGGAGGCGTGGACCCACAAACCGAGTCCACACAGCTGAAGCACCAAGACCCAGCAGAGCGGCCAGGGTCACGAAAGAAGGTCAAGGCCTCGAAGTTGTCCTTTGACTTGATCACCCTAACCGAGGGTGATCTGCATGACATCGGCGAGACGATGTGTGATGTCACCGATGACTCTCTCCAAGATTTCATGCAAGAGAACCAGATTGTGTTGGGGGCCCTCAAAGCGCAGTTGCAGGAATTACAGGTGCACCCCCCTCAGGTTGGTACCCTTTCGACCAACCTCGCAGTTGGATCCACAGTAGCAAAGAAGATGTTGCGCGTGCGGGTGACAGAGACAATAGTGTTGTTGGAAGGGGCACTGGTGACCTCAAATAAGGCCAACAGGCCTTCGGGTAACACGCTGAAAGGTCTCAGTGTTAATCTCACTTCCTTCCCACATGAGACATTATATGTGTTACAGTATGGGATAACTGCAGAGTTGCAAGCTACAGAAAGCTGCATGCTCCAAGTCCTCAGTGAGCAAAAGATAAATATGGAACATATAAGCTTGCAACATGACAAATTGGTGTTGCAAAATCAACAGCTAGTGCAGGTGATCGACGACGCCTGCCGAAGCGTCCCAGAGTTGGCCATCCTAGTAGATATACCAGCAAAGGCGCAGATCCACAGGTTAGTAGCAAGGGTCTTGTTATAGACATTTTTGTGCCTTACAGCTTTGAGCATGAAATGTCCATAATCCAAGGGATCCAAAGTCCCTAAAAGTGTTTTTCCTGCCTCTAAAGGAACAAGGTCAACCAGTGACAGCTTCTCCCAGAAGTTCTCCACCAAAAACTACTCAGAACTAGTCAAATCAGGATCAATTTAGATGCTCCACTAGCTGCCTGCATTGCAAAGCACCCCAGTACACTAGCTAGGTGCGTTGCAACGCAGGTGAATGCACTACCAGGGTGCGTTGAGCGGGAAATGACAAATGGAAAAGTCATTCAACGAGGTGGAAAGGCAATGGAAGCTTCCAGAATCTTCTCTAATGACACTTGCCTCACTGAATTCGACCAGGGATGAGTAAGAGGCTCTCAGTCTCCAAGTGGAAGTAAGAACTGACAGAGAGAAGCCACAAGTCAAAACATAAGCTGACTCATCTTCTCTGCTTACATCTATATATGGATCCCTCATCCCAGAGATCCAGAGGCTGGAATTTTGTACTTTGCAGAGAATTGTTGTTGGTTTTGAGATTGAGATTAGTGCATTGGGTGATTTATGCTTTGTTGGAGGTGAGGAAGGGATTCCTTTGCTGGGAGGTAGATGCTGGATCGGGACTCACTTGGTTGTATCTCCTCTTGGACTTTCTTATTATATCAATAAAACTATTTGAGTTTCTCCTACATGCTTGTGTATCAATGATGTTTTGTTATATTTGCATGTTTAGCTTAAATCTGATCCTAAGCTATTTATGAATGTAAATCTATGTCTTTGTGTAGTTTTCCTCTTCTGTGATCTTGCAGGAACTTGGTGAAGCTGGGCGAGTAAGAGAGCAGGCAGCGGGAAGCGAACAAAGAGGAGAGCGATTGGATCAACAAACTAGCGCAAGACACAGGTTAGTTACATCCTTCCTCTTCGTTTACATTTCATAAAGAAGAATACAAAAATAGTTTTCCTTGTTTGTTGCTAAGGCACTGTCACACCTTAGAGTGGGATAGGGGCATTCTGAATAGATACTTTTCCCAACAACAAAATGGCGACTCCGCTGGGGAGCGTGTCTAGTTAGTTTATTTGTGTTTCTATTGTTGTTCATATCATAAACTCAGGAGTGGCGAATCGAACTGCATTTTCCATTTACAAATGTAAGGTAGAGATCTGCTACTCTAGTCCATTCACTGGGCCTGTTTATGATCTGAACAATTGATACACAAATGCTCTAATTTCCCTTTGTGATAGCTCTTAGTCCTCCTTTAAATCATCCCTCTGATTGTACCTTACTGATTGCTTTTACTCGGCCAAAAACCATAGATTAAACTGCAAACCGTGACCCAGAACCCGGATAGAAGTCTCGTTTCTGCCCCAGCGCAGGCTCTGTGAAGAGACTCTGCATTTCAACGCAGGTCCCGAGAGGGCTACCTGTGCTGCAATTCAGTTTCTCTGTGCAACAGGTGTGTTGATCAGCCTTGCCCTGTGCAGCTGAGGTTCTTTGCTTCATTTTGTCCAGTTTTGTCTTTGATTTTTGCAGCTTCTGATCAGTGTAGGTACCTATCTAAAAACCCCTTTTCTCTGCCTTAATTCCGCCTCCTTTGTACAAAAAGACTGTAGGTGTTTTTATGTGTTTGTGGCATCATTTACAGTTTTCCATTGCAAAAGTGAAATAGTCATACTGTCGTCCTCTGATTTAGATCTGTCGTAACTGTCGATTTTGGTCTTAGGAGAAAGTTTATTTGCTGTTGACAGTCGATTATGCTTTTACTTTTGCCTTTGGTTTGAATTTGTCACTTTCTAGTGTCGAAACAAGTGTTTATTTCGAAAATCGTAAAGTGTCGTAATCATTTCTACCTTTTGATTTCGAAAAGAAGCTTGTTTGTATTTGTCATTTGAAAGCGAATTCAAATTTGTACATCAACTTTCTTTTTAGGCATCAATATTAAGAAAGTGAAAAACAAATACATGCACTTGTGCATTTGCATATTGATAGTTTGTATGGCTTGATTTAGGAAAAGTGCATTTACAGTGTGCTCTTTGCTCTTTGAGAAAAGATTGTGTCTTTCTTTTCCCCTTGTAGCTAGGATTTTCATTGTCGAAAAGAGATAAAAGATTTGCTTATCATCTTTAGATTGCATTTAGGAATTACATCTACATCTCGTGGTGAACCCAAAAGACAAACTTCTAAGAAAGATCAACATAAAATAAATTGAATGAATCTAACAACGCTTTGGAACTTAACGCACAACATAGAGGTCTAGGCTAGAGACGTGTTCCGGCGTCATAAAACCTGGTAATTGTCGATGAGTGGTTGGGTGATTCCTCCACGGTGAGTCGATAGCTGCCAGTACGGACTTGTGCTCCCACGTACCGTCGAGTATATATTGGGAGACCCCTATAGGCTTAAAACCTTTTATCCATAGGAAGCCGTGTCGGCCGCCCTACTAATCGCAATGCACTGAACACAGCATTCGGGAAGATTGACTGCCGTACCGTAAAACGTATTCTGCAGTTTTGTGATTGGTTTGGTACACCCTCTACCTAGATCTCCAGAGCAGTCCCTTTCGTTCCTTTTCAGACTCCTTAACGGAAAAGGTCCATCTGAGCACTTGTCACTTCAGGCTCATTAAAAATCGAAGGAGACTAGAGTCATCTTTTGTTTTTTCTCGACTCTTTAAAATTGAAAAAACAAGTTGTGTCTAAAGCGTCTAAAAATTTATTTTAAACGGAATATTCATCACCCTTTTCCTACGTTGATCTTTAGGTTGAGAAAATGGAGTCTACCAACCAAGGAATTCCCCTTGGTGGAAATCCTAGCCCTTTCTCCTCTTGGGGAGATGTTGGTGCACCCCATATGGCCACATTGTCGCTTCCAGGACTGACAATTGGCTTGCCAGTCTGGCTCTTCTCAACCAATGTCATTCAGAACACCACTATTCCTGAACAATCGAATCGACAATTAGACGAATCCAGAGTTACCCACCAACCTTCTACTTCCTCTAATTCTTCTTCTCCTCCTTCCTCTTCGCTTGATGGGGCTGGAAAAGCCAAAAGTCAAGTTCCTAAGGAGAAGAAGGGAAAGAAGAAGAAAGAGAAGAAGAAGAAGGAGCCAAAGGCGAATGGAGGGAAACAAATGTCGTCTAACGAAAATCCACACACTGCACTGACCAGGCCTAAATCGCCATGTGTCATTTGCAAGGGAGACCACTTTCACAGAGATTGTCCTTGCATCCCCCGGATACTAAGGGACTGGTCTCCCCGTTTGCACAATCCGGTGTCGTCAACCTCTGGTGATCATGTTGAAAGCACACCGTCAACTAGCGAAAGTGAAGCCCCAGGACAAAAAGGGAAAGCTAGATTTCCCTGTAGACTGTGCGAAGGCGATCATGCCCTCCACCATTGTCCCTTCTTAGACGAAGCTAAAAGAGTTTTGGATGATCGTCCGGTTTCACCGTTACGACTTCCTCCTGGATATAATAAACTCTTGCCGAGTCCTTCGTTAGTTGAGAATCCAGCTGGCCCGCTCAGGTGGTCAGCTGAAGCATCTATCATTGAGGATGAACCATCTGAATCCATACCAGACGAAAGTCAAAAGGTCGAGGCGGCAGTTGACCCGGTATTGCCTTCAGAGGTTTTATCTTCGAATGATACAGTCACTGAAGAGAACAAGGATGACACCGTCCAAATTCTCTTCATCAACACAGACTCCAATGAACAAGGGGGCAATCTACCCATTCCTTTACCGCAGGAAGGAAGTTCGTCAGAGCCGTACCCGGCCGTCTACTCGGTCCCACCTCCAAGAAACCTAGTTGTCTCCTTCGACTGGAATCAACTAGACAGACCCTGTTTACTAGCAAGCATACCATTCAGAATTATCGTCCAAATATATAGAATGGTCATGGCTGGTACCATCATTGATGAAGGGGCTTCTGTGAGTATCCTTTCCTCTACTGCTTGGAAAGCGCTTGGTTCGCCATCGCTTTTGCCTGAGATGAGAAATCTGACAGGCTTTGATAAAGGAACCAGTCGACCTTTAGGGATCCTTCCCAATGTGCCTATAACATTGAGAGGGAAGACAGTTCAAATGAACGTAATGGTCGTTCAAGGACCCTTGGATTATAACCTACTCCTTGGACGAGACTATATTTATTGCATGGGAGCCATCATATCCTCACTCTTTAGAGTAATGTGTTTTCCGCACGAAGGAAGAGTAGTCAAGCTTGTGGACCAACTTTCATTTCCCGGATCACGCATAGCAAATAGTCATATACCATCCCTGAATGGTCTCTTCACGCAAGAAATGTCTCAACCCACGGTCCGTCCTCCCGATGAGCACGAGTAATCCAGAAGGACATGACTGAAACCCAGGGGGCATGCGTCCTGGTCTGCTTCGGCAGGAAAACTTCGGGTATAGGGTAGGTTTCCGCGGGAGAATATGACTAGTCTGTACCCCATCCGTGATTGGAAGAGGGGTTATTCTAGAATAAGATTCTCTTGTCAAAGTTATGTGAGTTGGCAGAACTGAGTCACTCGCCTTTGTTTATCTCGGTAGATATCGCTGAAGAAGTGTTTTGTTTGCACCGCGAATAGAACAATCTTTGGGTAACCTGTAAGAGGTAGGCCTCTCCCGGTAAAACAAATGTTTTATTGGACTAAAGAAGGGGTAATCTTGAAACCATACTTTATACCTTGGGGCATGCAACCCTTTTAGAGTGCAAGCAAGGGGCGTCTATTTATTTTTTAAATTTTTAGGTCCTCCCTTTAAACCTGTAGGCTAACCCTTTAAACTCGTAGGATTAGTCGTCACCTAACTTGCATAAAGAAAGGATGTGGGGCAAAAATCTAAATGTTGCCGTTTTATATGAGACATTCTTATCATATGACTGGATTAATCGAGCAGTTTTAGCACATAGTTCATGCTCGTTAAAAAATAAACATAAGACCGAGCAAGTGTTTCAATCCGCGTTTAAGCTCGTTAAAAAATGAACTATCCTCCGGTAAATAACCACCGTGAATGTAACATTATCAGCCATTAAAGCCTTGGTCGTGTTTGCACCGTCACCTCCACTTTTCCATTGGCTGATCATTCACCTCCATTTGATTGTTTACTCATTTTGAGGAACAGCTGCAAAGAGTGATTTCAATAGCCATCCTTGTGACACTGCCGTGATTGGAAAATTCCAAACCTTACCTGGAATCAGCTACTACCCATTCTATCACTCGTTACTCAAAAGACGAGTCTTCTTTAAGCTCTTTTCATCTGACTCGTAAAATATGAAAAGATTGCTGAGGTTTGGCCTTCTAGCTCGTTAAAGCGACCGGAAGTGCTATCCCTCTTCTAGATTTTAATCTTTTTGGACCTGAGGGATTATTGCACAAAAAGATCGAGTGCTTGTTTTGTTCGGCTCGTTAAAACTATCAAAAATTCATCCCTTCTGTATTATTTTATACTTTTTCGGACTTAAGGGATTAAATGATGAAAAAGGAATTCCGGAGTTAACTTTACGTACCTTTTCAGACTCTCTAAAATTGAAAAGGACCGAGTTATCTTTGTCGTTAGACTCGTTAAAAACATTAAATAGCGACAAACTTGTCTTTAGACGAGAACGAGTTTCACTATCGCTAGGCTCGTTAAAACATAGCGATGGGTTTGCCCGAAGGGAAAATTATAGAACAAGCATATGTTATCCTCCTCAAGCTTGACAAAAATAAAGAGGTACTGGTCAACAATGACTGGGGAAAAATTGGGAAAAACTCAAAGAATCTTTTTTGGTAGCAAGTCGCTCTTGAACATGACACTTCCACTCCGTGCCTGAGTCGGGTTGGGTTGTTTCATTCACCGGTCACATCACCATGGTCACGCCATACCATCCACATTTGGGGTAAATGCTACCAATCCATCACATAAGTGTCGCCGACATGTTCAAGAGAAGTCATCCACAGAAGTCACCCGTGTCCCATCCACTACCATACATTATACTTCATTATTTCATGACCGCCACCCTGAACCATATATCACCAGATCGTTTTCACCTCCATCAAAATCATTTGCTCCGTTCCGTGTCATTGATGTGGGATTCATTAAGGCCCTCCTTTGACGGATCACTTCTTGTCGACATCAGCTCATTATCCAAGAAGTTGATCTAGGAACACCCCTTCAGTATTTTGAAGCTTGCATGCCTCAATGGCAAGTTTCTCACTTCCGGCGACAGGTATACATCAATGACCTTCGACCGAAAGATTTTGCATGGTGTTCGACGCCAAGTCCTTTATTCACACCACGTGAATTGTACTGCAGTAGCTTGAGGGTCATCATCATTATCGGTGATTCCTCTCGCGCTTGTTAACAGTTTACATCATCAACTGGTAATCAAGCGATGTCTTTCCATGTTCGACTTCAAAACAATTCTCACATGGATCGACTTGTACTTTGAGTGAAGATCGGACGAGATTGAAGACCCCGGATCTAGTTTCATCCATCCGGGCTGCGATATATATTCAGGAAAAATAAAGACATTGAAATGTACAGCATTGCAGCACAGATAATCATCCTACCAAAAGGGATGATGACTTCACCAGAATCATCAGTCTACCATCAGACGATTGTCTGTCCTATGTACATGAAAATGAATTTATAAAGCTGAGCATGGGAATGCCCGCCTCAGCTAGATCATGAAAATAGTATGAAAATGATGTATTGTATTGTATCTTATTACAGGTCTCCTCCCAGCATTGAAAGAACTTCGGATCCTCCTAATAAATCATTTCACCCGATAAACAGCCTCATACTTTAGGGGGCAACTGTTATAGACATTTTTGTGCCTTACAGCTTTGAGCATGAAATGTCCATAATCCAAGGGATCCAAAGTCCCTAAAAGTGTTGTTCCTGCCTCTAAAGGAACAAGGTCAACCAGTGACAGCTTCTCCCAGAAGTTCTCCACCAAAAACTACTCAAAACTAGTCAAATCAGGATCAATTCAGATGCTCCACTAGCTGCCTGCATTGCAAAGCTTCCCAGTACACTAGCTAGGTGCGTTGCAACGCAGGTGAATGCACTACCAGGGTGCGTTGAGCCGGAAATGACAAATGGAAAAGTCATTCAACGAGGTGGAAAGGCAATGGAAGCTTCCAGAATCTTCTCTAATGACACTTGCCTCACTGAATTCGACCAGGGATGAGTAAGAGGCTCTCAGTCTCCAAGTGGAAGCAAGAATTGACAGAGAGAAGCCACAAGTCAAAACATAAGTTGACTCATCTTCTCTGCTTACATCTATATATGGATCCCTCATCCCAGAGATCCAGAGGCTGGAATTTTTTACTTTGCAGAGAATTGCTGTTGGTTTTGAGATTGAGATTAGTGCATTGGGTGATTTATGCTTTGTTGGAGGTGAGGAAGGGATTCCTTTGCTGGGAGGTAGATGCTGGATTGGGACTCACTTGGTTGTATCTCCTCTTGGACTTTCTTATTATATCAATAAAACTATTTGAGTTTCTCCTACATGCTTGTGTATCAATGATGTTTTGTTATATTTGCATGTTTAGCTTAAATCTGATCCTAAGCTATTTATGAATGTAAATCTATGTCTTTGTGTAGTTTTCCTCTTCTGTGATCTTGCAGGAACTTGGTGAAGCTGGGCGAGTAAGAGAGCAGGCAGCGGGAAGCGAACAAAGAGGAGAGCGATTGGATCAACAAACTAGCGCAAGACACAGGTTAGTTACATCCTTCCTCTTCGTTTACATTTCATAAAGAAGAATACGAAAATAGTTTTCCTTGTTTGTTGCTAAGGCACTGTCACACCTTAGAGTGGGATAGGGGCGTTCTGAATAGATACTTTTCCCAACAACAGGTCTGCGAGGCCAAGGAGGAAATGAAAAAGGTTCAGCTAGAGCTGAATCTTTAGATCGCCAAGCTGTGGTTAAAGGCATAGCCATCCACTCCCTCAGAAGTCAGAGAACAGTGCGTTAGCGCTATCATAGCGGGATTAGAGGAAATCGGAGGTGCAATGCGAGACTACACCAGCATGTTGGAAGAATCACTTGAGGTCCTCACAACTCTGCAGGAGGACCCCAACATCCAGCGCTTAGAGACAAAGGCACGAGAACTCCAACAATAGTATGACAGTGTCTGAGGAACTGCAAAAATAGTGGTCCTCACCCAGACACTTGCATGGATGCAGCAGGCTAAAGAAATGAAGGAGCAGGTGGATGTGGCACGACATAAGGAAGTAGTCCTAAAAGCGTGCGTCCAGCCTTGGATTGACAAGGCCTTCACCATCATAGCAGACATCGAAGGCAAGCTCGCACACATATAGGGGATGCACACATTAATGTAGAGAAGCACTCCAGACATAGAGGTCTCGGAACAGTGTATGCAGCAGATCCAGCAAGCAACAACTCAGTGCGCTGCTGACCTCCGCGCAGTTCGAGAACAGTTGGAGGGATTCCACGCAAATATTTTCACGCCGATAGAGTGACTCAAGGGCGAGTCACAATGTTTGTGTTGGGGGCCTGTTGGGCATGGAATCCCCCCAAGGCATGTTTTGGGGCTCAAAGCCCAAGTTTTGACCGAATTTTGTTGTAAAGCTCTGCGAATTGTGGGCGTAGGGCGTGAAAGTATAATAGAGTCATAGGGTTGTCCACCCTAGTTTTGTAATGTAATGTCGACTGGATAGACCTACCCATGGTTTGCGGACCATGGGATTGTATAAATAGAGCAAGGCTCTAAGTGTAAAAGAAAGAAAATGATAGAGAAGAGTAACAAGTCTAAGTGATTGAGTCACAAGTGTAAAGTGTGTCTTTGGGTCGTAGAGTAGGAGAAGGCTCTGCAGCTGAGTGCGCAGACCCTTGCAGCTGAGTGCTCAAGGCGGAGTCGAGTCTGTAACTGAGGAAGGAATTAATAAAGAGAATTTTTATCATAATTCTGTGTATCTGTTCTTGGGTTAATGCATGTTTGATATGATTTGCAAATATACTGTTTATTTAATGCGCGCACCTATTTGAATGGTTTATATTGTTAAGTATCCTTAAAGAAATCAAGTAGGCAAAGTTAATTAACTAACGTTGGAACAACATTGAGGTCTTGGGTAATAACACAGAGTGTGACATTCAACCCCTTGGTAGGGTTGCGCGAAGGCAGTATATCAGGCTGCAAGGTACGGGAAAGTGCGCGTAGCGACTTGTGCACAGGGTCAAATTGCGGACCACTTGAACTCATTAGACATCTCCAGGGCATAGAAACCTGGTTCTAGCACCCTCCCATACTACTTCGGGTGAGACCTCAGTCCGCGCTCTACGGACTGTTGCCGAAAGGGATACTAGTACCGGGATTTGTTTGACTAAATTAACTTTGAACCTAGGTTAGGCCCCCATAAGCCAACATATTCCAATCATGGAAGCTCATTATGCCCCTTTGGTTTTACAAACACCACTTAATGCCATGCCCCATAATTATGCACAATGTATATGCCAATTTGATGGCATTGGGCCTATCACAACACAAAAACACGTAGATAAGATGAATGAATTATCATACTTAGAAGAAGTTGATGATGATGATGTGAAAATGAGGCTCTTTGCACAAATTTTTGCAAGGGAAGTTAGAAAATGGTTCATGGGATTGCCAGCAGGTATTATTGTAGATCTACAACAATTTCACCGAAGTTTCATTTCAAAATGGGAAGTAAAAAAGAATCATTTTCAGATCCTTGCAGAATATAAAGTTTAAGGAGAGCTCCAAGTGAAATAGTTCAACATTATTGCATTATATTTAAAATTATTTATAATTCTAATCCAAAAACAATACAACCTCCACCAGGATTAGCTTTAATTCAATTTCTAGATGGATTTAATGCTGATATGCCTTATCAATTGAGAGAGAAAAATACAACTACCTTAGTATAAATGCAAAGAAATGTTGTTAGTGTAGAAGAAAATTTGTTGGCCATAAGAGAAAAGTTAAAAGCTGAAAGAAGGGTGACTATTAAAGAAGAAACTTCTTCTTCTTCATCAGATGCAAAACTAGACACCTTAGTTAAAAATATGGAAAGGATGATGGAAAGAATGAGTTTGACTAACAGAGCTCCACCAAGAGAACCATAAGGGGGTCCTTAGATCATAAACCCTGATTTTAGAAGGAATCAACCCAAAATTAAACAAAGAGAGAAAAGAACCCCAACAAATCAAGACTATACTAGACCTCATTTTCAGGAGAATTATGGAAATGAAGGAAATGAGATAGCTGATGATCCAGAAGAGAATCTGATAATTTTTTTTATGGAAGGATAAACAGACACTATTTTCTTAACCAAGGAGGAACATGATTTCTTCTTGTTATCACAACCATAAGTCATCCCTGCAGAATCAGATGATTATAAAAAAGGATATCAAAATTCTATTATGGAAGTACACAAACAATATAATTTGAGAAGTAAAAAGGCTGCAGCAAACCCTCCCAAGAAGATTCAAGTTGATACACCTTCTACAAGCCAAACCAAGGATCACACCCTAAAAGAAGTTCCTCAAAAACAAGATGTAAGTATTAAAGAAGTAGAAAAGCCTCAACCTTCTTTCAGTATTGAAAATGAATTATCCAAGGTTAAAATTTCTTTTCCTCTGACTGAATTGATGAAAAAGGATGTGTATAGAACTCAAGTCATAAAAACATTAAAGATAGAGGAGGGAAAAGATACGGTTAACTTAAGTGATGACCAACCTAAATTATTATTTGGTTTGGAAGTTGAAGGGAAGTCATAAGATGGTAATGTGCCATCATTCTATGTTAGTCTTAACATTCATGACTTCATTTTTCACAATGTCATGTTGGATTTTGGTGCTTCACATAATCTCATGCCTAGAGTCATTATGGAAAAAATGGGATTAGATATAACAAGAACATATAAGGACCTTTAATCTTTTGATTCTAGCAAATTAAGATGCCTAGGTATAATCAAGGATTTATGTGTAACTCTGACGCAAATCCTAGCAAAGAGTGTGGTCATGGATATTGTTGTGGCTGATATACCTCCTAAATATGGAATGCTCTTGTCAAGATCTTGGGGGGAAGTTACAGGGTACCTTGCAGATGGACATGACATATGAAACTATTCTTGTCTTTGGTCAACAAAGGAGGTTGTACAGGGAAACACTGATGAAATATATGGTAAGAAGCCAAGACAAACCCAATAATTACCCACTTTATTCTGTGCATTCAGACATGGATTCTTTCATTCTATATAATGATATATGTTTAGAAGAAGAAGTGTCAGATATGGAAAGTAAATCAAGCAAAACAGAGGATGTGAAATTAAATACTGAAACAGAAGATGAAAAGGATGAAGCCCTTTGGAATATGGATTTTGATGGGGCAGTTAATAAGGAAGGAGCAAGGGCATATCAAAGGCATATTCCTACAAGCTTAATTTCCAATGCACCAACAATATAGTTGAGTATGAGGCACTTATTTTAGGATTGCAGGTATTGAAGAGGTCAAGAGCTAAAATGATTTCAATACATGGTGATTCAGAACTCATCATAAATCAAATTAAAGGTGAGTATTCAGCTAAACATCCTAGGTTAAGGGCCTACATAAATGTTATCTTATATTTTTTGGAGTGTTTTCCATAGTATCAGTTGTCTTTGATTCCTAGAAGTCAAAATGTCTTAGCTGATGCATTGGCTACCTCAATGAGTACATGTAAGATTCCTTTCCACCCAAATAAAAAATATGAGATTGAAGTGAAACATAAACCTTTTGTCCTTCATAACATAATATATTGTGTATTTGAAACAATAAAATGAAATGACCCAAGCCTAATCTCAGTGCACAAATCGTTTTATGATGAATACTAATGATTTTAAAATTGAAGAAAGAATCATCAAGCTATTCAAAATTTTCAATAGAAAAGGAGTATGCAGGGGACTCCATTCCTGCACTAAAAAACAATAATCATATAAATGAACCCACTGCCTTTAAACCTTCAGAGTTAAAAATATTTCAAGTATGATCATTCAGGGTTCATCATAGTTTGTGGTAAAATAAATTATTTTAAACATACAACATTATGAAAAGAACTCTCTCTGGTGTCCACATAACATACAAGCTCGAATTACAGTCTCATCTCAGCAAAACCATTCATCAATAAACTAAGACCTTCACATGCATTTTATACTTCAATAGTATTGTCATTGTCACACGGAATAAGTCGATCTTGCAGACATGATAGACCTTCCTAGAATCTAAAGAAGACCTAATGACAAGCAAACCAACCAGACACTATCTTTCTCTAAATATGCTTTAATGAACAATAGCAAACAAGTGTTTTTAGGGCCTACCTTAGGTCCAACGCAAGCTTGTGGATGCCCTCGCTCCTTTGATCCAAACGAGCTCCTTTTCGTTAATCTACAAACACAAACAAGGCAAACAAATTAAATAGCACCTGCAAAGCCAATTGCATAAAACATATTTAACATGAAAGTCAAGGAGTCCATGAAACAAATAACATAAGATACTTGTTGAGAAAAATGAGTTTGATTGTATTAATTCAAAAGAAGAAGAACTTTACAACCTTTGCCTTGACACTGTACAAGCTCCTCCCAGGGTACAGCAAGAAGTCTCCTCTACTTTGACAAGTTTCACTCACTCCCCAATGAAGCCAAAAAGATGTGTGATCTCTCCTCTTAAGCTCAATTAGGAAGTCTTGATTTCACCAGCATTTACCCTCAAAAATGTTCAGCTTCTAACCTCTCTAGCAACCAGCCCAATGCCTGTATTTATAGTGCAATGGAGGGAGGTTACTAGGTCCTCCTTCAAAGGGATAAAGCCCTCCTTCAAAGGGATAGCTCCTCTCATCAAGGAATTAGCTCCTTCTCTTTTGGGATGCATGAACCACCTCAGAGCGAACAATCCATGTCAAAATTCCTTCTATAAACCTCTAGAATTAACCCAAAGTGAGTTTTTTAAGATAAAACTTGTGCCTTTTGAATTTCACAGGGGTCTGCACCTACACCGTTAGGGACAGAGCAGGCAGGTCCGCAGTTTTTGTACACAGAAGGTGCGGGACCGCAGGTGACCATGAGAGAAAGTGCAGAACCAGAGTTATATTGATTTTTAATGTCTTTCTCTCATTTCCAAAGCTTGATTTGAAGAGCTGAGTTCTGAGACTTGCTTAGGAGGACAATACAAGTGATGATAGACCCATACTGACTGCAAATAATCATGGTGACGATATTTTTGTGTAACAGATTGCCCCCTAAAGTGCGAAGTCTATAGTAGATGAGGATTTCTTATCATTTAGGAAGAGTGAAGTACTTTATCATTTCGAGGATCATCTTGTGGAGAGCCCGGTTGGAACCTGTAAAAACATTCAATGCAAGATATATATATGAGATCATATCATCGCTGAGGTAGGCATTCCCATACTCAGATTAAAACTGACTAGAAAAACTAACTACTGCTCTGATATAGGAATGATCTTGTAAAACATCACAAGTAAAGACTCATGTGGACACAGTATGGACGCAACCATCTATTTATGAATAGTCCATTATATAATGAATACAAAATTCCTCGCAGCTTGGATGGTAGAAACTAGATCCAGGGTCTTCATTTCTAATTCCCGAAACAGTACGATTCTATCCATGCAAATGAATGTGTTGATGTTGAACATGTTAGAAACCACTTGATTACCAGTCAATGATGTAAACTGTTAACAAGTGTGAGAGAAACCACCAGTGATGTCAATGGCTCTCAAAGTACCCAGTACAATCCATGAGATGTGAATAAATGTGTTGATGTCGAACATGTCACGGAATCCTTTGATCGAAAGTCAATGATGTAAACTGTCGTCAAAGGCGAGAAACCTACCATTGAGGCATGCAGACTTCAAGGTACTGACGATTCCTAGATCATCTTTCTAGATAATGAGCTGATGTCGATAGAAAGCGATCCGTCGTAGGCAAGCCCACAACACGAAATCATAGATCAAGTTGAAGAAATTTAGTTGCAAGGACTAACTCAGGGATGGTCAAAATGGATGACAGATATTTTGCAAATGAATGGCTTATTGGTAGTGACCTCTTGAACACATAACGACACGACAGATGGCTTGGTGACAATTGACCCAAAGTTAATACCCAAAAACCGGCTGAAGACTTTCAATATGGTTTGATCAAGTATTTAGGCAAAGGATTTCCCAACCCAGGTGAATAAAAGTGTCGTGTTCAAGAGTGGTTATAAAGTATGACAAACAGGCTCATTTTTCTCTCTTTCCCCCGACCATTTCTGGCAAGTACCTCTTTATTTTTGACAAGCTTGAGGAGGATAACATTTGCTTGATTATAAGCTCATCCTTCGGATGAGTCCAACTTAGTTTAAATTCGAACCCTAAGAAGGAGTGGTTTGTTCCTGTTTGTAATTGAACAGGTCCTTTACTGTGAAATTTTAACGAGTCCAGTATAGGAGAAACTCGGAGTTTTTCAATTTTAGAGAGTCTGAAAAAACTTAAGAAGACTCCAGGGTTGACCTTTTTCGTAAATTTGTGTCTCCCAAGCCCAAAAAAGTATAAAATAATACTTGAGAGAACCGCTTGATATTTTACGACCAAGGAGTACTTTTCGTCATTAGTGCCCTTGACCCGAAAAAGTAAAAAAGCGATCAACGACACGTCGTTTTATAACCAATATCGAATTTGAAACGACAAAAATTCGGCAATCTTTTCATGTTTTTACGGTCAGAAAAGAGCTGTAAGTGGACCGTCTTTTAATTCCGTTTTAATGAGTTTAAAAGAAACACTCGACAATATTTTCATGTTTTAGGAGTCAGAAAAGAGCTTAAAGATGACTCTACATGTTTTTTCGTCGAAAATGATAGATTTCGCCTGAATAATCCTTTATTCTGCACAAAAACACAAACATTACTCATACCTGTTTGAAATGGATAAAAATGTCGCAAAATACCTTTTCAAAGTGAAACATAAACAAATTTGCAATTTATTTACTCAAAAAACTTATAAAAAGGGCCTTTGTCAATTCATTTTTACCGTTTGAGTTTGGGTGAGAAAATAGTGCTTTTGCTCAGAAAACTCCCCGTGAAGATTGCGGAAAATCCAACCGTCGGAATCGAACGCCATCTTCTCCAGGTAATCCACATCATCCCACTCTTCATTTTTAACCATTTAATTTTTTGTTTTAGTCACTTATTTCATTTTTGGGAGGGTTTTTAGGCGCAAAACCCGTGCGCGGGGGCCCGCAGGTTTACCATTGCGGGCTTGCGGACCCCGACTTTTTCTCCATTGGGAAAAATCTTGGGGTCCGCACCTTCCGTGTAGACAAAGTGCGGTCCCACGCACTGTGTCTATCCTGGAGGGTGCGGTACCCGCCGCAAGGGTTTTTAACCCAAAAATTCTCAAAAATGGACCACACAAAATATTTTCTAGCATTTTAATTTGTATTTATACTTGATGCAGAGAGTACATCATGCTAGATTGGCGTGAACGAGAGCATGAGGACATGGATGCTGCCGCATGGAATCATCAGCCTTCACTTGATGCTTTGAGGGTGTGCGGCTTGTATAAATTCTGGGTCGTTCCTGGCATGAGGGCTCAGGTGGATTTCTTACAGTGGCTGGTTGACAGATGGAGCATACAGGACCAATGTTTTTTCATCGGCGGCCACCAGCTCGAAATCAAGCTGGCGGACATATATTTCTTGACTGGTTTGCCTAAGAGAGGCAAAGACTTGACTCTGCATGGGACTAGGCCAGGTGGCCAGTCTGTCGATAGCCTCCGGCTAGAGTACTGCAATAGCCAGGCTAGAGACAAAGGGATAGACATAAAGAACATATCCCGTCCTGAGCTCATGGTGATTGTGTTCACTGTCACTAGACTTTGCGGAGTTGCCGCATTACATATTTCCATTGGATCCCAGATGCGTATGGCAGTTGATTGCTTCCGAGGCACCATCTTCAACTGGTGCAATGCCGTGTTGGCTAATGTGAAAGGCCAACTAACCAGGGCCAAGAACGGACGACTAAAGACCTTTGGTTATGGGGCTTTGGTTGTGAGTTTTGGCCTGGAGAGGGTTCCTATGCTGATCCCACAACACCTTACTGTTGGAGCCGGGCTTCCTCGAGAGCCCAAACTGATGCGTTGGGTCGCAGTCATGGCCCGTCACCCGGACGAGAGGACAGAGGTTGCTCGGTTCAAACCTGAGTATTTCTAATGGCTGGAAAACCAGGTCTTTTCTATTCAGGACTTCCCTTTGTTGTGGGGAAAAGTATCCGACTCGGATGACCCTATCCCTACTCTAAAGGTGACAGTCTTTAGCAACAACTGAAAGTAAAGCTTTAATGTTTTCCTTTATGAAAGTACAGAGAGAAGGAAGAAAAGATTAACCAACCGGTGTCTTTCGCTTTTGTCGATCCTTATCCTCTCTCTTTGTCTCTTGTTCCCAGCTCCTTGCTCCCTTCGCCGGTCCAGCTACACACAGATCCTGCACAACAGAGAGAAGAAAACTACAAGATACATGTACTCATAACTGATGCATGGATTAGAGTGAATCAAATATACAAGTAAATACAATACATCAATGCAATACAAGTATATAGGAGAACATTCAAAGCTTTATTGATAAAAGTAACAGGGTTCTGAGAAGGTTACAACCATCAATGGCTCCAATCCAGCAGCACCTCCCCAGCAGCAAGAAATCTCCTCTTCACCTCTATAAAAGCAATCACCCAATAGCTCTAACTGTAAACCAATAGCACTTCCTTGCTTTGCACAAAATTCCAGCCTCCCTAGACCTCATAGAAGAGCTCTATATATAGGAGAGAAGAAGAAAGGATGAGTCAGCTTGAGACTGACATAAAGCTGCCTTGTGTCCTCTCCCTCTTCAGTTAAACTTCAGTTCTTGAGTCCACTTGGAGATCCTTGCTTACACATGGAGATCAAGTACCTCTTACTCATCACAGGGCGAATCCCATGAACCAAGTGTCAGTTTGGAAGCTTCCTGGGCAATTGACACCTTGCAGAATGACTGTGCCACTTGGCCAATCTCACCCAGCGCAGGTAGCCTTCATTAGATTTGACTTTCAGCGCAGGTACAAGGAGGAGCAGTTGCATTCCAGCGCAGATGCTCAGTGGAGCAGCTGACATGATCCAAAAATAGCCTGTTTTTGAGTGTTTTCAGGTGGAGAACTGATGGGAAGTGCTGTGGTTAGCTGACCTTGTTCTTCTAGGGGTAAGAACAACATGTTTAGGGACTGAGGATCCCTGTAATTATTGACATTTCATGCTCCATGCTGCGAGGCACAAAAATGTCTATAACAGTTGCCCCCTAAAGTATGAGGCCGTTTATCGGGTGAAATGCTTTATCTAGAGGGTCCGAAGTTCATTCCAGTGCTGAGGAGGCGCCCTGTAATACAATACAATACAATACATTATTTTTCATTCTGTTTTCATGATCTAGCTGAGGCGGGCATTCCCATGCTCAGCTTTATAAATACATTTTGGTACATATAACAGACGATCGTCTGATGGCAGACTGATAATTCTCTGCTGAAATTATCATCCTTTGAGTAGGATGATCATCTGCTGCAATGATGTACATGACAAATGCTTTTATATTTCCTGAATATGTATCGCAGCCCGGATGGATGAAACTAGATCCGGGGTCTTCAAACTCGTTCGATCTTCACTCTAAGTACAAGTCGATCCATGTGAGAATTTCGCTGAAGTTGAACATGGAAAGACCTCGCTTGATTACCGGCCAATAATGAAAACCGTTAACAAGCGCGAGAGGAATCACCGATAATGATAATGACCCTCAAGGTACTGCAGTACAATTCACGTGGCGTGAATAAAGGACTTGGCGTCGAACGCCACGCAAAATCTTCTGGTCGAAGGTCATTGATGTATACCTGTCGCCGGAAGTGAGAAACTTGCCATTGAGGCATGCAAGCTTCAAAGTACTGATGGGGTTGTTCCTAGATCAACTTCTTGGATAATGAGCTGAAGTCGACAAGAAGAGATCCGTCAAAGGAGGGCCTTAATGAATCCCACATCAATGACATGGAACGGAGCTAATGATTTTAGCGGAGGTGAAAACAAACTGTGATATATGATTCAGGGTGGCGATCATGAATGGATGAAGGATAATGTATGGCAGTGGATGGGACACGGTTGACACTTCCAGAATGACCCCTCTTGAACATATAACGACACTGATGCGATGGATCGGTAGCATTACCCCAAATGTGGATGGTTTGGCGAAGACCATGGTGATGAGACCGGTGAATGAAACAACCCAACCCGATGTGGAACGGAGGAAAAGTGTCATGTTCAAGAGTGACTTGCTACCATTAAGCTTTGATGTTCTCCCAATTTTTCCCCAGTCATTTCTGACCAGTACCTCTTTATTTTTGTCAAGCTTGAGGAGGATAACATATGCTTGTTCTATAACCTGCCCTTCGGGCAAGCCCATCGCTACGATTTAACGAGCCTAGCGATAGGGAAACTCGTTCTCGTCTAAAGACAAGTTTGTCGCTATTTAATCATTTTAACGAGTCTAACGACAAGGAAAACTCGGTCCTTTTCATTTTTAGAGAGTCTGAAAAGGTACAGAAAGTTAACTCCATAATTCCTTTTTCGTCATCTAATCCCTTAAGTCCGAAAAAGTATAAAACAATACAGAAGGGATGAGTTTTCGATTGCTTTAACGAGCCGAACAAAACAAGCGCTCGATCTTTTTGTGCAATAATCCCTCAGGTCCAAAAAGATTAAAATCTAGGGGAGGGATAGCGTTCCGGTCGTTTAACGAGCTGGAAGGCCAAAACTCGGCAAACTTTTCATATTTTACGAGTCAGAAAAGAGCTCAAAGATGACTCGTCTTTTGAGGGACGAGTGATAAACAGGGATAGCAACTGATTCCAGGTACAATTTGGAATTTTCCAATCACGGTAGTGTCGCAAGGATGGCTAGATGAAATCACTCTTCGCAGATGCTCCTCAAAATGGGTAAACACACATATGGGGGTGAACGACCGGCCAAATGACAGTGGAGGTGATGGATGAAAACACGACCAAGGTTTTTAAGGCTGATAAATTTACGATCGTAATGGTTATTTACCGAGATAGGTTCATTTTTTAATGAGCTTGAACTCTGGTGGAAACTTTTGCTCACACTTTTCTATTTTTTAACGAGCATAAATTCCGTGGTAAAACTGCTCGATTCATGATCAAATTTGATTTTTTACTTTTACTAGCTTTTCTCTTTTCAAATGTAGTACTTCACCATCAATTGCTGCAACAAATTTTGTTAGAAATGGACAACATTTGCATGAAAATGAGATTATAACCCTAATATTTAACTTTAAACTGTGTAAAAAGTCATAAAAAGGTGTTTTTACCTCTCATTTACCATTTCATTTGCATTTTGCTTGTTGGAGCTCTGGAGGTGCCTCTTCTTCCTTGATTTTCACCAGCTGATTTCGGGAGATTCTGTGGACGATTTTCGGCGCCGTTTGGACCAGGTAGGAGCTAAACCTTAGCCCTTCACTTTCATGGTTTCCTTTTTCAGTTTCATGCACATTTTTCAGGGTTTCTGAGCCCCAGGGGTTTCATCAGGGCGCCCTGGCATCAGCGCAGGTTCTCCTTTCGAAACTTGCGTTGTATTTCAGGTGGTCTTAAGGCAGACTGCCTCTCAACGCAAGGGGGAGACTCTCTGCCTGCGCTGGGCCTAGAAAAACTGATCCTGCATGTGTTTTTTGATGATTTTTCGCCAGTTTTTCATCAAAATTAGGAACTTACTCCTTCTCTTGTTTGCTTGTAGGGAACTTTGAACAAAATGTCCCTTACATGGCGAGAACGAGAACATGAAGCAGAGGACATGGTTGCACTCCATGACCCGGTCACGGTGAGCGCGCTTCGGAACTGTGGCCTACTGAAGTTCTTCCGTATCTCTAGCATGAGAGCACAGATTTCTTTACTGCAGTATATGCTTGATGCTTGGGATCCTGTTAACCAAGTATTCCAGATTAGGGGGAAAACCATCCCCTTGACCATAGAGGACATGTACTTCTTGACTGGGTTGTCAAGGCGGGGTGCCCCCATTTCTTTGTCAGGTACGGCTCGAGGGACTACTTCCACCAGAGACTATATCCGTCAGTATTGCCGGGAAGGTTCACAGCCGAGCAAAGACGGCAAGATCAATATCCGTGACATCACTGACAGGTCTCTTAGGTCCATTCTGTTTACTATTGGTAGGATGGCCGGTAGCGCAGCTTTACATGTTGCCAACAGATCTTACATGCAGCACGCTTTGGAGTGTCTCCAACCGAAAGTGTTTAACTGGTGTGATGCAGTACTTGTTCAGATGAAAAGTCAATTGACCAAGGTAAAGGACGGGAAGCTGAAGAACTTTGGGTTTGGTTCTATTCTGACTGCCTTTGCCTTGGAGAAAATCCCACTGATGTAGCCTCAGTACATCATACTTGACTTGCCTTCTCCGACCGAGCCACGCATGCAGAGGTGGGTTGACCACATGTCCCGACATGCTGGTCAACCTCAGATTACTTTTACTGAGGCCTTCTTTAGGTGGTTCGAGCGTCAGGAGATGGTGTTTTCTGAGTATCCATATGTGGGTATGGACTACCGAGGTGATCCGGACTTGGTGCTACCGGATGGCGAGCAATGGGGCGCTATTGGTAAAATCTCTGACCATGTTACTGTTTATTGTTTTTACTCATGATGTTATTGTGCAAAACTGATCAAACTCTTGGGTGCATGCAGATGTTGGTCCTGTTCGTTCAGCAGCTCGTCCACGATCGCCAGTTGCTGCCCCAGCAGCAGAGCCTGCTAGGCGAGTTGTCATTCGCGACCTTGGTGATACTGAGATACTTGCAGCTGTGCAGGAGCAGGTCGAGAGCCTTACTCGTGGTCTTCCGGATGTACAGATTGACGAGTTACCTTTACAGTTGCAGCGGCACACTATTGGCGTGCCTAGACGATGGACTCGTCTCTTGCGCATGATTGCACAGACCGTGACGTACTTTCATGAGCACCACTAGGCTAGGGTGCCCCCTAGCATCTTTTTGAGTTCTAGGTCATACGACCAATTTTGTTTTGATTACAGCACATCATGTACAAACTATAAACAGCTTTATATATTTTGATTTTCGGGGTTTATTATGGTTTATTTGTGATCCACTTGCATTAGCATCGATGCATCTCTTTTTATATATGTCATAAATGTCTATCTAATACATAGTTTGCTAATGAATCTGTTAATGTGTTCAAGTTTCTGGAAATATGTTGGTATTGAATTGAATCAAAATCTCTTTCCAAAATCTTAACCCTTAGAAACATTCGATAAATAGCTGGATTGCGGACTGAATATATACCAGTGAGTTGTAGTATCACAAGCTGTGAGTCTAGCCTAACAATTAGTCGGCGTATACCATGAGCGATGGTATCAGAGAGGAGTTCAATCAACGTGCTATACTCAGCGATGTTGTTCGTTGACTGCCCAATACACACACCTCTGAAACTCACTAACTCGCCGCTTGGATCAAAAATGGCCCAGGCTGCGGAGGACAAATTCCGCGTACTACGACTCACCCCGTCGGCATATCCTACATATGTCTCAGAGAAATTCGACATCTGCAACAAACGAGAAGAGCGGATTACTAAACCGAAACAAACACTTTAGCAAAAACAAAATACAACAAAAGCACTCAAGTTACTATTCAGGCATAGTAACGCTTGAGGTACAACCCGTTGCGGGGTTGCGCCAGTGGTATCCTGTCATAATCCATTAACTCGTAGGCTCCTTTTGCTAACACCCTTTTAACAATATAAGGACCCATCCATAAGGACTTAAATTTTCCTGCTCCTAATTTGTCGGATTCTTGGTCGTAAAGCAAAACCAAGTCACCCTCAGAGAAGATACGAGGTTTGACATTCTTGTCGAACTGTGCTTTGACTCGTTTCTTATGGGCTTCGTTCACCAAAGCGGCGTCACGACGGTTTTCATCCAACTGGATTAATTCCAAGAAACGAGCCTCTTCTTCTGAGGTTCCGGGGAGGAGGTCAATTGCGAGTTTAAGAGACGAAATTTCGCACTGGATCGGTAAGACTGCCTCCAGGCCATACACCAATTGGAATGGTGTGAACCCAGTGGCGTTCTTTACCGAGGTTTGGTAAGCCCACAATGCTGAGTACAGGAGTAGGTGCCATCTTCTTTTGTGAACCCCGATCATCCTTTGCAACATACGCTTCAGGACCTTGTTGATTGCCTCAACTTGTCCGTTGGCTTGTGGATAATACGGGGTAGAGCTATCGTGCGATAGCCCTAGTTTGGCAGCTAACTCAACCATCATGTGATTGCGAAAATGCGATCCATGATCTGTCACTATAGCCCGCGGAACGCCGAACCTGGCGACTACATGATTAAAAAAGAAAAGGGCAGCTGTTTCACCAGTGTTATCCAATGTAGGCATCGCCTCGGCCCATTTGGTAAAATAGTCAACAGCGACTATAATATACCCATGCCCCCCGGTCGAGGTGGGGTTACATTGCATGAAATCGATGCCCCACTTGGCAAAAGGCCCAACAGCAACTATAGGCTGCAAAGGTGCGGGCGGTCTCCTGGTTTTGCTATCAAAGATCTGACACGCATGGCAACTTCTGACAGCTATTATGCAATCTTTAAACATAGTTGGCCAGAAATATCCTGCTCGTAAGATTCTTTGTGCTGTTGCATATCCAGATTGATGCCCCCCGCACGCGCCTGAATGACAATCATTCAGGGCTTTCTCGGCCTCCTCATGGGTAAGGCACCTTCTCAGAACTGTATCGACACCACGACGGTAAAGTGTATCACCGACGATCATGTAGTCTTTAGATTGGTATCGTATACGCTTCTGTTCCGAGTGTGAGGTATTAGGCCTAAATTTTTGGGTTTGGAGATACACAATGATGTCTCCATACCACTCATCGCTTACTGATATCAGAAACAAATTTTCATCCACGATTGACTCTTCTGATGTTTCATCGTTGGACGACGATGGGAGATTGCACAATAATTCCGCGAAAACTAGAGCTTTCTTCGATTTGGATTTTACAAAATCCAGATCAAACTCTTGAAGGATCGCTATCCATTTCGAATATTTGCCCCCAAGCAACTGTCGCGACAGTATATACGTCATGGGGTTGCAATCTGACAGAATGGTAGTTTTCCTAAAGAGGACATAATGTCGAAACCTTTGAATCGCTTGAACAGCAGCAAGCGCTAGTTTTTCAACATAGGAATATTTACTCTCTGTGTCATTTAAGTTTTTACTTAAATAATAAATAGGATGTTCAATTCCATCGACTTCTTGCACTAAGACCATCGCAATGGTCGTATCTGCTGCAGCTAGATACAGGTTAAAATCTCTTTGATAGTCTGGGGCGTACATTAATGATGCTCTTACTAGAGAATCTTTCAGAGCGTCAAAGGAAGCTTGCGCAACCTGGTCCCAGACAAAAGGTACATCCTTTTTCAAAAGAAGAGTATAACCTTTGGCAAGTTCTGCGTAATTTGGAATGAACCTCCTCAGAAAGTTTGCTTTCCCTTGGAGTTTCTGAATCTGAAGCAAATTTGAAGGTGGAGGCAAATTAATAATTGCCTGAACCTTACAGGGGTCGAGACGAATCCCATCCTTAGAGACTACAAAGCCAAGTAAACGACCAGAACCGACGCAAAACACACACTTGTGTGGATTGAGTCTTATCTTGTAGTGTCGGCAACGTAGAAATATTGCTCTCAAATGCCGCGGATGATCAGTCCGCTTCCGCGAATGAGCTGGAAGATCATCGAGGTAAGGTTGAACGATGTTCTTGATGTCATGGAAGGCATAATTCATTGCCCTCTGAAACGTCGCCCCTGCGTTCTTCAAACCAAAGGGTAATTTTCGATAAGCGAATGTGCCCCACGGACAAATAAATGCAGTCTTAGACTGGTCCTGTGGGCGGATATTTATTTGATTATACCCGGAAAATCCATCCATAAAGGAAAAGATTTCACATCCGGCGCATTCATCAATTATCTGGTCGATGAAGGGTGTAGGGTAGTTGTCCTTTGGACAAGCTTGGTTTACATCCCTATAGTCGACGCACACTCTTATCGTCCCTTGTTTTTTCATAACAGGGACAATATTCGATACCCAATCGGTTAGAGGAACCGGGTAGATGAATCCAGCATGGAGAAGTTTTTCAACTTCTGCCTTAATGGCAGCGGCTTTCTTGGGGTGCACCTGCCGAAGCCGTTGTCTTACTGGTTTGACATCAGGATACATTTTAATCTCATGTTCAACTATGCTCGAGTCAATGCCTGGCATTTCATCATATGACCATGCAAAGACATCTCTAAATTCGCGAAAGAGAGCACCATATATTTCCAGTTCTGAAGGGGAACAACTTTTGCCGACATGAATATTCTCTACAACATCAGGTTTTGTCGAGATGTTTATGGCTACGGTCTCTTCAATATTGGATAGGTTTCGCTCTGAATCCACCGTATTTACAGTATTTGTTAGGAATTCAAACACTGAAGGGTGATATAGGTCGTGTTGAGTTTCTTCTTCACACTCTTGAAGAAGGGAACAATGGTGGTGATCATTCCATGGTGCCCCCTCAATCATCATTGATTGTAAGATTCCTTCGTCAGTCCCATGAACTTTTGACCATGGATCTAATGGGGTACCATATTCTCCAGACCTATCTACCCAAACGCTTGACGAGCGTTGATTTGGGCTCGCCTCCCATGCCTGAAACATTGATTGCTACAATATTTCTATAGGGCTAGGTGGCAAAACCACTTGATAATCCATGACGACTTCGTCTCCTGCGACCTTCGAAGAAGATACCATGTTGCATGTTACTACAAACGGGATATCCCCTACATGGGAAGGAGGTGGCAACGTGAAAGTTCCCATCATTGTGGGATCTTTTAGCAGGCCTACTCCGATATCTTGCACTGAATGGTCGCTCCCATGGATCATGGGAATGCTTCCAGTAACTTGTGAACCATTAGGGAGGAAATTCTGTTGGTCGACGATCGTAATCCCTCCTTCAAACGGGAACGCGATCTTCCTAAAATATGTCGACACTACAGCTGCCATGGCATATATCCATGGTCTTCCCAGTAGGATGTTATAGTCAAGATTGCCATCAATGACTTCAACATCAATTTCCATTGTTTTTCCTCCTAGTTCAACCTTAAAGTTATTTAGGATACCGTACGGAGTGTACGTCCTACCGTCAAATGCTTTCAATGTCGTCAAAGATCGCGACAAGGTTGGAGATCCAAGAGTTTTCCAGCAACTCATCGACATGATACATGTCGACGCTCCCTCATCAATAATCGTTCTATGAACTGTTTTGTTGAGTGCTTTCACTTGAATAAGGAAAGCTAGTTGCGCTGGTAACCGAGGATCATATCCTCTGTGATCAAAGGATACAAGATTGGAATCTTTAGGATCCACTCCACCAATTGCTGATAACAATGCCTGCCTTTGGGATGGACAATTTTGCAGTACCTCAAGAGTCGACATAGCAGATGGCGATTGGGCCAAATCTTCCACTATGTTATAATGCTGCGCCGCTCTGGCGCGAGGATTAAATGTCGACTTGTGTACTACTCCCTTAGGTGGCTTTATTGTTAATTCATGCGTGAGGGGGGGTACAGCTTCTGCCGAAGTTGTTGTCGAACTACTGGGTTGATCTTTCCCTTTGTCGTTCGACACCGGCGGATTCCCATAATCTTTATTCCTAGTCGAGATCAAAGCATCATTCTGCTTAGAAACCGACAACATAAGCACTTGTGACGGGGAAGCATTTCCACTATCAACCATATTTTGACCTGGGGTGGGAAATGGATCAGTCAACACAGCTGAAGTCTGGGAACTTTTAAAGAACCTCTTTAACTCAGCTTTGAACGGACAGTTGTTTGTCGAATGATCCTCATCGCATATATGACATGGATAATTTTGTTTCCCTTGCCCAGGAGGGTTCGAAGAAGTTTTTTGAGGGGATGAGTCACCCTGTTTCTTCTTCTTCCCTTTGTTTTGTTTCTTCTTGCTTCCTGGTTGATTGGAGTTTTTGCCTTTATCCGTAGATACCGCATTCACCTCCGAAGCAAGAATCTCTTGATTTGCTTTTTGATTCGAAGTCTTACGGGCTTTCTTATTTGAATCCCTTGTCGACTTAGCGTTTGCAATTCCAATCACGCCATCACTGGCATGAGAGTCACTATTCGATCCGGGAGGAGGAGGGATTGAAAATTCCGGTCTGGGGGCATCGGGTATCTTATCATAGAGTGTGCCCGACTGAGTATATACTAAGTCCAAATATTGAGCACGAGCAATAACCTGCTCCTCTGTTACGACGCCTCCCTTGGCCACATCTTCTGTTATAGCAGGAAGAAGCGACTTTATAAACCACTCAGCTAATAGCTGATCTGGAACATAGGTCTTTACCATTCTGCGACGACGACGCCACTCATGTATATGATCTGATATATGTGTGGCTGTTGTCTACTTGAAATTGGTCAAGATCTCTGTTCCAGTTTCGTACCTTATAGGTAACTGAAAGTGTGTTAAGAAAGTCGTGGCTAGGGAACTAAAATTGTCGAAAGAGGCTCTAGGTAATTCAATATACCATTTAGCCGCCGGACCAGTCAATGTCCTCTGGAAAAGGCGAAGCCTTATCGAATCATCATTCAAGGTATTCGACGAACACCACAGATGGAATGTCATCACATGATTCGACGGGTCTTCGCCAGGATTTCCATTGAATTTAGGAATGTCCGAAGGAAGTTTGTGAGGAATCGCTGGCCACCAATGGGCATAGGCGATTGGATCGTTCGTCAATCGATGTAAATCTGGTAATTCTAGAGTTGCCACGAATGGCAACTGCTGACTCAGGTTTGGCGAGGCGTACCCAGGATACGATGGAATTGCCTGAGCAGTAGGTCTTTGCATACCAGCATAGTGCAACTGATGTTGATATGACTGATACGGCTGGTGGGCTTCGCCACTGTAAAGTGGTTGATTTAACCCGTTCTGAATATAGGGTTGCCCACTATTCGCAAAGATCTGTTGCTCAGATCCCTGGTACACCTGCTGAAACTGAGGTTGTTGGTATTGCACCATCCATGGTTGTGAAGCCATGTTTTGCTGTGCGACACTAACCGACGGACCAAGATGCGGGGTTATGGTTCCCATTTGTATCTGTGTCGTCCCGGCAGTTGGCGATTGTGGTTGTGTTGCAGGGTCAATGGGCTGTTGCATTACAACTTGGGGTTGACATACAACAGGCATCGATTGAACTTGCGACACGGTTACAATTGCTGGCGTCGTCGGGATACTAGACATAGGTACACACTGTTGCATGGAATATACAACTCTTGGTTGTTGGGGTAACATAGGTACCCAACCACTCGTCGTTACTTCAGTCAAACCTGAATGTTGTTGAAAACTGCCGTATGGGTATCCCCCCGGAAGGGGAAGTGAAAGGGCATATTGCCCCCCATACGGTAACAATCCGGAGCTCAAGGGTATAGATTGCCTTTGAGGACTGGATGGCCCAAACTGATTTCCAAAGGGATCAATTTGTCTAGTTTCAACATAAGAATTACCGGGTATTATACCGGAAGAACAAACTGGAACAGACCAAGTTGTCGTGATAGTCCCTGGGTGGACTCCTTCTAGCTGATGAGGGCTAGTCGGGACAGCTGGTATGCCGGCAAACATCGTTGGATTGACAGCAGGAGCTTCTGCTGTCGCTGTGTCATTTGGCACAGTCCTAGATGTCGACGGTTGCTTAGACATTTTAAGTCTATCCAATAAACTGCCTAACGATTCTACAGGAACTTCCTGTGGCAATGGACAAACTTCTGATGTAGAAGGAAAAAGAGTGGTGCCTACTCCAAAATGAGTTGGACTATTTGCTTGCTGGTCCTCTACGATTTCCTCTATTGCGATCAGACCAAGAGGAAGAGGAAGACCGTCAGGTCCGTAAAAGATTTCTGGTGCCGAAGAAGGGGTTGCTTCGACAGCGACAGTTGTTTGAACAACAAGACTCTGTGGACCGGTTTCAGATGGAACTGGTTCAGTTATGCAAGTACTTGTCTTCAGACTAGGATCAGTACAACTGTCCCTCTGTTGCTGTTGAACTTCTTCAATAGAGGCAGGGATTCCAGGAATATTAGGAGTGACCAGAATCTCAGATGTTGTCGGAACTGTTGTTCTAACTTTAATGGGAGATTTCGACCCGGTCAAGCGAGTTCGCTTTGTCCGTACTACTCTCGATTCCGGAGACAAAGACGGTTGACTCGCGAGTCTCCTCGAACGACGGAGTTTTAATTGACTTTCCTCCACGGTTGCGGATTACTTGATCAACTAAAATACAAAAAGGGGAATTATGTTTCCGTATTGAATGAATTTTATTAGACGCTTTTAGACACAACTTTGCTTTTTCATGTTTTAAGAGTCGAGAAAAAGCTAAAGATGACTCTAGTCGCCTTCAATGTATTAACGAGCCCGAAGTGACAAATGCTCGGTTGGACCTTTTCAGTTATAGAGTTGGAAAAGGGCCAAAAGAAACTGCTCTGGAGATCTAGGCAGAGGGTGTGCCAAACCTCTCGCGAAACCACAGAATACGTTTTACGGTACGGGTGGTCGATCTTCGTGAATGCTGTGTTCACTGCATCGCGATTAGTAGGGCGGCCGACACGGCTTCCTAAGGATAAAGGATAAATGCCTATAGGTGTCTCCCAATATACGCGACGGTACGCGGGAGCACAAGTCCGTATTAGTGCTATCGTCCCTCAGGAGGAATCACCCACCTTCGTAGAGATCGACAGTCACTACGTTTAACGACGCCGGAACACGTCTCTACCTAGACCTCTATTGTGAGCGTTATGTTACAATGCGTTTTTAGATTCATTCAATATATTTTAAGTTGATCTTGTTTAGCAGTTTGTCTTTCAGGATCACCACGAGATGTATTGGTACAAATTCCTAAATGCAGCTAAAATGATAAGCAAGCTTTATAATCTTTTTAGCTTTGAAAATCCTAACTACTGAGGGGAGAGAAAAACATTATCTTTCCACACAGAGCACCAAGCACAAACTAATGCACTTTCTCCTAGATCAGTCACGCAAATTTATCAAAATATGCAAATGCAAGATGCATGTATTTCTTTTCTTTTCCCTTAATGTTGATGTAGACAAAAAGGAAATTGTCGTATAATTTTCGAATTCAATTTGAAGCGTAAACAAACAAGTTTTGTCTAAAATGAAAAGACGCTTTACAAGCACTTGTTTTGACACTAAAAATGTATGAATTCAAACCATAAAATTAATAACAAACAAACTCAAACAGCCATGAACAGTAATAAAACTAGCTCTTAAGATCACATAGACACTTTTACAGTTCAGGATCTAAGAGGTCACCGCTATACTGGTTCGTTTTTCACAATGGGAAACTGTAACTGAAGCAAGAAATACTGAAAGAACACTCACAGTTTCATCACACAACTGAGGCGGAATAATGTCAAGGAAAATGGTTTACAGTAAGTACAATGACCAGCAAGCAATCAGCAAAAAATCAATGAAAACAGGGCTCAGACACTAAGGGAAACCTCAGCAAGACACTGGCTAACTGGACCAGCGCAGGCTCTGGTCTGTCAGTTTGATTCTCAGCGCAGTTCCCGAAGGGAGTACCTGCGCTGAAATGCAGACTGCCTGTGGACAGCCTGCACTGAGACACGAGAGTTGCGTTTACAAGGAATTCCGGGTCATAAAAATCTCAAAAATGCACTGTTTTTGCTGAAATAAAAAGCTATAGGTCAAGTACAGGCTAAGGGATGATCAAGAGGATGAAAAGCTATCACAAAGAGTAAAGAGTCTTTTGTAGATCAGCTCTTCAAATCTTGAATTTGCTCAAAATGAGCAAGAGTAGCAGCCCCTCTACTTCGCTTTTGATATAGTCAAAAGCTTTTCGATTCGGTACTCTTTGGTTCAGGAAATGAATAGCAAAGATACTACAAACACCAACAAGATACTAGGCTCCCCAGCGGAGTCGCCAGTTTGTTGTGGGGAAAAGTATCCGACTCGGATGACCCTATCCCTACTCTAAAGGTGACAGTCTTTAGCAACAACTGGAAGTAAAGCTTTAATGTTTTCCTTTATGAAAGTACAGAGAGAAGGAAGAAAAGATTAACCAACCGGTGTCTTTCGCTTTTGTCGATCCTTATCCTCTCTCTTTGTCTCTTGTTCCCAGCTCCTTGCTCCCTTCGCCGGTCCAGCTACACACAGATCCTGCACAACAGAGAGAAGAAAACTACAAGATACATGTACTCATAACTGATGCATGGATTAGAGTGAATCAAATATACAAGTAAATACAATACATCAATGCAATACAAGTATATAGGAGAACATTCAAAGCTTTATTGATAAAAGTAACAGGGTTCTGAGAAGGTTACAACCATCAATGGCTCCAATCCAGCAGCACCTCCCCAGCAGCAAGAAATCTCCTCTTCACCTCTATAAAAGCAATCACCCAATAGCTCTAACTGTAAACCAACAGCACTTCCTTGCTTTGCACAAAATTCCAGCCTCCCTAGACCTCATAGAAGAGCTCTATATATAGGAGAGAAGAAGAAAGGATGAGTCAGCTTGAGACTGACATAAAGCTGCCTTGTGTCCTCTCCCTCTTCAGTTAAACTTCAGTTCTTGAGTCCACTTGGAGATCCTTGCTTACACATGGAGATCAAGTACCTCTTACTCATCACAGGGCGAATCCCATGAACCAAGTGTCAGTTTGGAAGCTTCCTGGGCAATTGACACCTTGCAGAATGACTGTGCCACTTGGCCAATCTCGCCCAGCACAAGTAGCCTTCATTAGATTTGACTTTCAGTGCAGGTACAAGGAGGAGCAGTTGCATTCCAGCGCAGATGCTCAGTGGAGCAGCTGACATGATCCAAAAATAGCCTGTTTTTGAGTGTTTTCAGGTGGAGAACTGATGGGAAGTGCTGTGGTTAGCTGACCTTGTTCTTCTAGGGGTAAGAACAACATGTTTAGGGACTGAGGATCCCTGTAATTATTGACATTTCATGCTCCATGCTGCGAGGCACAAAAATGTCTATAACACCCTTACACTGGGATAGATTTTCGTGGTGACCCAGACATGGTTCTTCCACCAGGAGAGCAGTGGGACGAGTCAGGTAAAATCCTTTTCAACATTTTTTCTATATTAATTTATTGTTATTTTTTCATCGTCTCAAAACTGATAGTAAAAATTTCAAATGCAAATGTGGGTCCACAGCGACCAGCCGCTCTCCGGCCTTACGAGAGGAGGCAACCAGTTGCACCCGCACCAGCCCCACAGGACGAATTAGCAGAGGTTTTGGCTGAGTTGGAGGGTCATCTCGAGCGCTTAACAGGAGATATTCCTGAGACCACTATAGACGACATTCCTCGTCGACTTCAGCGCTATGTGATTGGAGTCCCGGGACCTTTTAGGAGGTTCCTTTGCAAGGTGGCCCGTGCAGTGGTTTCTTATAGAGATCATCACCAGTGATAGGATGATCGCCTATTGTGGGCACATGTGACATTTTTGTTTTTTGTACTTATCATTTTTGCCGATCATAAGGTGTTTTTCAACCTATGATCGAGGACGATGTATTTTTTGACACACTCCTATATATATATATCACTATTACCGGCTTATCTTGTAAATCATGTTATGGAATGGTTTTAAATTTACATGTATGATTATTGCAAATGTCTATTTAACATTCAAGAAGCAATTGCATATGCTAATGTATTTAAAGACCTTGGAATATGCTGATATTCAATATAATCAATTCCACGTTCCAAGAGACGCACTCTCAAAAATAATCTTAATAACACTGGATTTCTAATGGCATACACTCTATTAAGTTGTAATACAACGAGTTCAGAATCTAACCTCACTATCAAACTTCGAATCCCAAATGAAATAGATTCAGATAATAACTCAATCACTGCACTATACTAGGCAATGTTGTTCGTTGTTTGACCGAGGCTTACCCCATGCATAGATACTAACTCGTCAGAGGGCGAATAGATAACCCAAGCTGCGGAAGAGATGTTCCGTGTATTACGACAAGCACCATCAGCGAAACCAATGTATGTTTGGAGAGGCATCGACATCTGCAATATCAAGAGTAAAACCAAGATAAGCAGGAATAATGACGAAAAAACACTCTCTAAGCTAAGCACACTGTTTAAACTAAAACACACCAGCTAGAAAGAAAAAACTATCCTAACTAAAAATCTCCATACCATTCTTTTAAGCATAATACCTCTTCAACTAAAGGCCATTTCTGGGTTTACCCAAAGAGTCCCCGTCAAAGTCTACCAATTCATAGCCCCTTTGGCTAGCTTTCGCTTGACAACATAGGGACCATGCCACATAGGAACGAATTTTCCAGCGCCTAATTTATCATTAGCTTGATCGTAAACTAAGACTAGATCTCCTTCTGAAAAATTTCGAGGGGTCACATTTCGATCATACTGAGCTTTCATTCGTTTTGCGTGAGTCTCGATTTCCAATGCAGCATCACGTCGATTCTCATCTAATTGAGCAAAGTATAACAAACGCTTTTCCTCTTCGGAAGTGGCTGGAAGTAACTCGATGGCCATTTGTAGTGACGGGATTTCGCATTCGATGGGTAACACAGCTTCCAAACCGTAGACTAGTTGGAAAGGAGTGAGCCCTGTTGATGTTTTTATTGAAGTTCGGTACGCCCAAAGCGCTGAAAATAGCATGTTGTGCCAATTAGACCAATGAATCCCAATGATTTGTCAGATCATGATGACTAAAACTTTGTTGATGGATTCAACCAGACCATTCGCTTGTGGATAATAAGGGGTTGAACTATCGTGACGTAAACCAAGCTGGCCTGTAAGTTCAGTCATCATAACGTTTCGAAAATGGAGCCTATGATCAATGATTATCGCTTGCGGGACACCAAACCTAGCAATTATATGATTGAACACAAAATTGCAGCTGTCTTGCCGTCTGCCTCAAATGTAGGCATTGCCTCGGCCCACTTAGTAAAATAATCTACCGCAAGGATGATATACGCATGCCCCCCGGCCGAGTGAGGGTTACATGTAATAAAATCGATACCCCATTTGGCAAAAGGACCAACGACAATTATAGGGTGGAGAGGAGCAGGTGGAGCGCGCATCTTACGATCAAAAATCTGGCAGTTGTGGCATTTTCGGACCGCCATAATACAATCTTTAAATAAAGACGGCCAGAAGTAGCCAACACGCAATATCTTTTGGGCTGTGGCAAACCCAGACATATGACCGCCACACGCTCCAGAGTGACAGTCATTTAGAACCCTTTCAGCTTCCTCGTGAGTTAAGCAACATCGAAAAACAGAATCCGCCCCACGGCGATAAAGATTATCTCCAATAATTCTGAATTGTTGGGACTGGAATCGAATTTTCCGACGTTCTGACTTTGAAATTTCTAGCCGAAAGGATTGGGTCTGGAGATAAATGATGATATCCCCATACCACGGATCTAAAGTGCTTATTAGAAACAAGGATTCGTCCGCAATGGGCTCCTCTGCCACAGTTTTCGTGTCAGCACGCGGGAAGTCAAACATTAACTCCGCAAAAACTAAAGATTTCTTAGACTTAGATTTCTCAAATTCCAAGTCGAACTCCTGCAGGATAACGATCCATTTAGAGTACTTGCCCCCTAGTAATTGCTTGGTCAAAATGTTGATCATAGGGTTGCAATCCAAAATTACCGTAGTTTTATGTAGTAAAATGTAGTGACGAAAACGTTGGACAGCTTGAACGGCTGCCAATGCCAATTTCTCCACATGTGAATATTTTAGCTCAGTTGGATTTAAAGTTTGACTAAGGTAATATATCACATGTTCAGTTCTGAATTCATCTTCCTGAACTAAGACCATTCCAATGGTGGAATGAGAGGCGGCGAGATACAAGAAGTAATCCTGGTTGTAGTTGGGAGGATGCAACAATGGTGCATGGGTCAACGCGTGTTTGAGTACATCAAAAGATTTCTGAGCTATCTCATCCCAATAGAATGGTGTATTTTGTTTCAACAACCGGGTAAAACCCTTTGTAACCTTGACATATTTAGTTGTAAAAATTGATGAGAAATCATTTTCAAAACAATCATCCTCAGGTAAAAACGAAGATCTGTGATGGAGATCTTCCCATGGTAAATCATCTACACATAGATTTCACGAATTTGCTCATCAGAGTGAACAAGTTCAGAAAACGTAGTTAAATCCAAGGTTGATGTGAAAAGTGATTCCTCATGGAACACATTCATTAAGTCATTTTCGGTTGAACATGGGTCGGCAAAAGACTGCACGGCTTCATAGGCAATTTCATATGGACTCAAAGGCATGGCATTACCAAATGAGTCTATCTCAGATTCAGAAGGGACAATCCAAGGATCATCATAAATAATGGTGTCTGATGTAATCATATGAATGGTTGCAAATGAAGATGATGCATTGATTGGAGGAAAAGGAAAAGTTCCCAGTAAACCAGCATCTTTAACTAATCCTACTCCAACATCCTTATATGGGATAGTCGTTTTACCAACATGCTGAATACTCTCCGAAGAGGCTGGGTTGGATGAAAAGTAAGCCAACTGGTCTATTGTTACGATCTTTCCATTGTGTGGAAACTTTATTACTCAAAAGACCGATGAAACGACCGCTGTCATAGCGTAAGACCAACTTCAACCCAAGAGAAGGTTGTAATCTAGAGGGGCATCAACCGCCTCCACATCTAGACTAACGGTTTTGCCTTCAACCCCTATAGGCAAATCCTGTAGAATGCCAAAAGGATGAAACCCACGGCCATCAAAGGCCTTTAGAATCATCGAGGATTGATTTAGCGAAGGAGAACCAAGCGATCTCCAACACTGTATCGACATAATACACGTTGAGGCTCCCTCATCAATTACAGTCCGATGAATAGGCCCGTTTTTTACTATCACTGGAATCTGGAAATCCATTTGATGAGGCAAATGCGGTGTACTATTTTCTAGATCGAAGATTATTAGGTTCGGGTCCTGAACATCAATAGCTCCTATAGCCGACAAAAGTAATTTACGTTGTGCTGGACATGATTGCAGCACTTCCAAAGCCGACATTGCTGAGGGTGAAACAGCTAAATCCTCAACAATGTTATAATTCTGAGCCGCTCTCGCATGTGGATTGAAAGCTGACTTTTGAAGTATACCCTTGGCGGGCGGTTTGATTGCCAAGTCTAGATTAGGTTTCTCGATCTGTAGTGGATCGGAACTGGGAGCTAAGGTTGATGGATTAGAATGAGAAGATTCTGCTTCTTTACCATCAACAGGACTTTTACTACCATAATCTTGCGATCGAGTCGCAATCCCAACATGGGACATCATCAGTATGGGTTCTTCATTGGCATTCGAGGATGAACCTATCATCCTACTGTCTTGAGCCGGAAAAGGATCCTTCAAAACAGCAGGAGTTTGGGAACCCTTGACAATCTTCACAACCTCTGCACGATGAGGGCAGTCTCGTGTAAAATGTTCATCGTCACAAATGAGACAAGGATAACGAGGTTTGTGCTTTTCATCATTGGATTCCGCCTTTTCAGGTTTCTCCTTTGAACTTTTGTCCATTTTATTCTTCTTCTTTCCTTTCTTCTTCCCACCAGATTTTGATTTGGCTATAGATGACTCTACAACGTGAATATCGGCGGAGATCTCTGCAGAAGAATCTCTTGTTGGGGAATCAGGCAAGGTTATGATAGGGGAAGAATTCTTGGAAGACTTCTTCTTACTTTTAGTGTTAACCATGCCAATCATACCATCGGCGGCATAAGATCCCGAAGGAGATGCAGTGATTTGATTTTGCTTGGGAAGATCGGGGATTTTTTCGTGTAACGTACCTGACTAAGTATAGACCAAGTCAAGGTACTATGCTTGAGAAATAACTTGCTCCTCAGTAACAACTCCAGCTTTAGCAACATCTTCAGTGATCTTTGGCAACAAAGATTTTACAAACCACTCAGCCAAGATCTGATCCGGAATAAATACCTTCACTAAACGTCGTCGACGTCTCCAATCATGAATATGATTTGAAATGTAAGTGGATGTTGATTGTTTTAGCGAAGTTAACAATTCCGTTCCATTGTCATATCGGACTGGCGACTGAAAATGAGTTAAAAACGAGGTAGCTAATTGATTAAAATTATAAAAAGTTCCTCGGGTAACTCAATGTACCACTTGGCCGCAAGACCAATTAGAGTGCGCTGGAAAAGTCTAAGATGGATTGAATCATCTGTAATGGAGTTAGATGCACACCAGAGGTGGTAAGTCATCACATGGTTCGATGGGTCCTCTCCTGATTTACCTTCGAACTTGGGAATGTCACTGGGCAACTTATTCGGCATTGGCGGCCAAAACGGAAGATAATTAATGGGATCGTTCGTTAGGCGCGACAAGTCAGGTAAGTCCAAAGTTGCGATAAACGGTAATTACTGATTAGGATCCCTAAAACTCTGGGTCATAAGACCAGCCCCAGGAGGAGGATATCTAGGATAACTAGGAATAGGAATGGCATTCGGGATATTGTATCCTCCCGAAAAACCAGGATTAACCGGACCATACTGGGGTTGTTGAGGTTGTTGATAAGTGTACCTAGGATACGATTGACACTGATAGACTGGCTGTTGCACAGCGGGACCGAATTGGTACTGTCCCTGGTACGGCTGATAAGTGAATTGTGGCCGACTTGTGATAACTGTACTTAAACCAGGTTGTCCTACAGGCATCTGAACCAAAGTTTGAATCGTAGATCCAGACGGTGGTAAAGATGGCTGAGGAGTAGATACAAGAACAGTAGAAACCGGAGCTGTCGATACTCCAGAAGTAGGTGGGGTAGATTGAACAGATGTTGCGGCAGTTGTAGCAGTCGTTTGGGGCGGAGTACGAGGCATACTAGGCCCAGGCTGAGAAACTGTCGAAGGTACAAAAGTTTGAATGTTAGACTGGATTGTTTGCTAGGGTGAACCAGAAACTAAGGGTTGTCCAGTTTGAGCTGACAACGGTACACTTGGCTGCAACACATGTTGGGTTTGCGATGGATCCCACACTATATTCATTCCGGGGTACTGACCCATAACAGGTTGAGAATACTGAGGACCATAACCGGGTTGAGGGTAGGATTGATAATTGAAAGGTACATTTCCCATTCCTTGAACATACGTTTGACCTTGGGGTGGTTGGAAACCTTGGTTCGAGTACTGACCTTGGGGTTGATACCCTTGAGGCAGATACTGATACTGGGGTTGACCTTGAGGTATAAATTGATACTGGGGTTGACCTTGGGGTACATATTGAGTCTAGGGTTGACCTTGAGGAACGTACTGTCCCATAGGTATGTACTGTCCTTGAGGTTGCCCCCCAGATGCAAATTGTGTACCTTGAGGTTGCCCCCCAGGCGTTAATTGAGGCTGCCCCCCAGACGGTAACTGGCCACCTTGAGGTTGACAATTGGGAATAGAACTTGACATCATAAGAATGTCTTCTACGCTCAACAGCTTAGTACCATTGTTTCCAGTTAATAACCCTTGCTCATGGGTTGAGGAGATGCTCCCGAAAAAGTACCAGAAAGAGACTGATACCCGGAAGGAACAGAAGGACCGCCGTACAAAAAAGATTCGGGCGATTGAGTAAACATGGATGACTGTCTTGCCATATTGACGGGAGTATAAAAACCTCTAGGTGTTGGATGATAAGGAGCACGAGGTGGTGAAAAACTTAACCCTGAGTTTTCTAGAAAATTAGTCAAAGAAAGATACCAAGAACTACTCCTAGGTGGACTATAAAAAATTGATTCACGCTCCCTTTGCTCAATAACAGGTTGATTTTCAGGGATAGGGATGCCTACTTCTTCTTCCGGAGCAAGTTCTTCAATAGAAATAAGTCCAGAAGGAAGATCTTGGGTGATTACTCTTTCTACCCTAGGTGAACCAGGACCACTAGAAGTTGGAGAAACAAACCCCGATGTCGGAGTAGCAGCAAATTCACTTTCAAGCTCGGATATTTTGGGTTCTTCACCTATATCACTAGTAGATGAAAAGCTACCAGCGATTTCGGAGACAGACACTGACTGTGGATTATAATCTGCTACTAATGGTTGAAAATCAGGATGTACTACCAAAGAAGATTCTCCTTCCTCAGGTGACCCAACTCTACTGTCTCTAGGAGTTACGAGGACTTTCAAGCCTTCGAGCTAGCTCGGTACTTCCTCAGGAGGTTGGCCCCGAAGTATACAGGACTTCCTCAGTAACTCAGCCACGTTTACAAACTCAGGAGACTGGCCCCAAAGTCTACGGGACTGTCTTGGTAATTCAGCCACAATTAAAGACTTTTAACTACTTCACACGCAAACAAAGTAAAAATATCAACAAAAACCACTAAAATTAACGCTTAAAGTAAAATTCACCTAGTAACATTTTTATTTCTAGGGCTCTGATACACCAACTTAGCTTAGGCTAGTGTCTTGGAGTAGGAGAGTAATTAACTCCCCAAGACAGTAAACACAAACAAGTAGCTGTATCTTGTGGTAGGGAAGAAATCCAATTGTTGCATTTATGCTCTGGGAAAGCTCCTCTTAAAGGAGAAGCACGAGATCGTGTCCGAGCCAGTGTGGGAATCAATCATTCCTCATTGGGAACGACGCCAGATATTCACGTATTAAAAACGGTAAACCTCGGATTAACCATTGTCGAGGAGCCTGGGGTCACTTGTTGGTAAACCTTGGATTATGTCAAGGAGCCTTCAAGGGGATTGAGCTTGCTACTCTGCCCTTGCGTGCGTATCGGATCGTAGACTGTTCCCCTAGGTGTATTTGTCTCAATTGGTAACCTTAGTGGCCATATTCTTTAGGACTCTTCCTGAGGTGACAGTGGTGGGAAGATCCCACTGTACCTGGAGCAGACGTTGGCTAGACTCACTTGGATTTTCTGGGGGGTTCACTTCACTCGAGACGGTTAAGTGGAGGAACTTGTGCCAGTCTATTCATTAAGCAGGTTGCCGGGGTAACTGTTCCAACTGCCATTTCTGTATTGAACTCTGCGATGTTGGAGATGTCAAATCCCCAAGAGTGGAGATAATTTGTGTGTCGAGATGTCAAATCCCCGAAAGTGTCAAATCCCCATTTCTTTTATTCTTCTCCCAAGTATGGTCGCCATTTTGTCACACGGAATAAGTCGATCTTGTGGACAAGATAGACCTTCCTAGAATCTAAAGAAGACCTAATGACAAGCAAACCAACCAGACACTATCTTTCTCTAAATATGCTTTGATGAACAATAGCAAACAAGTGTTTTTACGGCCTACCTTAGGTCCAACGCAAGCTTGTAGATGCCCTCGCTCCTTTGATCCAAATGAGCTCCTTTTCGCGAATCTGCAAACACAAACAAGGCAAACAAATTAAATAGCACCTGCAAAGCCAATTGCATAAAACATATTTAACATGAAAGTCAAGGAGTCCATGAAACAAATAACATAAGATACTTGTTGAGAAAAATGAGTTTGATTGTATTAATTCAAAAGAAGAAGAACTTTACAACCTTTGCCTTGACGCTGTACAAGCTCCTCCTAGGGTCCAGCAAGAAGTCTCCTCTACTTTGACAAGTTTCACTCACTCCCCAATGAAGCCAAAAAGATGTGTGATCTCTCCTCTTAAGCTCAATTAAGAAGTCTTGATTTCACCAGCATTTACCCTCAAAAATGTTCAGCTTCTAACCTCTCTAGCAACCAGCCCAATGCCTGTATTTATAGTGCAATGGAGGGAGGTTACTAGGTCCTCCTTCAAAGGGATAAAGCCCTCCTTCAAAGGGATAGCTCCTCTCATAAAGGGATTATCTCCTTCTCTTTTGGGATGCATGAACCACCTCAGAGCGAACAATCCACGTCAAAATTCCTTCTAGAAACCTCTAGAATTAACCCAAAGTGAGTTTTTTAAGATAAAACTTGTGCCTTTTGACTTTCACAGGGGTCTGCACCTACACCGTTAGGGACAGAGCAGGCAGGTCCGCAGTTTTTGTACACAGAAGGTGCGGGACCACAGGTGACCATGAGAGAAAGTGTGGAACCAGAGTTATATTGATTTTTAATGTCTTTCTCTCATTTCCAAAGCTTGATTTGAAGAGCTGAGGTCTGAGACTTGCTTAGGAGGACAGTACAAGTGATGATAGACCCATACTGACTGCAAATAATCATGGTGACAATATTTTTGTGTAACAGTCATACAATAGAAAATGAACTCAAATATCTTCCATCGTTAACTTTTAAAGGAGGATGAACACGTCACAAGGTTGCAAGGCTTCAGGATGCAAATACAACTTTAGATCTGAGCTAACAAAAGATCACAACACACTCTTTCTCCAAGACACATAGGTAGACTCCAAATCTATATCAAATTGAATAAAAATCCATGACAATATTTTTAAGTCCTTCAATAGTTTAGATCTATTACCTAGATCTGAACTAACAAAACCCTGAGATTTCACTTCTGACACATTAATATAACAAGGTAATCATAGAGATCTTATGTTGTTGCTTATATAAAATGACTCACAAGATTACACACACCACAATAGTAAATACAATATAAAATACACACACACAGAGTGAAATTACTAAGGGAAAATGAGTTGGATTGGTTGGGCCCTAGCCAACCAACTCATTCCCTTGTGAAAATAAGATTAACTACAAAGTTTCAACAATCAACACAAGGTAAAATGAAAAAGTAGATTGAAACCAAGCATTGATACTTCACTAATGAAACCTAAATATTTAATACATAACAAGGTTTAGTGTTCAAGCTCCAGTTGTTTAGAGGAAGGGGGTAGAACCCCCAACACTTAGCTCAACAACATGAGAGTACAAAGAAATGCCTTGTTTTTCCTTAGCTATGAATCATACCAAGTTTATATAATTGTTTCACATTGCATATTTGGCTATGAGAATTGAAGCCAATCGTATACAAAATGAGATCATCACAAAATATAACAATTTTCCATTGATGGATGTCTTAGGAACCATGGATAATCAAGGATATTACGAATCTGACATAAAATTTGGCACTAATTTTAAAATCTAGAAAATTTGTTTGTCTTTTAACAAATAGCCTTTGAAGAACCCTCCTTATCTCTTAAACCATTGTGAATTTTGGAAATATGTTTAGAGGAAACCTAATTTTCCATATTTTCAACAAAACCCTTGTTTTGGAATTTTGAGATTTGTCCTCATCTGCATGGAAATCGAGGAGAAAGTTGGAAGTTTGAAAACTATTGCGAACTTGGGGTTCTAGCATTAATTAATTTCTAAATATCCATCTGTATGGCCTGGGTGCATTTTGACTCATGTGGAAGTGTTAAAACTTCATTTTGAACAAAAAAATTCCTCAATTTTCCCTGAAAGTGTGTCGAGATGTCAAATCCCCAAATTGGTTACTCTTTAGTGCAGGTAGAACCTACATACACACAAATTATCTTTAATGATGATTTTAATGTTAAATCTTGTTAAAACAAGGGAAATGTGCTAAATAGTAAATATTTACCTTATAATGCACAAAATGACGACAATAACCCTAGGAACTAAGTGAAAACATGAAGGACTTCAGAGAAAAAAGTGATGTAAAATTAGACAAAATGGAGGCCTGACAGTCTCAAGAACTTGCATTTTGGTTGACACCGAAGTTTGGTGGTCTATTCCTTCATTTTCTATTGATATCTACATAACCACCTGTATTTGACCACAAAATGGTGAAAGGGTATTTGCCAACTTTTCTATTTCTGGTTTGCTTTCATGTGTGTATGTTGGTAACCTTGCATGTTTCCTTAGTCTTGAAATAATCGCTAGTGGGTCATAGTGCCAACATTCATCTTTCATTAAACCAAATGAAAACATTTCCCTTTCAATGGATTCTATAGAATTTTTGTTCTTAGTGATTAAAGGTGGGATAAAGTATGGATAATTGAAGAGTGCTCCTTTTTTCTTTGAAACAAAATGCAATTCATTTACAATAATTTTTTGCCTAAGTACTTCATAAGCAAAAAGTAAAGGTGAAATATATTTTGGCAATTTGAAAGGTTCTCTTTTGAAACCATATAGATGGATTAAGGAGAAATATTGATAGAGGAACCAACTTCCTATACTTTCCTCCTTAGTAAGTCTGAGGATTCTCTTTTGTTCCTCAAAAATCCTATCTAAGGCTTCTCTAGTGAGTTTGACTTTCAAGGTGTAACACCCTCCTCTCACATTTACCCAAGTTAACCAGTCCGCTAGGGTAAAAATGTGACAAGAGTCTACTACAATTTGATTCAACTCCCAATGTACAGTTAAGGAAGTGGAACCGATGTAACATAGATAGCCTTACCTTCAACATCTACAATAGAACCCCCAGGAGCCATCCATCCCATCCAGGTGAGTAACCCCTGAGAAAAACTGACATTTTACTACCCTAGAGCTTCATTCGCTCCCATGACATGGGCATGCACGCAACTGGGCCCTTTAGTCACTCTCATAGCATGGGCATGCAAGTGAATGGGGTAATTTTTAGCTAGTTCTGAGCATGTGACCCTAGATTATGTGCCACTTTGTTCAAGTCCAGGACTCATGCCACTGCCAAAAACTCCATGAAACTTTCAGGAATGAAAAGTAACATCGAAACAATGATACAAATTAAAATATTTGAACAAATACTTTTCTGGACCCCTAGTAGACATGACATGCATTTCGTCAAACATGTCACATATATGCATTCTACATGTCATAATAGATCTGAGCATAAGGGTCTCATATTATCTGAGAATCGTTAGGAAGCATTGATGCCTTATCACATTAGCTGAATTATCGTCTATTAGTTCATATATTCATTGTACAATCATTTACAGATCAAAATATGATGATATCCATACATCATCACTGTCATAAAACATGCTCATAACCAGCATATAACCAACATAAATAACAATGATACATCAACAATAAATGCCTCATATGAACCAGTACATTTGCTCATAAAATACCAAGGAGAAATATTTCTTATTAATGAATTATTAGGCCAACCATGTTTTGAACTTCCACATACCACTTGACCGTAGATTGACTGAACCAAAATTTTCTTTCATCCAATCATCCCCATGCCATATTCCAAGCATGAATGTGGGACTTATAACCAAAATAAACCAGGACTTCCCGAGGCTACACCACCTCACCCTCAACAATAGAACCATGCTTTACTGTAATCCCCACTAGATCACTAGGCCATAAAAAATAAACATACAATACCAGGCTTTACCGCAATCCTCACCGAATCACTAGGCCAAAAAAAAGCATGGATGCCACCATATCTCTCCACCTACACCGTGAGGAATTTGTTCATCCCAACCTCTCAGCTTTACCGTGTATCCCTCCATTACCAATCAAGGGATTCCTAGGCCTATGAGGTCTCCACCCTTTGGGATTTACCATGTATCCCATCTCGAGATTCCTAGGCCCAATCAAGGGTACTCACCACTGAGCTTTATCGTGTATCCCACCATTCACTAGTCAAGGATTCCTAGGCTCAATCGAGGTGTTCACATCAGGCATTACTGTGTGTCCCATCCTAATATTCCTAGGCCTTGCGAATAATCCTAGGACCACCCCACTTAGCTTTGAGTCCATCTAGAAATCCAAGTCAACCACATACAAAGAACCCACCACACCATGACTATCTGAAAATGGCAAGGCTAGGCTAAAAAACACTATCACACCTCGAAAAACCCATGTCAATGACATAAAGAGAACCAAGAACACACATGCATAACGATGCATGCTAAATCTAGCAAGGAAATCACACATGCAAATCGATACCTTCAAATATTCCCGCTGCAGCTGCTAGATCCTACTCTTCCTTGCTTGATCTTTGCTTCCTGTTGCCTTCTTTGCCTTTCTTGATTTAATGCTGAAATTCTCCAAGAAAAATCCAAGTGTCCAAGAATGTGAGATAGAGAGAATAGAGAGAGAGCTCCAAAAGGTAACAACTGATACGACGAAAGGTACCAACTGATCCTCAAAATCATTTTTATTAATGAGGCCTCCATTTTATTCATTTTCCATTAGTTTCCTTCATTTTCCTCCTCACATGCAACCTGTAACCTTTCACCTTCCTTTTCTCTTGATTTCCTTTATTTTCATAAATAAAACGCCAAATAATGTCTCATGCCTTTCCAAAGCCTTTTCCAATTTCCTTAGCCATAATAAACCAAATGAACACCCACACTAGGATGTCTTGCCCAACATTCAACTTAGAATAAGTGTCCCATAACTGTGGTTATTATTTTTCCTATATTAACTTATATTACATGGTATTTTCACTAGGGATGTTACAGAACCCTCCCCCTTGGGGGAATGTCGTCCTCAGTGTTCAATGACACCTACAACCAACAAGACTGCTAAAAGAAAAACATACTTCCTATGGAGCTTTATAACTTAGCTTGATGCAATATTTACAATGATCAATCTGCTGAGAAGAAAACCAACATGACAACATAACTACATGATAACCATAATGAAATGACACCCATACTGCTTATTGGAGCTTTATATCACAACTCATGGTGGTATTTACATCCATATACATATACATACACATACCAAGAACATCATACCAAACATATACCAAGGACATTCTCTCAACCAGTGAATAGAGAAGGATACATAGCCCACATCTAATCAACCATCTCCCATGTAGCTTCATTGGGCCCAAAGTGCTTCCACTACACTTTAACTTGCTAAATTGCTTGGTCCTAGAGCATGAGAATCTTTCTCTGAAAAATGCACCAAGGTTCCGACTGGAATTCTCCTTCTGAATCCACCTGCAATACAAACCAAACAATTATATGATCAACATGTTTAACATACTTTCTAAGCAATGACACATGGAAAACATCTTGTACTTTCATTGTCGAAGGCAGTGCAAGTCGATAGGCTACTGGTCTAATCCTTTCAAGTATTTTGAAATTTCCACAAAACCGAGGTGCCAACTTGGCACACGATCCAATCCTCAATGAACTCTTCTTGGGCTTGATATGCAAGTACACCTATTCCTCAACCCGAAACTCCTTAAACAACCTGTTTCAATCTACATAAATTTTCCATCTGTCCTATGCTATCTTCAGATTCTTCTTGATTACCTACATTCCTATTCCATCTCTTCCAACATATCTGGTCCAATCAAAACCTTGTTCACTGGATGACTCCAATTGATGGGAGTATTGCAACTCCACCCATAGAGTGCCTCAAATGGACTCATCCTCAAAGACTCATGGTAACCATTATTATAAGCGAACTTGACCAAAGGAAGATAATCCTCCCATCACCTTTATTGGTGCATCACATACATCTTCAACATGTCCTTCAATATCCACTTGACCCTCTTTGTTTGTCCATTTGTCTATGGATGATAAGTCATGATGAAGGTCAACTCTATACCTAAACCTGCAAAAAACTCCTTCCAAAACCTGGAAGTGAACTTTTCATCCCTTTCTGACACATTCTTCTTTGGAACACCATGCAATCTGATGACATCTTTGATGAACACCCATGCCACATCACTAGCTGAATAAGTGGACTTCACTGGAATGAAGTGCATTACCTTTGTCAACTTGTCCACTACAACCATGATGGAATCATATTTTCTAGATGTCCTCGGCAAACCTATAATGAAATCCATGGAAATTACCTCCCATTTCCATTATGGAATCGATATCAGCTGTAGTAATCCACCTGGGTGCTTACACTTTTCTTTCACATACCAAAAATCCAAGCACCTAACCACAAACTTTGCCACATCCTTCTTCATATTCGACCAATAATAAAACTTCTTCACTTCTGTCAATGTCCTTTGATATCATGGGTGTCCTGAATATGGTTTTGCATGAAACTCCCTCAAGATAATATTCTTGAGCTCACTACTGTTTGGAACATATATCCTGTCCCTAAATATGATCAAGCCATATGCTGAGAGATGATAGTCCACATCCTATGCACCTATACCACTACTTGTACCTGTACCAATACCTGTACCTATACTCTGTTATAACCTGTGCCTGAGCTCCATGTACCTGTTATCCTGCTGACTTGCTTGTAAGATCCGATCTTGTAGATTTGTCCCATAAGAACTCATAGCTACAATGTGATTGACCTGTACCTGCCTTCTAAGAGAATCTACGAATTTGTTCTCTTTACCCTTGATGTACTTGATCTTAAAGTCAAACCCACTAATCGTGGCCAACCATCTAGCTTTCTTGGCATTCAAATTCGCTTGGTCAAATAGGTACCTCAACCCACTTTGATCGCTCATCAATACAAACCTCCTACTAGGAACATAGTGCCTCCACATATTCAATGCACGAATGATCGCTGCTAACTCAAGATCATGAGTCAGATAGTTCTGCTCATTCTCATTCAATTTCAGCAACTCATAACATACTACCTATCCCTCCTGCATAAGGAATCCAAGTCCTATATTGCAAGCATTTGTACATACCACAAACTCTTTGTCTGGATCTACAATCTTTAACACTAGAGAATTTGCCAATAACTACTTTAACTACTTAAAACTTGCTGCAAATTCCTCTGTCCATTCAAATTTCTTACCTTGCCTCTGTAGTGATGTAATAGGATATGAAATTCATGAGAGGTTCCAATTGAACCTCCTATAATAATTTGCTAACCCCATAAATGATCTTACCTCTTCCACATTTCTAGGAGCTGCCCACTCCATGATAGCCCTTATCTTTTCTCGATGCACTGCTATGCCTTCCTTGGAAACAACATGTCCTAAGTAATTCACCTCTGTTTGAAATAAACTACATTTAATGAACTTAGCATACAACTGATACTCTATTGACTTGGTCTTCCTCATTCTTAGAATATATCAAGATGTCATCAATGAAAACAATAACAAACTTGTCCAAATAAGGATGCAACACATTATTCATTAAGAACATAAAGGAAATTGGAGCATTAGTCAAACCAAATGAGCAAACAACAAACTCATAATGCTCATACCTAGTCTAGAAAGATGTCTTGTAGATTTCCTCTTCTTTAATGCATACCTGACAATATCCATATCTCAGATCAATTTTTGAGAATATTGATGCTCCCTTCAACTGATCGAACAAGTTGTCAATCCTTGACAATAGGTACCTATTCTTGATGGTCACCTTATTCAACTGCTTGTAATCAATGCATAACCTGAGAGTACCATCCTTCTTCTTTATAGAAAATATTGGTGCATGCCAAGGTGATACACTTGGCCTAATGTATCCCTTGTCAAGCATTTCCTTCAACTGCAACTTCAACTCTACTAACTCTGGAGTGCATATCCGCTAATGTGTCTTTGATACCGGTGTTGTCCCTGGTACCAACTCAATAGAATAGTCCACTTTTCTATGAGGCTGAAACTCTGAAATCTCTGCTAGAAACACCCTGAAACTACTATAAAACTGGGTACCTGCTCAATACTTCCACATCCTCATCCTCCTTACCTTTATCACTAGAGATATGTACTGCAAATAATACACACCCTTTTCTACAACTGGGCTTTTCCTGCATAGCTATCACCATCCTAACTGATGTTGCCTTCTTCTTACCCTGTAAGATTATTTTCTCTCCATTGTCATCCAAGAATTTAATGGCTTTGTCATAACAATCCACCTTGGTCCTATGCAGATAGAAAAAATCCATACCCAACGACATACTGTATGATCCCAACGATAATACATTCAAATGTGCTGATGTAGGCATACCATTTAGTTCAAATGCACAAGATCTTACCCAATGATGAACTCTCTTCTTTGTACCTACAACCAACTATACTAAGCAAGATTCTGCATACACTTCTTTATTCAAACCACACTTATCCACCAAGTCAGGACTAATATAACTATAATTAGATCTGGGGTCTATCAAAATAGGAATAACTTGATCAAAAATCTTACCTCCCATCTCAATGATAGATGCCTCATGATGTGCATGGTTGTTATCTAGTCCTACATAAATATGAGGAATGCTTTGCCTGACATCCCCAACAGTCCGTGCCTCCTATGCACTGTAAATATAAGGCCTACCACCCTGATACTGTAGACAATATCTCCTTAGATGCTCTCTACCACATATCCAACACTCCAACCGTCTGGTATTGTCACCCCTATTCTGTTGTTGTGACCCATGTCCCTCTTTAGCTACATTGAAATTCTTGTATGGTGCAACATTCTCTTTCTCTTTTGCATTTTGAGGTCTTGTTCTTTTCGACTGCCATTTACCTTTAGCTTTGTCTTTCCATTTTCAACCTTACTGAGATTTTGTATTATATTTTGACTACTCATAACAAAGCTTCAATTTCCCAATAACTTCCTCCAATGACTGAGGCTCATCATGCTCAATTTGATCCTTAAATGCTAATAGAAATCCACTGAAAAATATCTGAACTTTAGCCTTTTCATCTTTAAGATACAATACATACCTCAATAGCTCCAAGGACTTAGTAGTATACCCATCATCTATCATCGATCCCATTTTTAGCGCATAGAATTCCTTGGCTTTGTTGTCGTAGTACCTCTCCGACAAGTACTTATTCCTGAAAGGTCTCTTTAATTCATGCCAACTCAATTCTTCTGTCCTGATGCCTCTAACCCGCTTCACATCTTCCCACCAGATGTCTACTTTACCTTTCAGGCTGAAGATAACTACTTTGGCCTTCATATTATCTATGTAATTATGAAACTCAAAGAACTTCTTCATCCCAAGTAACCAAGCCTCTACATCCTCCGACTTCCTTGAATATCCATCAATGGTTGGTGGCTTAGCTTTCTTAAAATCATCCGACAAATATTCCCTGTCACTCCTCCTGTAAGGATGATAATGATGATGATCATAGTGCATGTCGTAACCAGGACTAGATTAATACTCGTGTCCATCACCTCTCTAATCCAGAGTATCCAAGAACCTACCATATCTAACTGTGTCATCCCTATCTGACCTGTCCCCACCATGAGATCTACTTCCATATGCCCTATTAGTCTTATTTCCCTATCCATGGTTGATCTAAAGTGGTCCCTGTCTTTGCAAGTCTGATAAACTCTAAAGGATTACTGCATTGACTTCTGCTTGTTTCTCATGTGCCTACATGATTCTGTCATTATCTGCCTTGCAACTCCTTAATTCTTCCATCAAGCTTCTCGATGTGTTTACTAAGTCAGAAGAATTACAAGCACCACACTGCTCATCTGATCCATAGTGAGAGTCTTGGGAATTGTAGTCTACCATCTTGCTAGTCATGTTTGTTGTTTTCTTCTTGCAAAGCATACCATGTCAGCTAAACCAAAATATAAACATAATGTAACAACTCTAGTGAAAATTCCATGTAATAAAAGTTAAAAATAATAACCATTGATGATGGGGAATATATTCCAAGCTAAATGTTGGGCAGAATCATAGTGATGGGGATCACTTGTGATTTCTTATGGCTAAGGAAATTGTCAAAGGCAATGGATAAGGTTTTGGAAAGGCAAAATGGCATTTTTAGCACATTTATTTATGAAAATAATGGAAATTAGGAGAAAAAGGAGGTGGAAGGTCACAGGTTGCATGTGAGGAGGAAGTTGAAGAAAAATAATGGAAAATGAAGAAAATAGAGGCCTCATTCATAAAAAGGCTTCTGAGGATTAGTTGGTAGCCTTTTTTCAGTTTAGTTTTGGATCTCTCTCATTATTATATCTCTCTCTCATACTCTTGGAGACTTAGAGTTTTCTTGGAGCACTCTTGGAGGGTGTGGCATACTTGGATTCTTGGAGAAAGAAGGCAAAGGAAGAGAAGGAAAGTGCAAGAAGGCATTGGGATCAACAACTACATCAGATTTTCTTGTAGGTACCAAGTTGCATGTATGTTTCCTTCACTAGTTTTGGCATGCATGGCATATGCATGTGGATTTTTGGTTGTGATTTGTCATTGGCATGGAGGATGGCCAAGATTGACAGTGGATTGCCTAGCCTTGCCATTTCTTGGATAGCCATGGTGATTGTGGGTTTATTTTCATTGTTGTGTTTTTGGTTGGTTCTCATGTTTCCTTAGCTTGGGTTGAGTTACTAGTCCTGGAGCCTTGGTTGGAAAAATGCTCTGGAGCCCTGGAACAACTTGGGTTGAGTTACTATTCTTGGAGCCTTGGTTGGAAAAATTATCTAGAGCCCTTAGTGGGTTGAGTTACTAGTCTTGGAGCCTTGGTTAGATAAATTCTTTGGAGCTCGGTAAAAGTTGTGGGCTGAGTTACTAGTCATGGAGCCTTGGAAGGCTTGGATAGAGACCTGATCTGATGATGGTTTTGTGATGTCTGACCATGAGGTGTGTCACTGTTTGATGGGTTGATGTCGATGGCCTCTAAAAGCCCTAGATGGTTTTTGATTGATGTGTTCTATGAGATCACACATTCGTGCTTGGAGTATGGCACGGGGGTGAATGGCTAAAGAGAGATTTGGCTTAGCCATTCTACGGTCGGGTGGAACGTGGAAGTCCCATCCCAGTTTTGGATTTTGCATCATTAATGAAAGGTTATTTCTCCTTGTAATTCTATGAGCATTTTGATGGATTGTATGTGGGCTATATGGTTGTACTTTCATGAGCATTTATATCCCTATTATGCTATTTTTGTATGTGTTTTATGACAGCAGCCATGTATGGATCTCCTCATGTTTTTACTTGTAATTGAATGATTAATGTATCTATGACCTAATGGATGGAATGGTAGTTGATTTGTTGAGGCATCAATGGTTCTTAGCGATTCTAAACTAAGTATGAGCCCCCTATGCTCAAAACTATTAATTACACCTGAAGATTACAAATTCACAATATGTTTGATGAAATGCCTATCATGGTTAGTAGAGGTCTAGTCAAGGTCTTTAACAAGTATTTTCTCTAGTACTTTCATTTCCATGTTATTTTACTGATCTGAAGAGATGGTGCATTTCTAGGCAGTGACTTGGGCTTTGGGCCTGAAAAAGTGGCTCAAATATCGGAGTCGCTGGCATAGAACTAACAATTTTGGTCTTTGGTTGCTAGTAGGCAATCCTGTGAGAGCAACTTTGGGTTGTTGGTCGCACTCATGCATATAGCATGGGAGCGACTAAGCCTGAACTTGTCCAAAATCTCAATGGGACCCTAAGGCAAGCTGTCTAAAGTATTGGATTGGTTCTTGAGGATCCTATAGCTGATAGTTAATGTCTTTATGGTGTGTTTCCATCAGTTCCACATCCTTAACGTGACTTAGGAGGTTGAATTATATCATAGTGGCCTCTTGTCACATGTTTACCCTGGCTGGACGGTTGCTTGGGTAGATGTGGGAGGGGGGTGTTACACATAATCAACATAACTTTGTATAGTTTGGGGAGTATATCTCATCTGTAAGATCAACCAGATTAGCATAATACATGTATAAACATAATCATAACAACATATAGATATCATCATAACCATAGTCTAGTCATCAATGCATGACCATATCAACCACACATCATGACCTCATGCATGACAACTACACCTATATCAATGTATGCATAATCAACACATGGACAACATGCATGCATACACGATACATACAAACACTAATATGCATAACCAGTGCATAACCGACCTATACTCATGATAAACACATAAAAAACACACTATCCACTTTCACATGGCAACATCACTGCAACCATGACCAACACCATGCATATGCAACAAGCACATAGACCATAAGTATAGGTAAAACATATGAAACCGAAAAGAATGCATGACCAACACACACTGCCCATCCAATCCAAGGGGTGAACCATGCTTTGATACAACTCTGTAACAACCTCCTCCCACATTTTCCCAAGTTAACTGGTCCGCTAGGGTAAACATGTGACGAGATGCTACTACAATCTGAATCAAATCCCCATGTAAATTTAAGGAAGTGGAACTAATGGAACATAGATAACCTAACCTTCTACACCTGCAATAGAACCCCTAAGAGATATCCATCCCATCTAGGTGACTAGCCCCTGAGACAAACTGACATTTTACTACCCTAGAGCCTTGGTCACTCCCATGACATGGGCCTGCATGCGAATGAGGCCCTCTGGTCACTTTCACAACATGGGAATGCAAGCGACTGGGGTACTTTTCAGCTAGTTTTCAAATGCAACCTTGGATTATGTGCCAATTTTTTCAGGGCCAGGACTCAGGCCACTTCCCTAAACTCCATGAAACTTTCAGGAATGAAAAGTAACATTGAAATAATGATACAAATGTAAATACTTGAAAAAAGGCTGATTAATTAAATAGGACACCTATTTTAATTAGGTTAGGACGTTGATTAATGAAATAGGACACCTATTGCATTACAGTTGGTGGGCTCGGGGACTGAGTAAGGGTCTCATCCATCGGGGGAAGCATATGGGTTAAGTATTGTGTAAGTCGTGGCCTCATGGTTGTTGATGCATATGAGATGAGTGATCGAGATTATATCAAGTCAATGAAAAGAGTTATCATTCATGCATGTTCAGACTCGATGTAATCCAAGAGCTGTTAGATGAACTTTGAATGAACAACCATGATTTTTGGGATGGGGTCCCCTGGGTCAGTTTTGGGGTTAAGATAACCCAAGTTTTGGTACAGTTTTTGTAAATAATGTAAAGTCTCCGTGATTTGTGGATGTGGAGCGCGTAGATGAATAAGAGTCAAAGGGGTTTAGCCCCTTATTTTATGTAAAGTTCGAGTTAGTTTTTAGATTCACCCATGGTCTGCAGACCATGGCATTGTATGAAAAAGGCTATAAATAGGTGTGTCTTAGAGAGTCTAAGGCAATGGAGAGGTAGTATGAAGAAGTGATAGTGAGGAGAAGTGGTTAAGATAGAAGAAGAAAGGCTTTGCAGCTAAGTACTCGAACCTCTGCAGCTGAGTGCATAGGGTAGTTTTGAGTCTGTAACCTTGAATTGAAGATCAATAAAGACAGTTTTCGAAGAATTCTTGCGTATTTTTGTTTATCTTTGTTTCTGTTAATGTTATATGTTGTCAATGAATGATATGTTTTATGGAATATTGATTGAATGTTACACGATTCTCTTGAATAAGTGTTACTGATGTACGCAATGCATGTCTAAGTACTTAAGTAAATCTGCGTGATTCTCTGATGCTTATGAATAACTTAAGTAAATCTACGTGAACCCTAATTTAGGACTACTCTCTAATGTGCGTAAATAAACAAACTGACTGTTAAAGGTTCGCAAGGATAGATCGTAGACCTTTGCAAAGGTATGAAGGTTGTTGTAACAACATTGCAACAACGTACCCTAAGAGTGTATTGATCTGTGCGAAGGAAGATCTGAGGCGTTGGAAGACATCACACTAGTCTCTCGATGCAGAAACTTGGTTCTTGCATCCCCCCATATTGCTTCGGGTGAGACTGCAACCTACGCTACACAGTTTTTTTTTGAAAGGGCCAATAGTGTAGGGTTATTTTGTTGGAGTAGCTAACTTTGAACCCAGGTCAGGATCCCCTAAGCTAAAAAATGGTTCTGTTTCTGAGACCAAGATCCGCTTGAAAGATATGTGTGATGTCTCACCATTGGATTCTGACCAAGAAAGAAATTGGAAAGTGGTTGGATCGGAAGATTCATGAGTTCACGGCACAAGAAAATAGGAATCTACGCATGTCGAAGGAAGAGTGGTTGAACATATATTTGTATACGGAGATACACAAGATATTCTTCTGCACTTTTCCCATTGAACTATATGAGTGGTTAGCTAAATTGACAGACAATCAGGGACGATGGAAGCTCGATAATCCTATAGTGTGGACTCCATAATTAGTGTGACGATTAGAAGCTTCTGACAACAAGATCGCACAGGTTGTTGATCATTGGTTGGATTGAATTATGGGAGGATTTTTTACAGAATTTGCAATCGATACCTCATTCAGTTATAGCGAAGTGGGGTGGTGATTTTTCAAGGGACCGCGAGGTAAGTATTTAAGATCCTTGAGTACTTGGATTCGAATGTTGTTATATGAAAAATGGGTGATGCCATTACCTTGATGTTCGGAGCTATGCGAAGTGGATGATTCTTTAGAAATCGCAAAGGATCAGGACCAGAGTATAGTCCATTGATTGGACCTCCTTTAAGTGATGACAAAGGGACAGAACAGACTCTGTTGCAAAGCGCTATTCAGCTAATCACTCAGGGGATTCCTCGAGTAAATCATCCATCCACTCCACCTCCGCCTCCACCTCCACCGCATACACCTTCGCCCACACCTCCACCTCCACTGAATACACCTTTGTCCACACCTCCACCTCCACCACCACCATTCAACATGGCCAATGCGATGAAGCTGCCAATTTTCAAGGGCATAAGGAGTGAATATACAATGCAATTTTGATTTGTTGTGAATGCTGTCTGGACATCGCAGCAGATTACTTATGACAATATAAAAATGCACAGTTGGTTACCGCTCTGCAGGATCACGCGCTAACTTGGTATATTAAGTATTGTTCTAATAATCCTCTTACATCACTAGCAGAGACTAAGGTGGCTTTAAACAAGGAGTTTAGTAAGCCTAAGGCTGAATCAGAGTTAGTAATTGGATTTAAAGAGATCATAATGAGGGTCGATGAGATGCCTTGGGAGTTAGATCAAAGGTTGAAGCGTCATATTCGAGAAGCTAACTTGCAACTCACAGACAGTCAGCATCGCAAATGTTTTATAGCTTCACTTTTGTGCCAATTGAGATTGCTTTGACACAACAGAAGATAGGAACACAGGCGGAAGCCTTGGAAATCACGATGAGGTTGCATGCATCACCTATTCAGGATGCGACCTTGGGGGTACAACAGATCCACTCTCAGTTATAGAGCCCACACCTAGAATTACAAATTTTGAAGAAAGAGATGGAGACTAAACCAGGAGTGCATGTAGAAGTCTAGTGTTTAAAGTGAAAGAGACAGGGGCACGATAAATACCTTTGTCTTGTGCACGTGAATTATATTATAGGAGGGGGACCAATTCCCCTGAAACCAAAAGCCCCAATAGGGTTGAGCATGGTGGTTGCGCTATGGTGTGCTATTTGTCAGGTTGTTGGACAACATGCGACAGATAATTGTCATTTACTTCAAAATTTTGTCCATACACCCCAGTAGTTTTTCTTTAACTTCTGCAAATCGGTGGGCACAATGAGTGCCACTTTCGAAGCTATGAGTTGATGATGGAAAGAACACCTACATACCGGATGCAAACAGAAACTTGACCTATAGAACAGGGTGCCAGAGGAGCGCGCAGGGGTTACTAGGTTCGAGGATGGGGCTGAGGAGGAGGAGTACTTGGTAGATGCTGGGGTCAAATTATCTGCTACAACTGCAGACAACCAAGGCACTATGCGCAAGAGTGTCAGAATACTACACACCTGTCATGTCAATACTGTAGACAATTTGACCATACTATAGAAGAATGCATGGTACTAATAGCTAAGATGTAGGAGAAGAAAGTGTAGCCTCAACAGCCTACGTAGAACTTACAGATGATGAGAGATGAGCCCCGCTATGAGTATAAAAATATGAATATAGTGTTGAGAAGTGGAATAACGACTGGCGATGCTAAAGGTAAACAAACTAAAGAGGACGAATGGGTCCACAAGGCCCCAGAGAAGGAAGTTGGCTTTGATTTGGATCATGCTAAGGAAACATTAATGGAAGCCAAGAAGAGCTTCGTTGAGGCCTCCACCTTAGGAAGCTAGGACAAGGTGCAAGAAACCAACGCACCTGCAGAGATTGATCCCTCTGTACTCACTACATTTTTGGAGACCTGCATAAAACTGTTGTGCGATAGCAAAGCCGTGGAGGGCCTGTAGGAATTAATAAATAATGCGCTAACAAAGATAAAGTCCATGATGGACACCGGGTGGTCAGAAAAATTAGCAAACATAAGGCATGAACAGCGCGCGAGATGAGGCTCACCGTGCAGATAGGTGATTATGAGATGGACTAGGTCATCTTGGATTTGGGGTCCGATGCGAACATATTAACAAAACAAACATGGGAAAGAATGGGGAGACTTGTGCTGTAGTGGCCTCCAATTTAGCTTAGAATGGTGAACCAGTAGAAAATCATCCCCATGGGATGATTATATGGAGTAATAGTTGATATTGAAGGTGCGAGTGTGGTAACAGATTTTGAAGTTATAGAAATTTTTGATGATAGTAATCCATACCCAACGCTCATGGGAATTGACTGGGTTATTGATATGAATGGAGTCATCAATTTGAAGAAGATGACAATGTCATTTGAAAGGAAGTCACTTCGGGTTATAATGCCACTGGACCCTGTAGAAGGAGTGTGCTATACTGAACCAGTCTGCGATTACGACAAAAGTGATGACGAATTGGATCAAATCTACAAAATAACAGTGTGAGATGAGGACTGGATCAATCTAATGGCATATTGGAGGATTGCATGGGATCGGGAGAGTTCTTGCACCTCTAATTTAGATGAAGAATTGGAGCACTGACAAAATTGTTTGCATGAAGTGTCTACATTGCGATGCAATATGATGATGAAGTTGTTGTGCTGTGTTTTGTCGGAGGTAAGGAAATTACCCTATTATGATGGTCTAATTGACGTAGATCAATTTTTGGATGAATTTGAGTGTGAAGTCCCTGAGGATCACCACTTCCAAGCATTAAAGTTGGCACTGCGTGCTACGCATAAGGATAGTTTTGTTGGATGCCGAGATTACCGACAAATGATGAGGTTACGGTTTGGGCTTGCTAACACCAGAATGACTGAGAAATGTAATGGAACGGATGATCCACACGATCACCTAGAAAAATGGGCTAAAGCATGGGGAACAGAACCACATCCAAAGTGGGTTTACATATTTTTCCATACCGTGGATACAATTCCCATGAATTGGTATCTTGAAATGGAGCTTCACCATGGCACTGCGGATTGGGATGTATTGAGGGAAGGGTTCTTATCGACCTTTAGCTTTGAAGATGGCTTCATAAGCATCTATGAAGCACTACAAGAGATTAAGGTGGTTATCTTCAGAACACTGAAGGAACCTATGGAATGGGTCCAACTAGATTGGAGCACCTAGTTGCGCCATGTGTTGGAATGCTATAATGTGACCGATGAAGAGGAGGATGAAGATCTGAGAAACATTAATATTCCAGAAGCAGAAGGGCATCCCGAAGTCGAAGGCCCACAATTAGAAAAATCGAACATCTTCGCACTGTTGAAGATAAAGCAAGTAAACATTGGCACTGAAGCAGAACTGAAGTTCACAAAAATGGGAGATTATTAGAACAACACTACTGTGGATAAAGTTATTGAGTTCATCCGCAAATACCATGATCTCTTCCCTACTAGTTTTTTGGATTTGAAGGGCATAGTTGGTGATTTGGGCATTATGAAGACACTATAAAGATAGATGCAAAGCCTATTAAATAGAGGCCATATCACCTTAATCCTAAATATAAGGAAAAGGTTCGCTAAGAGCTAGATAAGATGTTAGAGGTAGGCATCATAGAACACGTTGAAGAATCCAATTGGGTGAGCCCGATGGCGGTTCACGAAAAAAACAAAAAAGGTGAAATAAGGATTTGCATAGATTTGCGGAAGCTTAATGATGCGTGTTTCCACGATCCATTCCCAACACTGTTTACAGATGAAGTGTTAGATAATGTTGGAGGGCAGGAAACCTATTCCTTTACTGACAAATTTTTTGGGTATCATTAGATCAAGATCACGCTTGATGATAGGAGCAAAATGACCTTCATGAATAAATGGGGTTGTTTCCAGTACACTGTGATGCCCTTTGGACTCAAGAATGCGCCTGTGATATTTTCCCGCGTAGTCATAGCATCGTTCAAGGAGTTCATTCATAAGTTCCTAGAAGTCTACTTTGATGACTAGAAGGTGTTTGGATTAGTGAAGCTCCATCTAGAAAGTCTACGCCTGATGTTGGATACATGTCGTAGATACCAAATTGTGCTGAATTTGAAGAAATGCATATTTTTTGTTGTTGGGTCACGAGGTGTGCAAGCAAGGATTGATGGTGGACCCTGCAAAAATTGCAGTAATCGTGAATTTGGAAGCCCCTAGGAACGTCAAGCAGTTGCGCGTGATGCTGGGACATACATGATACTATAGAAAATTTATCAAAGCTTATGCTCAAATTACTGCGTCCATGGAGAAACTGCTGAAGAAGGATGCAACATTCTATTGGGACGAACAATGTCAGCACAATGTAGATGTATTGAGAGAAAATATGGTCACTGTGCCGATTTTGGTATTCCCTAATTGGAAAAGGGAGTTTCATGTACATGTGGATGCCTATAGCATTGCGTTGGGTGCAGTGCTAATGCAGGCCGGTGAAGGAGAAATGGACCATCCTATAGCCTTCGCTAGTAGGAAATTATCAAAGGCTAAGAATAATTATTCAATGACTGAGCACGAAGGATTGGCCATGGTGTACGCATTACAAAAATTCATATAGTATTTGTTAGGAGGTCATTTCAAGATGTACATAAATCATTCTGCCTTGAAATACTTGGTCAATAAGCATGTGTTGGGGGGTAAGATCTGCATATGTTTGCTATTATTCCAGGAGTATGAATTTGAAGTCATTGTGAAGCCAGAGAGATTAAATGCAAGACCTGACCATTTGTCGTGGATCAAAACAGGTGAGTAGACTAATAATCTGGAGGAAGGGTTGCCAGACGCCTAGCTCTTTGCATTGTGTGTAGTAGATGATCATTTTGTAGACATTATTCACTTCTTGACTATGGGGATGGCACCAGAAGGATATACAAGTTAGCAAAAGAAGGAATTAGTAGTGCACACGACTGATTTTTCAATCATTGCGGGACATTTATATAAGATGGGTGCAGCTGAAATATTGTGAAGATATGTGCCGAACTTTGAACACGATAGAATTCTCATTGAAGCTCATGGGGGAGCCACGGGAGGCCATTATGCAGGCAAGGCAACTACACAGAATATTTTGCATGCAGGTCTATGGTGGCCAACTTTGCACAAGGATTCCAAGGTGTATTATAAGGCATGCGATGCATGTCAAAGGACTGGAATACCATCACAAAGGGATGAGATACCACTACATCCTTAAGTATCTTTTCATCCCTTTGAGAAATGGGCGATTGATTTTATTGGGCCAATTCAGCCCTCGGGAAAGAGAACAGGTGCACGCTTTATTATCACCGTGACAGAATATCTCATCAGATGGGAAGAAGCACAACTGATTAAAGATTGTATAGGGGCTACAATAACAAAGTTTTTGTTTGAGTATGCCTTAACCAAATTCAGTTGCCCGAAAGTGTTGATGAGTGACAGGGGTACGCACTTTCTGAACGAAACGATCAGCGTGTTGACTGAAGAATTCTAGGTCTACCATCAGAAGAGTACACCCTATCACCTACAGGCCAATAGACCTGTTGAAGCCTTCAATAGGATTTTGGAGAACGTGTTGACAAAGATTTGCAACGCGCAATGAAATGACTAGGATGTGCATGTACCTACAGTACTATGGGTTTATAGGACTACTTGTAAGAAGTTGACAGGGAAAACGCTGTTCAAATTATTATATGGTGTTGAAGCTATAATGCCGATGGAGTCCATTGTGCCTAGTTTGTGCATAGTAGCCCTGACGGATATGGAAGATCATGAGGCCTTGGAGGAACGGTTCACGCAACTGATGGAGCTAGAAGAAAATTGATTTTTGGCAGGATTCCATCAACAAGTGCAGAAGGAGCGCGAAAAATCATGGCATGATTGACACATTAAGCTTCACACGTTCAAGGTAAATGATCTTGTCCTATTATATGATAGTAAATTCACTAAATTTCTGGGTAGATGCATTAGTTTGGGCCATATATTTTCAAAGAAATTACAGATGGAGGCATAGTTCAGCTCATGAAGCTAAATGGGGAACCCTTCTTGGGAAGAGTGAATGGAAGCAGGTTGAAGTTGTATACAGGGGATCCTGCACAATGACTATATGGTAGTAGGATAGTCTTAGTGCTCCAGACAGTTGCAAGGGAGCACGAGACTATAAACTAAACTACCCAGTTTGGAGGAAAATGCAGTGAGTAGGGTGTGCGGAGAATGATGAAGATGCAACCCAGGAAGTTGTACCATGGGGGAAGGTGCCGCGCAACATAGTCAGAAAGTGATCGTTGGAGTTACTATTCATGACTTGATGGCCAGAAGACGGTTAAGTGGAGCGAGGTGGTGGCATTTAAGGCAAAAATCTTTGAAGATCTGTCGCCAAAACAACATTTATTGAGAAAAATTAGGGGTAACGGTCGGATTTGAATTCAAAAAAACCTATAAATTATATGTGTTGGTCCAACAAAGAACACTTTGCACTCTCAGAATTGTTGTTGAATTTCGTTGTCTGTCGCCTATGAGCTGAGCGTTTTGGGGAGAATTCCTGTCACACACAAATATTTTGCTTGAAGCCCGCGAGCTGTTTATGGAGAGAATCACTGCCACCAATCCCGCCGAAGCCCTGATTTCGGAAGTAGTTGTGTCTGGCACACTAGGACCAGAGGTGTTAAGTGTAGACGCTGTTATGTTCCTATACCAATAGGTGTCATAATTTTTGAATGGATGAGGTAAAAACTGTAATATGTACATACCTTTACTTTCTAAAAATGTTTTCCATATTCAAGAAATAAAAAAAAATTAAAAAATGTAAAGATGGTATGTCCTAAAAGAAAAATAAAAGGACAAAAATAATGAAAAAGGTCAAAAAAGATGAAAAAATAACCCCAAAGAAAAACAAAAAGACCATGAAAGTGTGCAAGTCCAAATGCCATTGCTATTTATTTTTCTACATAATAATGATTGTGTGAAACTGGTTATTTATGACACAATCTGTGGTAACCAAATAGTTTAATCTTGGTTATTCCATGTTCTGAATTTCATGCTTAGAGATAGAGAATAAAATCTGACCAAACTGTTTAATCTTGGCAAATAAGTAGATAGGTAGAGGAAATAAAAGGAGCTCAACAGTTTAATCTGAGCCCTTGGATGTAATAAGGATAGACATAGATAGATTTATATTGTAAAAGAAAACAAAAATGTTTTGATAAGGGTTTGCCAGCTTAAGTGCACCCTAATAAAGAGTAGAAAAATGGTAGGATGAGTAAGTGGGTAAGTAGTTGAATGGTTGCAGAATTGTGATGAATGATTGGTGAAGATCATATCATATACTTTCATCATCAAGTTGCTAAAGTATGGATGATAATTGAGTAGTTACATAAAGTCAAGTAATTAATTTCCCCATTAATTTTACCTTCAATTTTACTAATTTCCCACAAACAATGTTAAAAGTACCTAAAACCTTAAGTTAAAGGGGCTCAGAGAATTTCTTTGACTTCTGGAGGGACCGGACCCTCGACCCAATAACTTATAGGGTCTAAGTACTAAAACCCCCTTGCCAACATTCACTCACTCCATAATTCATTTATTTCATCTAAAAAAATCCCTTTTCCTAAGGTATAATCACCATTTGCCTAGGGAAAATAATTACCCCTATACAAAACCCCATTTTCCACAAAAAACCCACAAAATGCATTTAGCCTAAGTTATAATGTGTAAATGCGAATATGTAAATGTCAAACACATTATACTTAGCACGAAATCCACTTTTCCGCTTTCATTTCATATTAACCTTTAATTTTAATTATATTTATTAACTCCTGAAAATAAACCCTTCCCCGTATATTTTATTAAATCCCATATGATAAATATCCCGCCCCCAAGGTTTGAAACATAAACCTTATTAAGTGAATAGTTAAATGGATTAATTAGTCGATCAGCGGCCAATTAAGAACCATAACCCTCTGCCAAATAAAAAGGATTAATTAATCAACTAGTGATTAATTAATAGCCTGTTCCACCAATAAAATCACCCTCGATTTCATTAACCCCCCATAATCCTTCATTAATTAAACCTTCTGCCCATTATAACCTTGTCGGGCCCCTCCATTAAACCTCTGATCAAATCACCATCCCGATCACCGTGCGATCTAATCCCTTCAGATCCAACGGTCGACACTCATATCGGGCGGCCTCCAAAAGCTGACATTTACTCACCCGATGTGAATGGTTTCACTGTTCACCCCACCGCTATGTGGCACCCAATGAATGGCATCGGGCGGCCTCCCCCCAAAACCACTTATCCCAAAAAGTGGTGCAATGGATTCCGCTTACCACCTCCACTACACGCCAAAACGTCACATCCCCCGCTGGCGCCAACTGTCATTTTCCCAATGTACCTGCCAAAGTCATTGAATTTATGCATAAAACCAAAAAACTTATAGTTTTTTCGTTTTATCGTGAAAAAGAACATTCTGACTTCCATGCAAAGCACAAAGTACGTTCAAACCGTCAACCTGCTACCAACTGTCAACTGATTGAACCTGCTGAAATTCTCGACCACCTTTCAACTGTGTGTGCTTCCTGCAAACAGCGCACAGTCGCTATTACTGCGTTCAATAGCCGAAACTAGGTATTTACCCCAATTACACTGAGAAACCCTGTTTTCTTGCCAAAACCTGAACTAAATTGCTTTAAATACTAAGTAATTTAGTAAGATAAGTTACCTGGTGACTCTCAAAAACCCTGAAGCAGAACCTTCAGAACAAGAAAAAGAATCAGAACAACACGAGATTTCAGAGGAACTTGATCAACCAGAAAAAATCATGAGCAATCCTCCTATTTTACAGACTCCTCTAAATGAGGAGAGGAACCTCAAAAGAAACAGAGAGGAGGCCACTCCTTCCAACAGGCCTATTGCCCAAACCTATGCTAAGAGGCAAAGGTTGAATCCATATTCAGAGTAGGAATACACTAAGGAAACAACAGGAACTTCAGGAGTAGAAAGGACAAAAATCATGCATACCACTCCTTCAGGAGGGACATAAGAACCTTCCACCTCACAAGCTCAAATGTTGGAAAGGCAATAGAGTGTGGAAGTGTCCTCCTTCAGGGCTCCTACTAAATAGAGCCTAGATATCAAGGAAAAATACAAGGAAATCAAAGCAAGGAATGAAAGGCTAAAGGTGCAAAGTTATGCACATTATCTAAAGATGGCTCCAACAAACCAAACAAGGCTAATGTCAGCCTTTGACATAAAATAAGGGAAAATGCAGATGATTTTTTTGAAGCCAACCATACAGCAACCCAAATCAATGGCAGATTACCTAAAAATAGATTTTGAAGTATTGGCAAAGGATATCCATCCTATTGACCAAATTGAATTACATAAGAAAACTGGTGAAATGGTCTATTCCACCTTGACCAGCAAGGCAATAGCAGCCCACCAACTTCAGAATTCACTGAATAACATGTCAGCACAATTCCAGTTGGAGAAGGCCTCTTCACAGGCCAAAGACACCAGGATAAAGTCCTTAGAGGACTTGGTCATAGAGCTGGGACATGATCCCAAGGATGTGAAAGCTACAGAGAAGCTTATCAAGAAGAAAAACAATGTCATAGCTGCACTAAAAAAGCATCTCAAGATTCATCCTCTTCATCATCCTCAGACAGTTGAAGTAATGGAAACAAAAAAGGAGGAAGAGCTTATGAACCTGGTCCTAAAGCTTAATGAATAGTTAAAGGAGATAGAGAAAGAATTGGATAATTTGATACAGTCCAAGCAGAGTGTGTTGGCCACCACTCCTTAGACTATAATTCCAACAGTCTCCACAACAATGTGCTCCACATTGGCTGCTGCATTAGCACCAACAATTCCACCAACTACTGCTTTTCCAGTTACAGGTACATCAACAAGCACAGAGACACCAATAGAGAAGACTGCAGAATTGATCAAGGCCATGGAAGAAATGAGCATCCAGGCCATTGAGCTTAAGAAACTTAGAGAACAAGTGTCAAGTTTAGAGACCAATTGTAAACTTTCACAAATACAGCAGAAGGAAGAAGCTCAGAAGAACCAAAGAATGGTATACATGATAAAAGCCCTTGGAAAGGACTTAAGATTACAAGAGCCATTGGGAGATATGAAAGAAATTATTTGGGCTAACATCATTGATTCCATCAATGATGTTTGGCCTTCTATTCAGATTATTTTTGAACAAACTGAATTAGTCAAAATGGCTACAGAAGCAATCCACAAGACAATGGAAGAATTGGGAAATAAGCCTAAAGAATCCAATCAATTGATCACATTTTTGAACAGCAAAAACAAATGTCAGCTTGATGAACTGGAAATAGAAGACAGAACAACAACAATCATAGAGATAAAAAAGGTTCTCACCAAAAGGAACCTAATGCTCAATCTGGAGAAAAGATGTTAGAGCATCCAAGCAGACATTGACAACTTTATGCTAAAGTATGGCATCTTAAGAGAAAAAGGACTTCCCAGTCCTATGGTAATAAATGACAAGCTAATGACCCAGGAAGATTACATTGAAAAGTTAAACAAGTTGGCCAGAAGCCAAGCTAGTACTTTAGGGGTGAAATCTTTGCCCACTAGAAAGGTGTTATATGATGGTCTTGAGAATCTGTTCTATATAGAGCATGAAGTCAAGCACTTGTTCACAAGCAAACCAAATTTTGCCAAGTACATAGAAGCTGATGAGATTTACAGGAAAATGATAAGGATGAAATTACCTGACAGTGAATGGTGGACACAATTGACAGATTTACTATAAAGTTACTACAGTAAATCTACATGGTAAAACATGGCTGCCAGGTAAAACAAGTAAGACAAGATCAAAGCTGAACAGGTAAAGAGTATCAGTAGGTAGAAGATAGAAAGTGATTCCAGCACATAACTACAAAGCAACTGAAAGAGCCAAATCCGAGTTACAACAACCAGCACAGTCACAATAAAAGGGACAGCTAGAAGACAGTTCTCCATCTGTCTCTATCTTCGTGTTGAAGATATTTTTTATTTCCTAAAATAATTCTCATATGGTTATGAGATATTTTGTATCAATTTTTGTATAAATACTTCACAAATTGAAGTAATTAGGGTGGATTAAAACACATTTCTGTAGACATTTTATTTTGGAGCCAAGGAGCTATTGTACTCAAGACTAGACTAGTTTTTTTGGAAATGAAATAAAGCTAAGGACATTTCACTGGATTCTTGTGCATAGTTGGAACAAATAAGTATTATCTCTTCATGTTTAAATATTGTATTCTCTTCATGTTATGAATATTCATATGTGTTTCTTATCAATTCTATAAAGCAAACAAGGAATGATATCATCAGAATTAGCTTAAGTGCTCTCTGTTTTAACTATTTGCTTTCTTTATGTTTTCTACTAAACTGCCTTGGTCTGGGAATTCTTAATTTCTCCCTTACTTCCGTAGTTTACCCCCCTTTGGTCCATAGTAAAGGATTCTTCATTTCCCTTTGCTACTGATCATCCTTCCTTTCTTCATCTTGATCCCGGTTAAGGATTCTTCATTGCCCTTTTCCCTGGTTAGGACTATTTCATCCATTTAAACATGTAGATTTTCTTTTGTTGCGCTAGCCTGCCCTGTGGAATCTTACGTTAGTGACAAATCAGATCCAGATAAGCCTTTCTTGATTGACTCCATAGCCCAATGGCATAAATACTTTCTTTGACCATCTGTCTTCTTAATTCCACCACCCAAACAAAATAAAACAATCATGAATGCTAAGAACTAGCCTGAAATCTTATTCAAAACAAAGTTAAATTATAAAGAGAGAGCCCTCTCTGGACTTATGTTGGCTAGAACCCAAGTCGAAAAGGTTAGGTTTGTGGTTACCTCAGACTATTCCTTCTTTGATAACTTCTAAGGAAAAAATCTGAGTGATAATAGAAGCTACGCCTGCGGTGCCCATGGCGCTGAGGTCACCCAGGCCGAAACAGATCATGACAAAAGACAAACAACTTGCAATGAAAGAGAAGCAACCCGCTGTAAAGGAGAAGCTGAAAAAGTTGGTGTCGGTGCACGCATCCCCGCAAAAGCATACCAAAACACAGAAGTAGAAGAAGGATAAGCAACCGAAGAAAGTACTGGACCTGGAGGTGGAAGAAGCCCAGGGAATAGAGGATATTGATGCTGAAGGAGCAGAACCCATAACAAGGTTACCTAAGTATATCCCTCCACGAAAGGGAAAATCAAAGGTCATGAAGGACTTGATTCTGAGAAATTTACAATATCCATGCCCCTGCTACCTGAGCAGGTCTCTTTTGAAGGCCCTCGGCTTGCAAGGGTCTCACTATTGAAAATGGAGGATTGGGACCCCGCATACCACGCTAAGTTTCCACACTTGGCGATGAAAATTTATATATGGAGGGTCTATTATGTAGAATTAGGTGTCACAACGTTGGAAACGGAGGAATGGGTTCGCGGTGTCGAGCACTCAGGGTTACTCAATCTGCTGTGGGTACTACATTACCACCGCACCCGCATCAATACAATATGTGTGCGCCAACTGCTCGCATTGGTGCACAATGGTTATTTATGGCTAGGAGGGCCTATCCCCATTACAGACATTTTCATTCATAGAATCACATACCTACCTTATAAAGGCGTGAACCCAGCTAAGGAGTTTGGTGGAAAGACTGGGGAGAAATACCTTGCAGAAAGGATGAAGCGGGATTATGGCCTCTTTAAGAAGTCACGAAGGTATTCAATTATTTCTATAACAGACTCAACAGTTCAATTGGCTGCCCAAATTTTAGCAAGGAAGGTGATACAAAAATTCCGTGTGGGCGAAGTTCCGGTGACAGTAGTTTCCCTGGCTGCACAGTGCGCAAAAGGCGTACAATTTAATTGGGCAAGATATCTCTGTCAGGAGTTTCTAGCGAACTGTCGAGAGGCCCAGGATGAAACCAAGTCATTTCAGTATGCTTGGTTATTGTTGTCGATTGTGCTCGTTGCATGGAAATTTCTGGACGATAGCCAATTTCCTCTGCTTGAGGAAGGATTGTTGGAGGTAGCGCAATTCGCTTCCTTATGGTCCACAAAGGATGTCGCACAGATTGTAGAGATGAAGATATTTTGGGTTCTTATGGAAATGGATCTCTGCATGGCCATTAATCAGTGTCCAAGGTTGTCCCCAACCTTGTTCACGCAACTGTCAGCCTATGCGACATTCAAGGCTAACTTCCACATGGTATATATCCAAGCGCAGAAGGATCCAGAGCAGAAATGGCACCAATTTCCCTATTTGGTTTCAAAACCGGATGTGCAAGATATTGTATCAAAATGGCCTGCAGAGTGGTGTGCCCCATCAGACTTAGCTGTTGGACCAAGCATGGGTGCAGAAAGTTCTATTGCATAGAAACGAAAGGAGGCCGCTAAGAAGGTTGTGCGTACCTTGGTAGAACAGAAAAAGAAGGAAGCTATAGAAAAGGCTCGTGTGGAGCAAGAACACGCTACTAAGGAGCAGGTGGAAGAAGAACAACACGAGTCATAGAAAGGTGACAAATCACCTTCGCAGGAGACAGAGGAAGAGGAGCTTTCAGGACAATGTGATGGAGGAGATGAGGGGCAAAGAACCCCATTTATTTTGAAAAGACGTGGCCAGGAGCAAGAGAGTGGAACACAAAAGAAACAAAAGTTTGATAGAACTCGAATTGATCCCATGGTACTCACAGAGGGTGATCTCGATGAGACCGGTGATAAAATTTGGGAAACCACTATAGAAGTGCTACAACAGTTCAAGCAACAATACATGCAGACATTGGGGGGTGTTCAGAAGGATCTACGAGAGTTGCAGCTCCAAGCTACCAGAATCCAGGAAGATGTTCGGAAGATGAGCGGTGCGCAAGCCAGTCTGGAACGAGGAAAGAATATAGTTGCGGAGATGGCCTGGCCGCAGGATGTGAGAGTCTTCCCTTTACCTGAAGGGTTAGTCTGTGCTAAAACAAATGAACAACATGCCCTGCTTCACAAAGTCATGAACATGGGACTGAACCTTGCAGTGCTATCCCTTGAATCTCTACATGCATTACTACAGGGAGTCACGTAAGAGCTCAGGATCAGAAAGTAGCAAGAACTCTCTGCTGTCATTGATATTAAAGTTAATAACAACCAACTATTCGCTGAAAAGACATAGAACATGAAGGAAAAAGAGGTGCTATAGGCACATAGTTCACATCTGGAGTCAGCAGTAGCGGAGGCATGTAAGACAATGCCTAAGCTTCACATCCTGGAGGATGCATAACCAGAAGCCAAAATTAGAAAACTCGTCGCGGGTGTGCAAGAGGCTAAAGCAGAGGTTGGATGAGTCACGTTTGAGCTCAACATGAAGATTACAGAGCTGCAGTTGAAGTTGTAGCCCACGACTCTGCCTGAGGTCTGGGAGTAGCGTGAAGCCATGATAAAGGAAGGCATGGCTACCTTGGATGCCACGGTCACTGATTGTATGACATTGTTCGAGCAGGCTATGGAGCTAGTGACCAATATGCAAGAGGATCCGAACCTGTAGACATTGAACACAGAGGTAAGGGAGCTGCAACGCCAATATGATGAGGTTAGGGTGACTGCGCGCTCCTTAGCACCAACACAACACCTTGCCAAGTTACAGGAAGGAAAACTGCTGCTAGCACAGGTGGAGGAAGCATAAAAGAAGGAGGCCTTGCTAAAGGCCAAGTTGCAGCCTTGGTTGGAGGAGGCTTATCAAGTCATGACTACCATTCAAGATAATCTTAAAGGACTGCAGTGGAAACAATAGACGATGAGGCTGGTCGTAGAAGGACCAACCATGGAAAAATTAGTTAAGGAAGTTTAGTAGGCATCAATGTAGAGCGTTGCCGAAGTTGAAGTGGTCTAGGTGGAGCTTGGGGATCTTCGCAATAAGATCACAATGCCAACAAAGTGACTCGAGGGTGAGTCATGATATTTGTGTTGGGGCTTGTTGGGATGGGGTCCCCTGGGTCAATTTTGGGGTTAAGATAACCCAAGTTTTGGTACAGCTTTTGTAAATAATGTAAAGTCTCCACAATTTGTGGATGCAAAGTGCATAGATGAATAGGAGTCAAAGGGGTTTATCCCCTTGTTTTATGTAAAGTTCGAGTCAGTTTTGAGATTCAATCATGGTCCGCGGGCCATGGCATTGTATGGAAAAGGCTATAAATAGGTGTGTCTTAGAGAGTCTAAGGCAAGGGAGAGGTAGTATGAAGAAGTAATAACAAGAATAAGTGGGTAAGATAGAAGAAAAAAGGCTCTGCAACTGAGTTCACAAAGGCCTAGGTAGAGTCCGTAGCTGAGTGCGCAGACCCCTGTAGCTAAGTGCGCATGGCATTTTTGAGTCTGTAACCTTGAATTGAAGATCAATGAAGACAGTTTCCCAAGAATTCTTGCGTATTTTTATTTATCTCTATTTCTGTTAATTTTATATGTTGTCAATGAATGATATGTTTTATGGAATATTGATTGAATGTTACGCAATTCTCTTGAATAAGTGTTAATGATGTATGCAATGCATGTCTAAGTACTTTCGCGAAGACTATGATGAATTCTCTGATGTTTATGAATAACTTAAAGAAATCTGCGTGAACCCTAATTTAGGACTACTCTCTGATGCGCATAAATAAAAAAATTGACTATTAAAGGTCTGCAAGGATGGATCATAGACCTTCGTGAAGGTCTGAAGGCTGTTGTAACATAGTTTTAGCAACGTACCCTAAGAGTGTATCGATCTATGTGAAGGTAGATCTAAGGCGCTGGAAGACATCACACTAGTCTCTAGATACAGAAACTTGGTTCTTGCATCCCCCCATATTGCTTCAGGCCAATAGTGTAGGGTTTTCTTGGTTGGCACAGCTAACTCTGAACCTGGGTCAGGACCCCCTAAGCCAACAGTGATACATCGAGGAGGAATTCAGGGTCTATCTCCCGCACATCTTCACATGTGATGGGGTATTTTGGTACGTTGATAAAGTGTTGAACAATCTAATTTTTGAAAAACTGATAGAGACTTATGTTCATCAAGGATAATACAACGGTTAAAGCCTATGTAAGTTATAGCTTGATGGTATGTTGTTAACCGTTAAACTTAAGAAAGTGCATGATCAAACATAAGAATTGAGCATTCAATACTATGCTCCCCCTTTTTATAATAAATATTAAAAAGTACATTTGTATAAATTAGGGTGGTAAGTTTAGTCGATAACATTGTTACAACATATGTTGTAATGGTCATTGTTTCAATAGTAGAAGTTGTTATAGAATTAACTTTTACATCAATTTCAACATTTTCAACAGTAATGAATGTTACAACATCAACTATTACAACATTTTCAGTAGATTTAACATTGACATGTTATTATGGCATTTATTGTTACAAAATCTGCTATTACAACATCCGTTGTTACCTATGTTTGTGCTTCTCAATTTGTTTTCTTGATCCTCCATGTTCTGTCTTTGTAGATAGCCCTCGATTAAAGAACTGATTCAAAGCATCAATGTGAGTAATTGAGAGGATTGAAATATGAATTGAGAGGAATTTATAAGGCTAAACATTCTCCCTAAACATTTAATTGTCTAATAATAATATAGACGTAAAATGAACCTCTATAGTCAACACAAATATATCCAAGTACAACATAGATGAAACAATCTAAATATTTCTGGGTTGTAAATTAAACAAATTGTTCAATTTCTAACTTAGCTGTGAACATAACTTTGTAAAGGGGCGTCAGAGAGATTGATACTCAATCTATCCCTTCAAAATGTCCTATACTATTCATAAATATACACAGAAACAAGCTATGAAATTACAAGAAGAACTCACAAGTACACAATTACTGTCATGAACAAAAACTAGAAGCCTTTGATTATATCCAAGTTGAAAGTATTACAACAATATTACAAAAACTTGCTCCAAGTATCAACCCTTTCTTATTAAAAAATAAGGTATATATAGAGTGCTTTACAAAATATCCTATCTCTTAAAAGATTTACATTCAAAGTATTCTTTATCCAAAGCTTTGGATAATGTTTAAACAAATTTTAACCAATGTTGCAAACATCAGCATCGAGATAAATCAACAAGGGTTCGGAAAACCAAAAAATCGTAAATATCGGGAAAATATTGGTAAAAATTGGCAAACATCAACAAATTCAAGATACCATCAAAATATCGATAAAAATTGACAAACATTGACTAGGCCAAAAAATCGCAATTTCAAGATAAAATCAAAATGTTATCGAGATGTTTGCAACATTTCTTTTAACTAAAAAAAAAATTGCTCAAAAAATTGTTCCAAAAATGTTTGCAACTGCACTTGATATCTGCATTCAGGTTCAATGTACTTGAAACTACTTTGTTCTTGTTTCTTGAAACGCTTAATAACTATGATCTGTTGCTAATATGCTACACTGATAAGTTGAATTCATTGAGAAAATTTTACCAATTGCTCCCATTCTTCATTTGTTGGGTAACCAAGATCCATCATCTGTCTGTACAATGCATATGCATCAGTATACTCCTCATAAGAAGATTTTACTATGAAAAAGTGTTTGATTTTGTAGCAGATTAAAAGGTCATCAACTAACATTTGAAGTAGATTCTAACTGTTAATCTCTCCCTTGATTCCAACAAACTTTGTCCTATCCCCTGCCTCTCTCTTCAACAATCTTTCATATTAGTCTTCTATTACCATCTTGCCATATGAATTCTTAAAATATGGAAGACCTCTCTTTTGAAGAATAGAAAATTTTCTTTAGAGTTTATTGATTTGTACTAGAACATTTTTGTTCATTTTTGCAACTACGATCAAATTCCACCTTGGACAGATCAAATGACTAATATAATTATTGCATTAGCTTCCTATTTTTGAGAGGACCAAAATCGACCTAAAGATCACCCAATTTGGTCAAGTGAAAGATGAGTTATGGATTATTTTGTTCATACATGTATTATGGAATGGGTCGACCCTAACCATATGAGTAACTGCTTGTGTCAGCCTTAACCCCAAGTGAACCCTCAGGAAATACTATAAATATAAGAGACCTCAATATCATTTGGACACATCTTCTCTTCTATTTTGTCTTGGTTCACACAGGTTTGATGGAAGGAGTTCGCACAAGGGTCTGAAATAACAAGCGAACGGTTTGCTTTGGGTTAGGGTTTTCTAGACCTCGGACACTGGCATAGAACTAGGGATTTTAGTCCTTGGACACTGGCAAAAAAGCCTATGAGAGCGACCAAATACCCATAGATGCTAGAAAAAAGGCTTATGGGAGTGACTTTGGCTTCAAAGAAAGTTCTGGAGGTATCGGTCCTCGTTCACTCGCACAAAATGGTCTTGAGGGCGACCAAGCTGCCCCAGACGCATGCAAAGTGACTTCAAGGGAGAAACCAAGGGTTTTAGGTGTGTTTCGCTTCTGACGGTCGAATGCAAAAAGTCTTCTTGAGATCGACCGAGCGGTCACAATTTCCCTCACACAGTATCCGAGAGAGCGACCAGGGAGTTTTAGTCGTGCACAGACAATTTTGATGAGAATGACCTGAGTTTAGATATAGGATTTGACATATTTGCTTCAATTGACTTCAATGATTTGGTAGATCTGGGTTTCTCTCTGCTGTTAGTGACAACATTGTTCAACAGTGTTTGACATAGTGACAACAATACACAGTAGTTGACATCAGTTTGTGACAACACATTACAAACATCAGTATGAGGGTTTTGATTTCTAGCATGATTAGATCTGTTTCATGGATATCATTATTGTTTTTCTGCATAGATAAATTATGGATCATTGTACTCTATTTTTCTACATCATTTTTTGACGATCTAAGAAGAATAAGGTTTTCAAGGGTTTCCCCCTAGTGTGTTTTTCCTGGGTCTCAAACCAATCCTGGTGTCTCTATGTGCATGCTTTCTTCTACTGTTCCTTTTATATTCCATTGCACTGATGATGATGGTCATGTTGTTTATTTCTATGTAATTACATATAATGATGTATTATGGTGTAGATATAAATAATGTAATAATGATATGGGGCAAAATTAATGTATTAATGATGAAATGCAATTATCAAAGAAAGAACAATGTCGTCCTAAGAAAATTTAACAAATTTTCACACTTTTCGTTTGTCTTGAACATCAAATTTTTATTCATAAGAACTTTTCTAGTCTGAATAACTGATTCAGTTTTGTCTATAATTCCTATTTCTTCAAGTTCTTCTTTGGACTTATTTATGGTGCTAGAAATTCATCAACCAAGGGGGTCTCCCCGATGTGAAGTCCCAATTAGAACTCACACCGTTTGGAGTAGAAGCCCCATCCAAAGTATCAACCCGACTGCCATGTATCCTTGTATATTTTCCTTGGCTACAAAGTCTCGCACATGAGAGTAATACACAAGTAATTTCAAATTAGCAAGTGAGTATGCCTTGTGAAATGTTCAGCTGCAAAAAGCATCAAGGTCCTTCTACCAAAAGAGAAGAGAAAAGTGAGCCCTTTAAAGACATGTAATAGTACTAAACTAGAAAAGGCACATCAGCATATGCATATGAATGAATCATTGATCCACTAGTGAAATGGTTGACAAGGAAGCAATGATTCTTAAATCAAATACAACACACATTCAATAAGATAAGTACCAAAGCCACAAAAATAGTTGAATTTCCTTAGTCAAATGAAAACAACATACATCGCAAAGATTCAAAGAATAGTCTTACAATATTCATGACATATGCATGAAAGCATGTTGGCTCAACGAGCTTCTGAATTAATTCAAAGTTTTAAGATACATCAAGACAGTGAACACCACTAGCCCCAATAATGAAGCATTAGAGTAGTCACTCACTCCTTGAAAATAACTATCTTCCTCTCTAATGCCCGATTAGAGGATCCAAGGTGAAAAGTCCTTTACATGAGCAATGAGAGTGTATATATAACAAATGGGGTGATCATTCACCTCTTTTGTGACTCTTGGACTACCCTCATGGTTGTTTGACTTCTATATGACCTTTAGACTTCCTACATGACTTTTCACATTACATGGATGACTCTTGGACTTCCAATTTACATTACATTTATTCCAATATTGAATTTAAATCATCCACAAATGATGTGGCAAATGATGGCATGACATTTTGACAAGATATGAAAAGAAATTAATGAAATGGACTACATGATGACATGGCGATGTCAAGCCATTTTTGTTGCTTCTATCTTTGAGTGCTCTAGAGAGATGGTGCATGTTCTTCTTCTTCCCACTTCATCTGTCTTGAAAGTGAGGAGTCTTCAACAAGGTCTTGATTTTTGATCTTATGTTGTACTCTAGAGTTACTTCATCTTCTCGCCTAGTGATCCTCTTATCTCTTCAACTCCATAGGTGTCTTCTAGCATGGTCTCCTTCTCCTTTTCCCTTCATCATCATCCAATCCTGATATGTTAGAGTACTTGCAACTGAAAACCACTCATGACAAGCTAACGTCGGTCCGAAAACTCCTAATCTAACATGTTTTATGAAATCACTTGTTGGGGTTGGAATTAGGTGATTGATTGAGTGATTGACTTAGGGATTGTGTAGTTCCAAAATCCAAGGTCTAGGACTGAGGCTTGAGACCGTGCAACGTGCAGTTCAGGATGGCTAGGGTCAAAGGATTGCACAATTAAGGGGTTCAAGAGCTCAAGGCTGGAGCTTGAGGCTTGAGGTTTCCTGATGTACAATTATGGAAGGACAAAATTAAGGAACTACACAGTTGAGGGACTCAGGAGGTCAAGCTTGAGGCTTGAGCCTTGAAGTTTCCCAATGCACAGTTCTGAGAGGCTAGGCTAGGTGACTGCGCAGTTGAGGGGCTCAAGAGCTCAAGTTTGAGGCTTGAGGTTTGGAGATGCCTAATGCACAATTCTAGAAGGAGAAAAAGTTAGGAGATTGTGCAATTGAGGGATTTAGGGGCTTAATATTGAGGCTTGAGGATCGAATTTTCCCAATGAAAATTTATACAGGGAGAAAAATCTCATGTATTGTGTAATTGCGCAACTAAAATTGTTAGGTTGGAAGCTTGAGGCTTGAAACAGCACAGTGCGCAGTTATGGCTAGATGGAAGGAAGAAATTGCACAATTTTGGAGCTCAAAGGTCAAGGTTGGGCACTGTGACTATGAAATGCGTAGTTCCAAGAGGAACAATCAGGTTATGAGGGTTGAGACGGTGTAGTGCACAGTTCAAGTAGGATAGTGAAGTTAAGTTGCATGGGAGTGAAATTTCTAGATAAGGCGAAGTGTGGTTTCAGTGAAACTCAAGTGAACAAAGAAAAAAATAGATCATGATAACACACTTAAATAGTCGATGACACACTAGTGATCACTCAAAAGAGAAGAACAACAGGATATCCTCAATGTGATAGTGATACAACGTACCTTTACAAGTGCAACACAAAAGATACACTTTGTGAAGAAAGTGACGACACTTGTGCGAAAGTGCATAGATCTTTGGGAATGAGCATGAAACATGTATACATGACTAGAAGGACTCAACAACACCAAAGCTACCCTTTGAAAAAGCCAAAAATCCACTTTACATGACAAGTAACACTTCTTCCCATGCAAAAGAAAACATTTGCTATATGAAGAGAAAAGTGCAAACGAAATTTGCAATTTGCAAATGACGACAAATGCGACACATTCCAGAGAAAATATAACATGAGAAAAAAACTAATTAAGGTGAAAGAAAGCAAAATAAATAGTCAAAAACATGGAAGTGACACTCGCGAAAGTAAACGCATGTAAAAGTGACAGTTTGAAAAATTCACTGAAATAAAAGTACAATCACAACCAAAAGTGATAGATTGTAAATGAAAGCGTGCACTGACTGTCAACATAGGTTGATCATCGCACATGAATTTTCTTGGTGGACTCGTGTTGTGCATGTTCAAGCTTTCATAAAATATTGTGCTCCTGAACTTATTGTGGACTGAGCATGTGTGAGCATGTGACTTCGACACTTATCGATCGACCATAAAGTGACTATGGAATGAACGATCACAAGATCCATAGTGGACTCCAAAATTCAAGTGTAGGAAAAATTTAGAAGGTGTTTGTCACAACAAAAACACTTGGTGACAAATGGTAGAACTCCAACTTCTCTACCTTAGTTAATTATTTTGTGCAAGGTCTAGTTTCTTAGGAAGTATTGATTCTTCATCCAGAATACTTTGGTTTCCTCACTTACCCCATGTGTAAACATAGCCCCCTTCATCTTTTCTCATTTGAGCACAAACATAAAGCCAACCATATCACAATGTGTCAAATCAGATGAAGGGTAATGTTATTTGTGAGATTTATATTTTTAGAGTATAGTTTTTCATCTCTAGTGTTGCTCTGCTGCTAATAAGACTGGATAGTACCCCGGTGGAGTCACTTCAGGAACATAAACATTGCTTCACTGCTAGTGAGCCCGGATAGTACCACAATGGAGTTTTTTTCTTCACCTCCCTATGCAAGAATTCCTTCCCTTCTTTCACCCTTTATTTATTTATTTTATAAAGGAGTGTGCATCAACACTCATTCATTTCATCGGTTGGAAGAGGGATCTAGAATTATTAAGAGTAGAAGAGGTTTTCTCTTCAGAGAAGCATATGTAAGACCTCTGATATTGGTTTTCTCATTTAGATTTTCCCCTTGTCCTTCTCTACTTGATTGGATCAACATGTAAAACACCAAAACATAAAGATTAAGTGTAGGCATGAGGTTTCTAGAATAGACACGGATATCATGGTTCGACACAAATATTTTCTCATGCGAGAATCATATTTTCCATCAGAACATCATCAACCAAAGGATAACCAAGATGGAGAAGAAGGACTAAAGGTTACACAAATGTTTTAGTGTCACAAAGCCCTTTTCTATTTTGCCACATTGCCTTTCAAGACAAAAGGAACATCCTTCATGTGAAGTCTTATTAAAAAAAAACACGAAAGAAGAGACATGACGCAAAAAAAACCAAAACCAAAAGGAAAATGAAAAAGGAGGCTAAACCAAAACATGATGCAAGACAAAAGTAAGAAAACACAATAAATATTAAGGAGAAAATGTGCAAGATGAGTGCAAGAGAGGGGAAACTAGAATGCATCTAGTCCTACTCCTAATCTAAACAACTAAAAGGATAGGGTCAAGTGTAATGAAATTTCATTGAAGCCACCATAGTTATTCTCGACCTACATACAAATGGATATGATCGATTAAAACTGATAAAAAACAATGTGTAACATAAAAGATAAGAGCTTGAATAATTTGCACAACAAATTGAAGGTCTTTCCTGTCAGCAAAAAGATGTGCCATAGTCACTACTTCTACCCAACTTGCGATCTTACCTTTTTGGTGAAAATTATAAGTAGACAAACCTTGAAAGCTTCTTGTGAATGTGCCTTCATCTGTGCCATTATTCTTAGCAAGCATGAGAAAAGACCGAAACTTATTATTTGCAAAAGTGCTTTCTAAGTAAGATGCTTCTAGGAAATCATATTTTGGATCGTGAAATTTGAAAAAATCCTCTTGAAAACCCCAAAATCCTTGAAAAGACGAACTTTTAATTAGAAGCACAGGGTTAGGATGAGAATCTTGTGAGGGAAAATTGATTTGATAATATTCATCTAATATGTCAAGACAATGAGGGCCTGACACAGCCATCAACGAAGGCTGAATTTCCTCGACTGCTTGGCTAGTATTTAGATATTGAGATGATAAACCGTAAAGATCAAAGGATGTAGGAAAACTATTGTTGGATGTGCTGATGGGAAAATGGTAAGTTGAATGAGAATCATTAGAGCTAGAATTATGAATAGATGGGATGATTAAAGCATCATATCCCCAGTTCGTAATTAACAAGGCTAAATCAATTCGAATAGTTCTAGGAAAGCTCTCAATAATAGAACTAAATTCCTCACATGCTGAATGTGACAAAGTATTTTCCTGTAACTGGTGAAAAACTATACTAGCATCATAATCATTGAAGGAATTGAAATGGAATTCTCATATAGAAAATATACAAAACTAGTCATGATGTAATGGATGAAAAAGAGGAACTTGATTCAAGAAATAACTCAAGTACTTGCTAACACTCAAGAGGATCTTTGGTGTCATGAAGACATTCACAAGAAAAACTAGGAGCTGATTATTCACCCTAGCACTCAACATATATGAATTCTTCGGCCAAAGATAATCTTCAAATCGATTAGCTTCACAATTCTGCACATTCACAAAAGGTATACACTCCAAACTCGAATTTGATACAAGATATTTTCACAGGGATGAAATCACCATAGTAGTATGATCAAAAACTCGATATCGAGAAATAGGAAATTTGTAATGATAAATCCCGAAATCCATCAAGAACGAGTTTCCATCCAACGAAACAAAATGAATGAAAGTATTCTATGAGAAACTCCAGACCGGACATGGTTAAGGCATTTCACCAAGATCATGAGAATCTGACATAACCATCAACAAGAGTTGAAGTACATCGACTTCATGACAAGTTCAAAAGCTTTGAAAAGACAAATAACAACATTTTGTAAATTGAGTCAGACTACAAATTGCATGTGGACAGCTGCCATCGGTTAAGTCAACAAAATCACTACTATTTGGATGATAGCTATCTAGATCACTGGTTTGATCAGATTTTTCAACTTCACAAATAGATTACTCAAGTCATAATATTCCTATGATCGCAAGTCTGAGGATGTATGAATTGGAGAAATATCACGAGTTAAATGATTTAAAGAGTTCCCCCAAGAAAAATAGGAGATGATAAGGAATGGAATGAATGCTCTATAATTTCATTGCTTTCTTCTTCCTCATGGGTAATCTCACTACCTTGTGTCAATTGATAAGTTAACTCATCAGATGTGAACTTGAAGAGCATGGAGTATCTTCGTCGCAAGTTGGTGCATTACAAATAGTAGAGAACAAAAAATAGGGAGATGAATAGGAAGAAGTGTTCATAAGCGAATCTTCTTTGACTAAAACAAATTTGAGATCTAAATCTTTCGAAACTAAATATTCTTGAGAAACTAAATGATTAGATGGTGCACTTGGGACTTCATAATCATATATATCAACAAAGTCATCCTCATAAAAATGATTTTTTCCCAAGACTTCAAATTAATTAGGAGAATTGATTGTATTTGATTTATGACCAAGATTACTAGATTCATTATCAGCTAAGAGTGAGGCAACGCCATCTTCACATGGAGGATATGAAAAATAGGATAAAGATCAAAAGAAGATTCACCTTCCTTCTCTTCTACCTATGATGTGTGACTACCTTGCACTTGTTCACTGCTTGGATTTGGAAGAGATTGATTAGGTAGATTAAGGGACAAGGGGTCATGACAAAGAGATGGTAGAGGATGACAGGTATCTAATTCAGGTTCAAGATTTAAATTATGAGTAATAATATCATCTTCAGGGATGGAGAAATTAATCTTCACCATAGGTTTCATGAACTATTCTGGGATTTCTTCAATGGGATCTGAATCATGAAAAGCGGAAGGAGGAAGAGAAGATGGATCAGGAATTTTATTTGTAGATTGCCCAACTTTATTATCATCATAAGGAGGAACCCACATCAGAACTGAAAAAGGAGTAGGACAAGGAAAAAAAGGAATAACAGGTTCCTCCTCTAAAATTAGGGGTGTCTCATGGATGACAATAGTTGGGGAAGAAGAAACATCAGGTGGTTTGGTTTCATCGTGCAAAGAGATATGAACTAAATGCTCAAACTTTTGTTTAAATAAATCCCAATCTATGTCTTCTTCAAGAAATTAATAAAAGAGGTGAAGGAATAGATTAGAGAAATACTTAATTGATTCATTATTCTTCATTCTCAGTTGATTAAACCTTTTATAAACATCTCCATAATCATACCTATCAAATGTTAATTGAAGCTCCTTGATGATGTTTTCAAGAGAGTGAATAGAAGCAGGTGGTAGAGTGTGACACCATCAGCTAACTTGACTTTCAAAGGTGAGGTAGAAGAGAATACAAGCCACATATTCACAATCAATTTCATAGTAATCACAGAACTTAAGGAAAAGAGATGCATGCTTGACAATGGATATATCACCCTCACCATCAAACGTTAATTAAGATAGGTCATGGAGAGACTCACCGAGGATTGAAATTTCACTAGGGGATAGGTTAGAAAAAAACCTGATCCAGATCTTTTACTTCAAGGATGCATACAAAATTGCATTTAAAAGAGCATGTAACCTAGTGACATCAATAAAAAAGAAGAAGAAGTTGAATTCAAAAGAAACCATGAGACTAAAGGCACAAAAATAATTTAATAATAGAGTCCACCCAATGTGGTCTACATCTCTAGGCCCTGCTAAATGTGGGGAAGCCTATTTCATTAATTTGAAATCAAATTAAAAACAATTACAAAATGATACCTTGTACCTCCACTTTTGGGGATGTCCTGAAAATGCACATCTCTTCTGAAGAAATGGACATCATTGTTGAATATGTGGTACAAAATCATGTCAAATGACTCTAAAGTCAACCCCATTCTGATTCGGTCAAAATTTGGCCCCTAGGAATCTCAAAGATTCCTTCCCAAGGGTTGAATAGAATTTGGCTACCTAGATGAAGAAATTGATTGCACCATTGTGTTTCTTGTGAAAAAATAAATAAAATGAGTATAAACTCGACCTATTTCCACTTTGTTGAATTTTGAGGCTCTAGGGAATCTAAAGATTCTCTATAAGAGTCCATGAAATATTCCTAGAGAATATTCCTCAAAATATTCCCTGAACCCGACTCTCAAAATCTATGCCAAGGGTGCATGGTTCCAGCTCTTAGGTGCACGGTTCCACTCCTCATTCGGTGGCTCCTCCCCACAGGTTGACGACAAAGTGTGCTTTTATACATATGTGGGCAACATTGTAAACAACGACCACTTGAGTGGTTCATTGGTGGCATAGTCAGGTTTGGGGCCGAAGGCCATGGGTTCAAAACCGTGGTCTACTGACCATTGTTTGTTTTGTATATAAAATATGTGTCATTTAACAACTGTCGTTCAACATAACTTAATCGCCCGTTGTTTAAAGTTTGACCGCCCAATTATATATATATATATATATATATATATATATATATATATATATATATATATATATATATATATATATATATATATACTCGTCACTTATAATAACACTAACCGACGGTCAGTAGTTTTATCTACCATTTAAATTTAAACAAAAATCGTTGACCGTTTGCCCACCCGCTGGCGACAAATCTAGCACCTCGTGGGGCTCATCAGTGAAACTAACTAGGTGAAATTTCATCGCTGTCGGTGGCCGTATTTTGGTGACTGCCGCCAGTCCAATTTATTGCCTACTTAATTTGACCACTAGTCAAGCACCACATGGCAGCTTCTCATTGGCCCTCCATACACTAATGTCATCATGCCACGTGTTACCTTATGATTGGTCTGTACTACCATGTCATCTTGCTAACATCATGCTAATGTCATCTTTCCACGTGTCACCATGCGATTGGCTCTTCTCTGATTGTATGACTACGTCACCTTGCTGATGTCAGCAGCTGAATGGATGATGTCAACATCTATACTGCTGATGTCAACATGCCAAGTTGCACTATGGGTCATGCCTACAAAAATTTTAGTTGTTTTGGAAAAACTTTAGCGGGCCATAACTTTCACATATGGTGTCTGTTTGAGGTGTCGTTCACACCCTTGGATTCAGAATGATGAGTTATTCAATTTGAGATAGGGTTTTTTGAATTACGAGGACTTTAATTTTTTTTCCTTTTAGGATTCTCCTGGATCATTCCTCCCCACTAATGAGCTTGTATGCCACCAAAAGCTTTATCAGTCAATCAGAAAATGAGGGAATTTCTCCCTCACTTTCTTCGTTTCAATCCAACAGGCCTTACTTGGATGCATTCCATTGAAACCAATATCAAGGTACTCCACATCTCCCCATTGTGAAGTCCTAGTTATCCTTTCAAGAATGATATCCTCAAGTAACATGTCCAAGTATTTTGGTGCAAAATCATCCACTGTAGGAACCTGTCCAATGTCTTCGGTGTCCATGATGAAAGGAGGCTCGTAAAGGTTCAAGTTTTCAATGTTCACCACTGAGTACATCTGCATGTATGCTGGAAAATCGAGACAAAAATAATTGTCTCCAATCTTCTCTAATATGGTGAAAGGACCATATTAGTTTGGTCTCAATTTCTTTCCTTCCCCTTTCATTTTGTCCTTGAGATTGTAGGTTCTTATTCATTGTAGGAATATTTTATCAAGTAGCTGCAAAGCTCCAACCAATTAAAGAATCCTAAACTACAAATTACATATTTCTTTAATACTCTTTCTAAGTATAAAACCTAGTATTGAGTTAAGTACATAAAGGCTGGAATTTGAAATTCTGAATAAGTATCGAATTAAGTACGAAAGTTCTGTAAATTGAAATTCTGAATATTAAAATGTGTTAGGAAACCAATTTAAATTTGTTTAACTCTTTAAGCCTAAGAAAAATCAATTTGAATTCGATCATAATGCATTCTACTTAACAAATCTGAAAATAGAGTAATAAATCTAATACTATGTGATATACAAATCTAATGAAAAATTGAAAAAAACATCAAATAAAATATGCAATCAAATGGAACTCACTTCCTAAACCTAAATAGAAGTACTAAACACTAAACTAAAAGCATGCAAGTGAATAGATCTAAGTTTTATCTAACATAAATTCATTGGAAAATAAAACTAAATTGTTAGATGTAAGACAAATCTACAAAACACATGAAGCATAACAACACTTACCCACACTGAGGGGCCCTTCTTAGGAGATTGGTGCTGCCAAGAAAATCTCAAATCAATCTAAGAAGATGTACCACAATTCAACAACCATCAATTCTTCATTCACTTCGAGAATCTCTGTTGCAAATCAGCTCTCCAGGTCTCTTCAAAAACTAATCACTAATCTCCTCTATTACAAAAATGAACAATCTACTCTCCTCCACCATTTGAGGCTTTGTTTATACATAAAATCCATTGAGGAAGGATAAAATCCAATCCCCTAAACTCAGAAAATGAATTTAAAACTTTAGAGGAAAATATCATAACTCTGATTTTTGTGTAATTTTATACAAATTGGTGTTAAAGAACCAACCATATCTTTTCGACCGTGATGTGTTTTGGGGATATCATTCTATGTTTCCTAAATTTTTATATTTTAAACAAAAAAATATCTTGTAGTTTCCTTATTCACTTCCATGGCCTTGGAAATCGCACCTGTTATCACTCAAGTTGTTCCCCAAAAGTTGTAAGAAAAGGGAATACGGTCGAGGTAACCACATACCAATATTTTAGATGCAGGTTCTAGCCAATCTGCATCTAGAGAGGGCTCTCTCTTTATGATTTAGCTTTGTTTTGAGATATATTAGGCTAGTTATGAAGTACAAGGGTTTGTTTGATTTTTGGATGGTGACATTCAATAGAACAGGGGTGTAAATCTGAGAAGTTCAGTCCATTGGGCTAATGGAGTCTATGATGACGAGCTGCTGGATATGGTTCCTTTGACAGAGGGTGGTACTACAGAGAAAGGTAATCAATCATGGAACAATTTATAAGCTAGAATCAGATGGGATGGAGTTAGTGGGTGAAGGGCGATTAAGAATCCTTCATCATGTTGACAGAGGGAAAGTGGATGAATATTGCCAGGGAGTAGTTAAGAATTCCTTAGATAATATTCAAGATGTAAGAACCAAGGGAAACAGGAGCAATTAAGAATTCCTACTTATGCTAATTCTGAAGAAAACATAAACAATAACAGAGATTGAACACAGAGTGCAGTCAAGCAAGTTCTGAGTTATTCTTTTTCCTTGTTATTCATACCATGAAACATATATGATATAGTAAACACAGAAACTGAAAACACAAATAAGACAAACTTATTGATCCACAAAATGATTCAGGAATTCTGTAACATAGTCCTCTGCTATCAATTCCACATCCAGACAGTCCAGCGACAATGGATTCCAACAACTTTTGTATTTAGAAGTTTTTCAGAGTTACAGCGCAGTCTGAGAAATGTATCACCAACCCCTAATACTTCGCTTGGGGAGGTATTTGTTCAAAAAATGTTTACAAAATATCTCAAAGAGATAATATCTAGTAATAACTTCTTCTATCTACTTTACAGGAGAAGTAAATGATCTTGGGAACAGGGAGAAATAAATGCAGAGGTAAATGCTGTTGTGTTGGCTGCTCAGTTGGTGAGATGCGTTGGCTGTAAGCTCGGTGAGTCGGTCGGTAGCTATTTCCACTGATATTCCACGCTGCTGGCTCAGTTTTCTCAAGCGCATTTAATTTTGATTTGATACATTACAACCCCGCGAAACTCTCATCCATTTCCTCCCTGCGCTTTATGGTATCTGTTGTATCCTAGGTGAAACAAAATTTGAAACGTGCCTATAGGATTTCCAACATGCTTTGCCACCACTGTTCTTCTGGTAACTGATGTCTTTGCAGCTTTTTGAAAGTCTCATCAGCGTCTGTGTACCTGTAGAAGTTAGGCTAGACTGTAAAAAGATGTTTCACTTCATGCTCAATATAGAAAAGATTTTCTAAGTTGTTGTAGAGAGTTTGGCCAGATGGAAGGGTCTTCTCTGCTGGAGTGCTTGATGATGCATTTAATTGATCAGCAACATGTTTATTCAACCTGTGCATGTACTCAGCTTGTCTCAATAGGCGTTCATTGTTTCCCAACAGACTTGGCAAGCCCCTTTCATGCAAAACTACAAATCTTTCCACAAAAGAATTTACCTCCACTTGCATGTCCTGGCTCTTCCTCTCCAAATTTTGCATCAGGGTCTTCATGGTCAGAACTCTTTTGATTGTAAGAATAGTGCCTGTCCTATCTCTGATGTCTAGTGCTGCTAGTTCTTCACTGGTCTTAGTGTTTAGAAAATGTATTAAACTATTGGCCTGTTCGGGCATATGTCCCAATAAATTTCTGGCCTTTTGAATTTCCACATGGGCTGCTGCTATCAAGTCAATCTGCTCATATATAATCTGAATAGATCTCCATATATTACAAATGGATTCATTGATATTAGCCCACAAAATGCCTTTGATTTCTCCCAGAGGCTTATCTAAAGAGAGGTCTTTTTCCAATGCTTTTACCTTGTTCTCTAATGCTTTCACTTCTCTTGTTTTTTTTGCCATAGTCATTTTGGATTTATCATAGCTTATTTCTAACTTTGCCAATTTCTCTTTGGCCTCTTTTAATTCTGACACTTGGAGTTTTAATTCCTCCATAGCTTTTATTAACTCCTCTGTGGTCATGGTAGTGCTGCTGCCTGCTGCTGTTGTTGTTTTTGAAGTACCTGCTGCTAATGCTGGGCTAGTGGGAGGAACTGCTGTTGTAACTGTGGGAGGAGTAGTTGTGACTGTTGGAGCTATTTGAGATGGCTGGGAGGTTGACACTCGCTACTTTTCTTGTAATGCTTTCTACAATTCCTGCTCTGTCTCACTTAACCTTTGATTCATCCTCATCAGCAAGTGCATCATGTCCTCCTCTGCTTTTTTCTGCACAACCTCTGTAGTTTGTGGATGCATGGTAATAGGCAGCTTCAATTGTTTCCTAAGGGCAGCAATGTCCTCTTCCTTCTTCTTAATCAATGCTTTTATTCCTTTGGCATCCTTGGGATCATGTCCCAGCTCAATGATAATCTCCTCCAAGGACTTTATCTTGTTGTCCTTGGCTAAAGAAGATGCCTTTTCCAAATCTAGTTGGGCAGATGTGTTGTTCAATGAGTTCTGCAATTTGTGAGCTAACATTGCCTTATCTGCCAATGTAGAGTAGACCATCTCTCCAGTTTGCTTATGCAACTCAATCTGATCCATAGGATGAATGTCTTTGGCAAGGACCTCCAGATTTGTTCTAATGTAGTCAGTTGTTGACTGTGGTTGCTGCACTTTGGGCTTAAAGTGACTTAAGATCATTTTTCCTTCTTTAATGTCATACGCAGAAATTAACCTTTTCTAGTCGGTGGGGGTCATCTTGAGAAAATGATCATAAAGTTGCAGCCTCAATGGATCATTTCTAGCCTTAATCTCTGTGAATGTTCTTTTGACATCTGAGACATGCTTGCTTGATGGTCTTGTGGATGAAACCTCTACACTATGATGCCTTTCTAGGTCCTACCTATGAGAGCTGGTGGATGTTTCTACCACTGGGGATGTTTGTGGGCTGGTTGCCCTCTCACCTGTTGGACTTTCTATGGTTTCCTCAATAATTTCCTCTTCAGGTAGAGGATTTATTCTTTGCCTCTTTGCCCCTGGTTGCTTTGCTGGTCCACTTATAGGTGTGGTCTCTTCTCTGTCCCTTTTCTTGCCCTTTTCCTCATTTAGAGGAGTCTGTAATGCTGGTATCTCTGGTGCTTTGGACTGGACAGGAGGAATTTTCCCTTGGCCTTGTTCCTTTGATGATGCTGGCTGATCTGTCATTATGTGTTGTTCTGAATCCAGCACTTCTTTTCCCTTTGATGTCCCTGCAGCCAGTGTAGTACTTTCTTGGGTAGGTTGCTGTGAAGTTCCAGCAAATGATGTGCCCACACCGGTTTGCTGGGGCAATTTGAAAGACACCTATCCAAAAGAGTCCATGTCAAGGGTATTTTCAAGATTTTTCATAGTTTGTTCCATCTTTTCTTCCTCAGTGAGTTCTTCAATTAATTTGCCCTCTACCCACTCAACTTGATTAGAAAATTGCTCTATTTTAGGGATCCTACAATGTTTATAGGCGGATAGCCTATTTTTTACTTTTCTTTCACAGATAAATCCATTTGGGTCATAGGGTACCCACCAGAAGCTCCTCTTTAATTTGAGTTGTTCACCCAATATCTTGTCAGCATCTTGCCATGCTTCCTTTTTGTTAATGATAAAAGGGCCTAACTGGTTTCTTAATTTCAGTTGAGCTTTTTTCTTTGCACCATAAAAGTGAGTCAAATCTGAGTTGATAAATTTCCTGAAATATTCAAGAGCAAATAGTCTCATAGGCACATATTTTGGCAGTTTATAAGGGCACAACTCACAACCATATATCCTGATCTCAGTGTGATTTTGGTAGAAGTACCAGTCACCTATTTTGTAGCTTTTGGAGAGCTGTAAAATTTTCTACATATCACCAGAGAGTCTAGGAGGAGGAGTTCTCATCAGTAGAGAGGAGACCGGATGTATAAACAAATCAATGAATTCACAATAAGTGTAAGGAGAGTTATGGACTTCATGGAAGACTGAGGTCCAAAAGATCACAGACCTCCTTTCTCCTTTAGAATCCAATTTTCTGATGGGAAACTGAAAAATGTCTGTTTGGAAATACAGGAACAGATGATATATATAAGAGGTATACTTGAAGACTCCTTCTTTGTCTAGATTCACGAATTGGTCATGGATCTTGTTGGCAGTGAAAGTAGCAAAGTACTATTTAACAGCAGGAGGTTGTCCTGGAGTAAACATGGACAACAGAGCTAATATGGTTTCATCAACATATTCACTTGTCTTAAATCCTAGGACATAGGATATCATATCAATAATGAATCTTCCAGCTTCATTGAACCAGACATGGTGAAAGGGAGGTGGCTGTTTGGGCTGGCAATCTGGTCTCTCAAATGTTTGAGCAACACTGGTGATATCTACATTGGTTAGTTTAGAGCCCTGCTCAAGCAAGAATCCCATAGAAAGAGGAGCCAGAGGCTGAATGGGTTTGAAGTGTAGCATTTCATTTATGGACTCAGGAGTTATATGAAAGAGAACAGTTCCAAATGGAGTCATAACTGCTCTTTTGACAGGTTCATAACTGGCATAGCATAGGTGGATAATATCTGGGAATACATTTACTGAGGGGAGGTAGTACCTAGGCAGATTGGATTCCCATATCCCATAAAGATCAGTTTTACTTAGGTGACTGTTCCTAATTTCACAGAATTCTTGGAGGTGGTTTTTATAACCAGTTAAGTCTTGTATTTGGAAATCCCTATCAGCCAAGGGTAGCCACTCTAACTCTTTGTGAGGAGCATTAAGGGGAGCAATGTTCAGGGCCACCGGAGCCTCGATTGCTCAATTTTTTGCGATTTTCAAACTGGAATTTGGGTTTTTGTAGCAAAAGTAGGAAAAACAACAGTTCTAGGGCTTTTCTCCAAGAATTGCAAACCGAAGTCGACTTAAATTTAGCTCATTGGGTGAAATTTGCAGAGGAAAACGAAATTTGCAGGGTTTTTGGCAAAAACGGGTAAATAGCAGTGGTTCTGGTGCGATTATTTGAGGGCAGTACGGTGAATTGACCTCAAATTTGGGTCCTTTGGACAACTTGTAGAGAAAAGTGAAATTCACAGGGTTTGGAAACAGAATTAAGGTAAATACTTGTTTTTAACAGTGCACTGTGCGGATTGCAGGTTGCAGGATGAGCTGGAAGACTGGACTGTGGACTTGATTTGACTGGGTGGCAGACTGTATGGTTGAGCGCTGCTTTGGACGTAAACGACATGCAATAGTCACGCAGAGAAAACAAGTGAAAATGAGTGAAAATGACGTTTTCACGTCTTTTTTAACAAAAAATTGACTTTGGCGGGCTTTTGGCGCGTTTTGGTCGGATGACGTCAGCATGACGGAGTATTTTGTCATGTAGCGGGGTCACATGATGATGATGTGGCACTGACAAGGAGGTGACATCACGGATGAGGTGGCGATGATGTCAGCGAGGAGGCAGTGGGGGCGGTAAGCGGTTTTGGCCCCGCACCGCTTTTGGGCAAAGGTGGTATCGGGTTGGAGGGCAGCGAGCATCGCGGGAGGGCACCACCTGTCCCTTGGTACGGCGGGAATACCACCATCCCCCAGGTGCTAAAGTTTGCTATGGAAGGGTGTCGCGATATTGATCTGGGCCATTGGATGGGAAGGCCCAGATCCAACGGTTGGCGGCAATTGGAGTTGGCGGAGGGCTATGGCGCGGGGCCCATTCACGATTTTAATATTTTTTAATGCGGGCGGGTATGACCTTTGGTTATCGGTGCTGCGGGTCTGGTTATTTATTTAACCAAAGATTAAATAAATCCCATGGTCGCGCACGCAAAGGGTTATTACATGGTTCCAGATGAACCACTAATTCCCAAAAATACAATGATATGGTTGATATTACAACCGAGGCGGGGAATATTAAACATTTTGGGGTTTTTATATATTAATAACATACGGGAAAGGGGAAATAGCTATAGGGAATTAAATAATAAAGTTAAAATGTAATTAATATGATTCATGAAATGGGAAGCACTAAGTGATGATCTTAGGCTATAGGGAAAGTAAGGATTTTACACAAGAAATGTGGCTTTGTGCCTAAGCAAAGCTGTGACTTCACTTGAACTTTTTCATGAAATGAAGTGATCTAGGAGTATTGAGCAGATCCCAATCTCTTTAGGGGGAGGTTAGTAAGTGTTTTTTGGAGAAATGTGGAGGGAAGTTAGTCATGCTTCATCTGTTTTATAGCCAAATCATTGCCATTGTGCTTATGATATGGAATGAGATGAACCACCTTTGAAAGACAAAATTGCTCATAAGCCTGCTTCTGCAACATCAAAACTACCTACCCAGCCTATTACACCTAACATTTTTTCTTCCTTTTTTCTTGGGTGCATTTAAATTAACAAACCCTTACTCTCTTATTTTCTTTTAACTGCCATCCTATCTAATTCTGCCCTTATTTCTTCCAGGGGCTCAGATTTAGCTGTTGAGCAACTTTGTTTCTCTATCTAACTACTTATCTACCAAGCTTGAACTGTTTGGACAGATTTTTCTCTCTATCTCTAAAACAAGAAATTGAAACATGAACTAGCCAAGATTAAGCTGTTTGGCCACCCATCAATTGTGACAAAAGTCAAGTGATTCCACACAATGAAATTATTTTCAAAAACATAATAGTAGTGGCATTTTGGACTAGTACACTTTCCTTATCTTCTTTATTTGGGGTTCATTTTCTTTTCTTTTTGACCAATTCATTCTTTTTTCCCTTTGATTTTTCTTTTAGGGCATACCCTCTTTTCATTTTTAAATTTTTTGATTTTTTCAGAGTATGGAACCTTTGCAGCATGAAAAGGATGAACGTATTTGGACTTTACCAGTCAATAATGAAATATGACACCTATTGGTATAGGAGCATAACATTGGTTCCACTTGGGAATGGGTTTTCCTAGTGAAAAGCCAAGAACAGCAGGTTAGATGGCCTTATATTCAATTCTTGCTGTATTCTGAAATTTTCCCTTGGCTGTAAGTAAACAAAACTGTAACTTTGCAACATATATACTTCTCATGAGCTCATTCAAACAATTGCAACTCTGCTTTGGATAGTTTGTCTAAATGATGTTTCTCATATTTACAGCTCCCAAGTCTTCTTCTTCAGCTTTTGTTTGAAGCAAAAGGGTAACACAAAAAGGTGGGATAGTTCCTTGACCATTTCCCAAAATTTGCTACATATTCCTTCCTATCTTATTGCTGTAATAAACTGCAGAAAGTAAACATTTTTATGTACAAGTTAGAGTCCTCACATCTCAACAAACTGGATCAAAATAATGCTTCAACATCCGACCATTGACTGGCCCATCTTCTGCTTCTGTACCATCCAGACTCTTCAAAAAGTAGGTGTTGTTTCCTTGTGAAGCCTGAATAATAAAAGGTCCCTTCCACAGGAAGTCAAACTTCCCATGTTTTCCTTTATCTTCCCTTCTGGAATCCCACTTCAGTACTTTGTCTCCCATGAAGAAATCTTCTACTTTTGTCCTCTTGTCAAATATCTTTTTAAGTTTTTCTTATAGAACTTGAGATCTTTGATACACTTCTTCTCTAGTCTACTGTAAATAAATAGTCTGATTGATTCTTCTCTGAATGTCATTGGGTTCTGCCTGCACTTCTTGCAGCAACTTTATCACATGGACTCCCAAAGATGAAGGGAATACAGCCTCCATGCCATAAACCAATTCATAGGGGCTTGTTCCAATGGATCTCTTTATAGTCAATCTATCTACCCAAAGTGCATTAATAAGCTTCTTATGCCAGTTTTTCTTGTTTTCCTCCAATACTTTCTTAATGATATTGATCAGGCTTTTATTGGATGATTCAACTAGACCATTACCTTGAGGGTAATAGGCTATGGAGTGGCCTAAATTAATGTGGTACTTGTGACAGAAATTAATCATTCTCTTGGATTTAAAAGCAGCAGCATTGTCAGTTATAATCTTTTCCGGACAGCCAAATCTAGACAGGATATTGGTCTCTAAAAATTGCATGATCACTAAATCATTAGCTTGCCTACAAGGGATGGCTTCTATCCACTTGGTGAAGTAGTCTGTTGCAGTCAAAATCCATTTATGCTGGCTAGAGGAGGGAGGGTGAATTTCCCCAATGAAATCTAAACCCCATTGTTGAAATGGTCTTTCAGTGGAAATTGGTTTGAGGGGTAGAGGTAGAAGCTTTCTCTTGCCTTCAAAAATTTGACACTTATGGCAAGTAGTTACAAATTTCTTTACATCAGCAAACAGGGTGGGCCAGTAAAATCCAGCCCTTAGGATTTTATCAGCAGTTGATTTCCAGTACAAATGTCCACCACAGTCCCCTGCATGAAATTCTTTCAGCACTTTGTCAGTTTCATCCTTTGTTAAGCAACTCAATAAAATGCCTTCATGATTTTTCCAAAATAAAACATTATCTAAAATACAGAATTTTGAAGCTTTCATTTTCAGAAATCTTTTTTTAGTTCTGGATAACCCTGGAGGAGCCTGTAGGTTGAGCAATACATAAATTATATCAGCATACCAAGGTGATTGTAAAAAGGCTTGATTGATCTGTGGAGTCGCCATCTCCTGTTTGTTATGTAGTTCATTGATATCAAGGGCTTGAAAATTAGTTTCAGTCATAAGTTTAGCTAATCCTTGTCCCTTTATCAGCTTTGTTGGTTTAATTTCAATGTCATATTCCAAAATGTTAACTATCCACTTGCCTCTTTTGCCTTCGATTCCTTCTTGAGTTAGAATATCCTTGACCACAGTACTTGGTACATAAGCTATTACATGAGAGTATAAGATATAAACTCTGAAGTCCTTAATAGCTTTTACCAGTGCATAAGCCTGTTTTTCCATGATTTGATACTTAAGTGGTGCATCTCTAAGCGCTTTGCTGAAAAAAGCAATGGGTTTTTCACATCCCTGATCATCTTTCTGTAGCAAAACAACAACAATAGTATGTTCTGATGCAAACGAGAAGATTATGAAATCTCTATCAAATTTCGGGCTTGTGAGGACTGGTGTTTTGGTTAAAGCTATTTTGATTTCTTCAAAGGCTTGTTTAGCTTCTATTGTCCATTTGACTTTGGAATCCTTTTTCAGCATGTTGTTCAGCAATCTTATCAGCTCAGCCAAGTTGGGTATGAATCTCCTTAAGAAATTGATTTTCCCTAGGAAAGCTTGAAGTTCTTTGATATTTCTAGGGTGAAGAACTTGCAGAATGGCTTGTATTCTATCTGGATCTATTCTAATGCCTTCTTTTGAGATCATGTGTCCTAACAGTTTACCTTCTTCTAGGCCAAATAATGATTTCTTTGTATTCAGTGATATACCATATTTTCTGCAGATTAAAAACACTTGTCTAAGATGATCTAGGTGTTCCTGATCTAATTTGGAAAAGGCAGTGAGATCATTTAGATATATGACTAGGAAATCATGAATTTATTTAGTAAAAGCTATGTCCATGGCCCGTTGAAAAGTTTCCCCTGCATTCTTGAGTCCAAAAGGCATTTTTACATATTTAGAAGTTCCCCAAGGTGTTGTAAAAGCAGTTTTATCTTGATCATCAGGGTGAACTAGGATCTGGTTGAAGCCTGAAAATCCATCTAGTAGTGAAATTCTAGAAACTCCCACTACCCTTTGTAAAATGTGGTCCATCTTAGGTAAGGGGTAGTGGTATTTTAAAGAGACTTTATTTAGATTTCTCAAATCAACACACAGTCTTATTTCTCTCATTTTCTTCCTAGTGGGCACTAAATTTGAGATCCATTCTGAAAATCTAATGGGTGCAATTATCCCAGCTTCATACATTCTCTTGACTTCTTTTTCAATTAGAGGGAGGAGTACAGGGTTAACCCTTCTAAGTTTTTGTTTGAAAGGTTTTTGATTTTTTTAGGGGTATTGTATGCTGCATTACAGAAGTATCATAGGACTTAAGATCTTCATAGCTCTATGCAAAGACATCCTAAAATTCTTTGAACAATTCAATATATTTCAGCTTTTGGTGAGGAGGCAAAGTTTTAGCCAATTTTATCATTTTAGGATTTTGCTGAGTCCCTATGTTATAGTCCTCAATTTCTACGTTTAAGGGCTACATTTTGGGTTTCCTCGGGATGTCATTAGAGTCAAAAATATCTTCCAGAGGAGTCAAGCTTGTGGGTAAAAAAATGTCCTTTAAATCAATCACTTCAGATTCTCCTTCAACAGTGTCATCAAAGTTTGTTTCTTTCAGCTCTTGCAACTCTTTGTTGGTAAATTTTGTTGGGTGTAGAATTTGAGTTGTTGTTTCAGCTGAAATGTAAGTTTCAATTTTGTCTATTTGATCAGCTTCACCAACAGTGCCTGTGTCTATATTTGTGCTGGAAAATTCTTCTTTTAAAGTTAGGAAATTATTAATCTGAGTGTCATTGTCAAACACCTGCCAATTTTTCACATTGTCTGGTATAGTCGGCCTGTGTTTAATTTCAGCTATAAAATGATGATTAGGCTCAAATGGAAGTTTACAAGTACTGACGAATGTTGCCAAACTGTGAGCATGCAAATTGTGTTTTCTTGGAATTTTGGCAAGCTATGCTTCTAGAAAGGTATTGAGTATTTCGATTGCTGCCCCTCTATAAGCTCTTAACCTGAGGTCATTTGTGATAAAATTTCCTTTCATTTGTTGAATAACTAAATTAGAGTCTCCCAAAATTGATATCCTAACTGCCCTTAGGCTTTTGATCAATTTGAGTCCTAGCAAGAGGGCTTCATATTCACCTATGTTATTTGTGCATCTAAAACTCAGCCTGTATGCATGTCCTTCAGCATGATCATTTTGCATGTTATGTATCCAAATCCCTACCCCTGCTCCTAGTTTATTCATTGATCCATCAAATTCTAGATACCAAAGAATTTCTTGATTACAGCTAGCATTAGGAGTCTTGAAAATTTGCTTCGTAGGCAGATTTGGATTTTCAGTTTTATGTGGTTTCTCTTGTGTGTCTAGAATATCAATTATTTCAACAGTTTCTTGAATCTGAACACTAGATTTTTCCTTTATGACTTTTTCTTGTGTTGATGCTAAAACCTTGACATCAGTTGGGGGCCAAATTTCAGCATTGTATAGGATGAAAGAGTCCATATCAGAATGCATGGAATAGATGGGGAAATTTTGGGGTTTCTCTTGGCTTTTGACCACATATTTCATCAAAGCTTCCTGGTACAATCTCTTTGGCTGACCAAATACTGAAATGGTAGCATAGGACATGTCCAACTGTAAAGATCCCTGGAGCTTTGCACCCCAAGATCTGGATAATAGCATGCCATATTTTGGTGGGATATCAGCTACCACTACATCCATTAAAATTGTCTTGGCAGGGTATTGAACCAATGATACACATAAATCTTTGATTAGGCCTAGACATCTGACCTGGCTAGAATCAAAAGAGAACAAGTCTTTGTATGGCCTGGTGATATCTAGGTCCAACTTTTCCATCACAGATTTGGGCATTAAATTATGGGAAGCTCTAGAGTCAAACATTGCATTGTGAAGTACTTTGTCATGAATATTTAGACTTACATAGAAAGGAGGAACTCCTCCATCTACTGATTTTCCATTTACTTCAGGGCCAAAAATTAATTCTGGCTGGTCATCTAGAACATTCACCGCATCTCTGTTTTCTGAAATTTGAAGTGATCTGCTGATTTGTTCTCTATAGACATCATGTTTAGCCAATTCTGACAGTGGAATGGCTATTTTTAACTTGCCTATTTCGGTTTCAAGGTTAAAATGTTTTTTTTATTTGGACTTTTTCATTTCGGGCAGCAAGGTTCTCTTTTTCTGCTATGTTTTCAATGCTTTTTTCTTTATCAGGAGTGCTGTTATGAGCTGAATCTGCTTTAAAATTAATTTCAGGAGATTCCTTTGCATTTTCTTTGAGAGGAAAGGAAGTGGAAGGCTTATTGTTTGATAGTTGACTGTCTGATATTTCCTCAACTGTTGGTTCTTTTGGGTTGAGGTCTGTTCTAGCAGGGAGTTGTATAGGGGGGTTATTAACCTTTGCTTTTTTAGGCTGCTTGGCATCTTTCTGCTTATTGGGTTCAGGAACATCTATTGTTCTACTCCTCAACTTATATTGTTTGTGGACCTCGTAGATGGCTGCATCATATCCCTCCCTAAAATTGAATGATTCCCCATATTGGGTTTGGAATTGATTAAAAGTATGAGCTTCTTGGTCTTCTTGGGTCAAGAAAATTTGATGTTCACTATTTAGACCCATTAAGTTAATTTGAGTGTCTTCTATTGGCTCACTAGAAGTTGAAGCTTCAGCATAGTTCTCCTGGAATGGAGGCCTGATGTTTTGGTCAGGACCGACCTTTCCAGTATTGGGATTTTGATTTTTCCTGAAATTTGGGTTTCTTCTGGTGTTACTTGGTTGACCATCCCAAGAGGATTTCCTCTCAATTGTTTCTACTCTATCACCCAATCTATCCATTCCTTTAATAATTGCATCTAACTTTTGTTCAAATGCAGAAGGTTCTTCTTTGAAAGGTGTTCTCCTTTCAGCTCTAGCTCGAGCTCGTTTAGAAATCAGATTGGCCTCTACACTGACAGCTATACTCTGCATGTCTTCTAAGCTTGGAGGAGCTCTTTCCCTAAGCTGGTAAGCCATGTCAGAATCAAATCCATCAGGGAATTTGATCAAGGCCAAGTCTGGTGGAGGTCTGAGATTCTGAGGGATAGCATTGTATACATTATTAAATCTGGCACAGTAATCTTGAACAGTTTCTTGTGGGCCTCTTTTCAAGCTTTCATATTCTGATAGGATGTGTAATGGGTCCTTCTTCTTTTCCCATCTGTTCAAGAAAGTTTGATAAAGGGCATCTGGGTCAGCAATAGTGTTTACAGGGAGTGCCCTAAACCAGGTCCTTACATCACCAGTTAAACTCTGAACAAAGATCTTCATTCTCACATCATCAGCATCAATCTCATAGTTTTCAAAATAATCTGTCATCTTCTTGGTATGTTGTTGAGTTGTGTAGGTTCCAGCACCATCAAAATAAGTAATTTTTCTTTGATAATCTTGAGGCATAGCCCCTGGATTTGCAGGTAACTGCAGGGGAGCATATCGGTTTGCCATATTTACAGAGAAAAGTGTGACAGCTGGAAGAACAGGGATAATAGCTGAGATATGTGCAGTGGATGGGGGAGTGGAAAAGATGTTTTGAAGTGTTGATGGTGAACTTGGAGAAGCAACAGTAATGGCAGAAAGGAATTGTGATTTTCCAACAGTAAGCTTAGTTTGGATAGGGTTCTGTTGAGGTGTGTCAAGGTGTAAATCAGCAGAATATTCTTGCTTATCTCGGCTTCTAAGGTTCTTAGGGATCAAATTAGGATTTTCAAAGATAGGTGGAGGATTTGGATCTGGATTTGATCTAGTGTAACAGATTTTCTTCTTTGGAGCCAGCTTCTGAATATATTTTTTGGTATTTTCTGGAAGTATTTGAAGAATACAACTTTTAACAATATGCTTTTAGGAAGTTTTAAACTATGAGAGTCTTGAATTTTCCTAAAGATCTATTGAAAAAAGGAAACTGATCAAGTCTTTGAGACAACTGTTCAAAGCCTAAAACTAGGCTGGAGATAGACTAAAGCAGCTTTTATTTACTCCTGTAATTGCATAGCAAAAACAGTTTCAAAGGCTACCTGGCTAACTTCAGGCTCCATCTGTAGCTTTAGAAAATAGACAGCAGTAACAAACAATCATTCAGGTCCCCAGTGGAGTCGCCAATGATGTTATCACTCAGGTTGTTCCCCAAAAGTTGTAAGAAAAGGGAATACGGCTGAGGTAACCACAAACCAATATTTTAGATGCAGGTTCTAGCCAATCTGCATCTAGAGAGGGCTCTCTCTTTATGATTTAGCTTTGTTTTGAGGTATATTAGGCTAGTTATGAAGTACAAGGGTTTGTTTGATTTTTGGATGGTGACATTCAATAGAACAGGGGTGTAAATCTGAGAAGTTCAATCCATTGGGCTAATGGAGTCTATGAGGATGAACTGCTGGATATGGTTTCTTTGACAGAGGGTGGTACTACAGAGCAAGGTAATCAATCATGGAACAATTTATAAGATGGAATCAAATGGGATGGAGTTAGTGGGTGAAGGGAAATTAATAATCCTTCATCATGTTGACAGAGGGAAAGTGGATGAATATTGCCAAGGAGCAGTTAAGAATTCCTTAGCTAATATTCAATATGTAAGAACCAGGGGAAATAGGAGCAGTTAAGAATTCCTGCTTATGCTAATTTTGAAGAAAACATAAACAATAACAGAGATTGAACACAGAGTGCAGTCAAGCAAGTTCTGAGTTATTCTTTTTCCCTGTTATTCAGATCATGAAACATATATGATATAGTAAACACAGAAACTGAAAACACAAGTAAGAGAGACTTATTGATCCACAAAATGATTCAGGAATTCTGTAACATAGTCCTTTGTTATCAATTCCACACCCAGACAGTCCAGCAGCAATGGATTCTAACAACTTTTGTATTCAAAGGTTTTTCAGAGTTACAACGTAGTCTGAGAAATGTATCACCAACCCCTAATACTTCGCTTGGGGAGGTATTTGTACAAAAATGTTTACAAAATATCTCAAAGAGATAATATCTAGTAATAACTTCTTCTACCTACTTTACAGGAGAAGTAAATGATCTTGGGAATAGGGAGAAATAAATGCAGAGGTAAATGCTGTTGTGCTGGCTACTCAGTTGGTGAGATGCGTTGACTGTAAGCTCGGTGAGTCGGCTAGTAGCTATTTTCGCTAATATTCCACGCTGCTGGCTCAGTTTTTTCGGGCGCATTTAATTTTGATTTGATACATTGCAGCCCCGTGCAACTCTCATCTGTTTCCTCCCTGCGCTTTATGGTATCTGTTGTATCCTGGGTGAAACAAAATTTGAAATGTGCCCATAGGATTTACAACATGCTTTTCCACCACTGTTCTTCTGGTAACTGATGTCTTTGCAGCTTTCTGAAAGTCTCATCAGCGACTGTGTACCTATAGAAGTTAGGCCGGACTGTAAAAAGATGTTTCACTTCATGCTCAATATAGAAAAGATTTTTTAAGTTGTTGTAGAGAGTTTGGCCAGATGGAAGGGTCTTCTCTGCTGGAGTGCTTGATGATGCATTTAATTGATCAACAGCATGTTTATTCAACCTATACATGTACTTAGCTTATCTCAACAGGCATTCATTGTTTCCCAACAGACTTGGCAAGCCCCTTTCATGCAAAACTGCAAATCTTTCCACAAAAGAATTTACCTCCACTTGCATGTCCTGGCTCTTCCTCTCCAAATTTTGCATCGGGGTCTTCATGGTCAGAACTCTTTTGATCGTAAGAATAGTGCCTGTCCTATCTCTGATGTCCAGTGCTGCTAGTTCTTCGCTGGTCTTAGTGTTCAGAAAATGTATTAACCTATTGGCCTGTTCCGGCATATGTCCCAACAAATTTCTGGCCTTTTGAATTTCCACCTGGGTTGTTGCTATCAAGTCAATCTGCTCATATATAATCTGAATAGATCTCCATATATTACAAATGGATTCACTGATGTTAGCCCACAATATGCCTTTGATTCCTCCCAGAGACTTATCTAAAGAGAGGTCTTTTTCCAATGCTTTTACTTTATTCTCTAATGCTTTCACTTCTCTTGTTTTTTTTGCCACAGTCATTTTGGAATTATCATAGCTTATTTCTAACTTTGCCAATTTCTCTTTGGCCTCTTTTAATTCTGATACTTGGAGTTTTAATTCCTCCATAGCTTTTATTAACTCCTCTGTGGTCATGGTAGTGCTGCTGCCTGCTGCTGTTGTTGTTGCTGAAGTACCTACTGCTGATGCTGGGCCAGTGGGAGGCACTACTGTTGTAACTATGGGAGGAGCAGTTGTGACTATTGGAGCTATTTGAGATGGCTGGGAGGTTGACACTCCCTGCTTTTCTTGTAATGCTTTCTCCAATTCTTGCTCTGTCTCACTTAATCTTTGATTCATCCTCATCAGCAAGTCCATCATGTCCTCCTCTGCTTTTTTCTGCACAACCTCTGTAGTTTGTGGATGCATGGTAATAGGCAGCTTCAACTATTTCCTGAGGGCAGCAATGTCCTCTTCCTTCTTCTTAATCAATGCTTTTATTCCTTTGGCATCCTTGGGATCATGTCCCAGCTCAATGATAATCTCTTCCAAGGACTTTATCCTGTTGTCCTTGGCTAAAGAAGATGCCTTTTCCAAATCTAGTTGGGCAGATGTGTTGTTCAATGAGTTCTGCAATTTGTGAGCTAACATTGCCTTATCTGCCAATGTAGAGTAGACCATCTCTCCAGTTTGCTTATGCATCTCAATCTAATCCATAGGATCAATGTCTTTGGCAAGGACATCCAGATTTGTTCTAATGTAGTCAGCTGCTGACTCTGGTTGCTGCACTTTGGGTTTAAAGTGGCTCAAGATCATTTTTCCTTCTTTAATGTCATATGCAGACATTAACATTTTCTGGTTGGCGGGGGTCATCTTGAGAAATTGATCATAAAGTTCCAGCCTCAATGGATCATTTCTAGCCTTAATATCTGTGAATGTTCTTTTGACATCTAAGGCCTTCTTGCTTGATGGTCTTGTGGATGAAACCTCTACACTATGCTGCCTTTTGAGGTCCTACCTATGAGAGCTGGTGGATGTTTCTACCACTGGGGATGTTTGTGGGCTGGTTGTCTCCTCACCTCTTGGACTTTATATGGTTTCCTCAATAATTTACTCTTCAGGTAGAGGATTTATTCTTTACCTCTTTGCCCCTGGTTACTTTGCTGGTCCACTTATAGGTGTGGTCTCTTCTCTGTCCCTTTTCTTGCCCCTTTCCTCATTTAGAGGAGTCTGTAATGCTGGTATCTCTGATGCTTTCGACTAGACAGGAGGAATTTTCCCCTGGCCCTGTTCCTTTGATGATGTTGGCTGATTTGTCATTATGTGCTGTTTTGAATCCAACATTTCTTTGCCCTTTGATGTCCCTGCAGCCGGTGTAGTACTTTCTTGGGTAGGTTGCTGTGAATTTCCAGCAAATGATGTGCCCACTCCGGTTTGTTGGGGCAGTTTGAAAGACACCTATCCAAAAGAGTCCAGGTCAAGGGTCTTTTCAAGATTTTTCATAGTTTGTTCCATATTTTCTTCCTCAGTGAGTTCTTCAATTAATGTGCCCTCTACCCACTCATCTTGATTAGCAAATTGCTCTATTTCAGGGATCCTACAATGTTTATAGGCTGATAGCCTATTTTTTACTTTTCTTTCACAGATAAATCCATTTGGGTCATAGGGTGCCCACCAGAAGCTCCTCTTTAATCTGAGTTTTTTACCCAATATCTTGTCAACATCTTGCCATGCTTCCTTTTTGTTAATGATAAAAGGGCCTAACTGGTTTCTTAATTTCAGCTGAGCTTTTTTCTTTGCACCGTAAAAGTGAGTCAAATCTGAGTTGATAAATTGCCTGAAATATTCAAGAACAAACAATCTCATAGGCACATATTTTCATATTTTATAAGGGTACAACTCATAGCCATATATCCTGATCTCAGTGTGATTCTGGTAGAAGTACCAGTCACCTATTTTGTAGCTTTTGGAGAGCTGCAAAATTTTCTACATATCACCAGAGAGTCTCGGAGGAGGAGCTCTCATCAGTAGAGAGGAGACCGGATGTATAAACAAATCAATGAATTCACAGTAAGTGTAAGGAGAGTTATGGATTTCATGGAAGACTGAGGTCCAAAAGATCACAGACCTCCTTTCTCCTTTAGAATCTAATCTTCTGATGGGAAACTGAACAGTGTCTGTTTGGAAATACAAGAACAGATGATATATATAAGAGGTATACTTGAAGACTCCTTCCCTGTCTAGATTCATGAATTGGTCATGGATCTTGTTGGCAATTAAAGTAGCAAAGTCATATTTAACAGTAGGAGGCTGTCCTGGAGTAAACATGGACAATAGAGCTAAGATGATTTCATCAACATATTCACTTGTCTTAAATCCCAGGACATAGGATATCATATCAATAATGAATCTTCCAACTTCATTGAACAAGACATGGTGAAAGGGAGGTGGCTCTTTGGGCTGGCAATCTGGTCTCACAAATGTTTGAACAACACTGGTTATCTCTGCATTGGTCAGTTTAGAGCCCTGCTCAAGCAAGAATCCCATAGAAAGAGGAGCCAGAGGCTGAATGGGTTTGAAGTGTAGCATTTCATTTATGGACTCAAGAGTTATATGAAAGAGAACAATTCCAGATAGAGTCATAACTGCTCTTTTGACAGGTTCATAATTGGCACAGCATAGGTGGATAATATCTGGGAATACATTTACTGAGGGGAGGTAGTACCTGGGCAGATTGGATTCCCATATCCCATAAAGATCAGTTTTACTTAGGTGACTGTTCCTAATTTCACAGAATTCTTGGAGGTGGTTTTTGTAACCAGTTAAGTCTTGTATTTGAAAATCCCTATCAGCCAAGGGCAACCACTCTAACTCTTTGTGAGGAGCATTAAGGGGAGCAATGTTCAGGGCCACTGGAGCCTCCATTGCTCAATTTTCTGTGATTTTCAAACTAGAATTTGGGTTTTTGTAGCAAAAGTAGGCAAAACAATAGTTCTGGGGCTTTTCTCTGGGAATTGCAGACCGAAGTCAACTTAAATTTAGCTCACTAGGTGAAATTTGTAGACGAAAACAAAATTTGCAGGGTTTTTGGCAAAAATGGGTAAATAGCAGTGGTTTTGGTGCGATTATTTGAGGGAAGTACAGTGAATTGACCTCAAATTTGGGTCCTTTTAGACAACTTGCAAAGAAAAGTGAAATTCACAGGGTTTGGAAACAGAATTAAGGTAAATACCTATTTTTAACAGCGCACTGTGCAGATTGCAGGTTGTGGGATGAGCTGGAAGACTGGACTGTGGACTTGATTTGGCTGGGTGGCGCACTGTATGGTCGAGTGCTGCTTTGGATATAAATGACATGTAATAGTGGTGCAGAGAAAACAAGTGAAAATAAGTGAAAATGATGTTTTCACGTCCTTTTAACAAAAAATTGACTTTGGCAGGCTTTTGGCGCATTTCGGTCGGATGACATCAGCATGACGGAGTATTTTGTTGTATAGCGAGGTGACGTGACGATGATGTGGCACTGACGAGGAGGTGACGTCACAGATGAGGTGGTGATGACGTCAGCGGGGGCGGTAAGTGGTTTTGGCCACGCACCGCTTTTGGGCAAAGGTGGTATCGGGTTTGAGGGCAACGAGCATCGCGGGAGGGTGCCACCTGTCCCTTGGTATGGCGGGAATACCACCATCCCCTGGGCGCTAAAGTTTGCTATGGAAGGGTGCCGCGATATCGATCTGGGCCATTGGATGGGAAGGCCCAGATCCAACAGTTGGCGACAATTGGAGTTGGCAGAGGGCTATGGCGCGGGGCCCATTCATGATTTTAATATTTTTTAATGCGGGCGAGTATGACCTTTGGTTATCGGTGCTATGGGTCTGGTTATTTATTTAACCAAAGATTAAATAAATCCCATGGTCGCGCGCGCAAAGGGTTATTACATGGTTCCGGATGAACCACTAATTCCCAAAAATATAATGATATGGTTGATATTACAACCGAGGCGGGGAATATTAAACATTTTGGGGTTTTTATATATTAATAACATACGGGAAAGGGGAAATAGCTATAGGGAGTTAAATAATAAAGTTAAAATGTAATTAATGTGATTCATGAAATGGGAAGCGCTAAGTGATGATCTTAGGCTATAGGGAAAGTAAGGATTTTACACAAGAAATGTGGCTTTGTGCCTAAGCAAAGTTGTGACTTCACTTGAACTTTTTCATGAAATGAAGTGATCTAGGAGTATTGAGCAGATCCCAATCTCTTTAGGGGGAGGTTAGTAAGTGTTTTTTGGAGAAATGTGGAGGGAAGTTAGTCATGCTTCATCTGTTTTGTAGCCAAATCATTGCCATTGTGCTTATGATATGGAATGAAATGAACCACCTTTGAAAGACAAAATTGCTCATAAGCCTGCTTCTGCAACATCAAAACTACCTACCCAGCCTATTACACCTAACATTTTTTCTTCCTTTTTCCTTGGGTGCATTTAAACTAGCAAACCCTTACTCTCTTCTTTTCTTTTAACTACCATCCTATCTAAGTCTACCCTTATTTCTTCCAGGGGCTCAGATTTAGCTGTTGAGCACCTTTGTTTCTCTATCTAACTACTTATCTTCCAAGCTTGAACTGTTTGGACAGATTTTTCTCTCTATCTCTAAAACAAGAAATTAAAACATGAATTGGCCAAGATTAAGCTGTTTGGACACCCATCAACTGTGACAAAAGTCAAGTGATTGCACACAATGAAATTCTTTGCAAAAACATAATAGTAGTGGCATTTTGGACTAGCACACTTTCCTGGTCTTCTTTATTTGGGGTTCATTTTCTTTTCTTTTTGACCAATTCATTCTTTTTGCCCTTTCATTTTTCTTTTAGGGCATACCCTCTTTTCATTTTTTAATTTTTTGATTTTTTCAAAATATGGAACCTTTGCAGCACGGAAATGATGAACATATTTGGGACTTTACCAGTAAATCATGAAATATGACACCTATTGGTATAGGAGCATAACAACACCCAAAGATGACTCTTTAGATTTTTTGCTAATTTGGGTTTTGTAGAAATTTTGTATAAAATTGCTTCAAAGAACCAGCTATAACTTTAAAATTGTATCAAATTTTTGGAAACCTTTTAGATATATGTAAATGGTTATGTTTTTAAAAATAATTTTTCCGTATTCTTGATATTCACTACCATATGCATAGAAATCGAGGTAGAACATGGCAGTTTCAAAACTGTAACATATTTTTTTTGTAACTTAAATCATGTGCTAGGATCCCACATGTGATATGGTTATATTCCAAGGATTGTACCATCATATTAGGTCCATCTGGCACCTAATTTACCATGCTGGAGAAAATAAAAACATATTTTATAATTTTAAACTTTTTTCCCTCCATTCGTGCAAGTGTAGAATTAAGTATTAAAAAAATGAACTGATACAGAGATATAAATTTCATAGTGGAACATGATCCTTGGCCACATAACCACATTAGTAAACCTTCATTGATAATACCATATTAAAAACTCATTTAATCATTAAAAATACAAGAAATCATTAATAATTAACCATAAGGTAAAATGAATGCATTTAGTGAAAATTGGTAATATAATAGTTACAAAATATGTTGTAAGGGTATGGATATGGTTTGTAAATGAAAGGTTTGGATATCCAACATGATAAAATATCTAGGGCCCAACACAGCCCCTATTTTTTCTTGAATGTAGTCTTCCATACATCCTGTTCTGCAATCCTGACCTGATGATAACCACTATGCAAGTCCAGCTTTGTGAAATAGACAACATTTTTTAAGTGATCTAATAAATCATCAATGCAAGGGAGAGGGTATCAATTCTTCACCATTATTTTGTTGAGTGTCATGTAGCCCACGCACATCCTCCATGTGTCATCCTTCTTTGGCACCAACACAATAGGTGAACCTCATGTAGAAGAACTTGGCCTTATGACCCCTTGGTTCAGCAATTCCTGCACTTGTTTCTTTATCTTCCCCATCTCAATGGATGACAACATATACATACCAATATTTGGTAAAGGAGCATCCTGATGCAAGTGAATTTCATGTTGGATCTCACACTTTGGAGGCAATCCACTTGGCTCCTTAAAAATCCCCTTATAGTTAGAAAAAATTTCATATAATTCTATTTTATGAGTATGATTGCAACCTTGGAAAGCTTTAGATTTCTCCACATCTTTTTCTCTCACAACCATGAGCATGCACCCTTTGATGGAATTGATCAATCTCTTCATCTGACATGCACTTACAAGACTAGCACTGATCTTGGCACAATGAGCTCTAACAATGTATTCCACCTCATCTTTCGTGATATGATACTTGTTTTCATGGTGACAAAAAACTGATTTCTTGTCATACAAATATGGACTCCCTAATAAAATGCCACAGATATCCAAAGGTACAACATCAAGGTCAACCTAATCTACTAGTTTGGATGCAATCACAAATATAGTTCTACACTGCTTGGTTACATGTAATTCTTCTTTGTCACACACCCCAACCAAGAGGATAGGATTTTATATGAGGCTTGGTATCTAACCCTAATTTATTAACCGAGGATTCTAAAATCAATTTTTCTTGTGAGCCCAGATCAAACAAGTGTTGAGCTAATTTATTTACCAAAAAAAAATTATTTATTATCAATCCGTGTTGTTTATGCTTTGAGGCAAGTTCACTGTATGTGAAGATCAGATGTAATCAAACCTTGAAAGATAAGTTATTCAAAAGCTTAAAGCAATACATCCTACAACTCCAATTCAATTAGTTTAAAAAGAGGAAAATATTGAAATGGTTCTTGACTCAAGAAGTCCACTTTTGCCTCAATTATTACTTAATGAATCAGAGATTAAAACCAAGAACTTAAGATGGATAAATTATTAATGAAAGAATCTCCTAACTTAAGAGACACATAAGGTATTTCATCATAATTCATTCATCTCAATACCAAAATCACATAAAGAAACTACTTGCATGCAATCAAAGGAAACTAGTTTTAATTCATCATTTTAGTAGAAGGGATGCTCAACTTGAACACTTGTTTTTCCAACTTAATAAAGTGATGAATAAGCTAAGAACTAATGAAATCAATCACCATGCATGAACCATAAAGCAATCTGAAATAAAGCTTTGAAAAACCAGTTCTACAATAACCAGATTACAAGAAATAAAACTAGTTAACATGGAAGTGTACTTAGCTTGGAATGGGGGCCCTCCACCCTTGCCTTGCACACTTGAGAAGTGATATCAGAAGCTCAAATTCAGTCACACATCCATAGCATTGAACAGCAAAATAATGATAGCACAAGTCTTCAAATTAACTCTCCAATCCAAAAGTGTCTCAGCATAAAAGTATAATAAGTCAATACATAAGCCATCAAAGTCTTGGCTCTTAAATAAGAAGTCCCATGAAACAAACTGATCTATATTCACTAAAACAAACCCATCTACTCTCATCCATCTATCTAAGTTGAATTCATTACTCCCATCCCAAGAAATATGACCAATCCCATAGAATTTCAAAACTGCCCTATTTCTATGGGATTTCTGAATGACTAGTCATGATTGACTAGCACCAAATGGGCCTAATAAAGCTTGTTTTGTTTGAACTAAGAATAGCTGGCTTAGTCCTAGTTCCCAAGCTGTCTATCCATGCATTCAATTCGTGCCCAAGTGTCCTGCAACCACATCAACCATAGAGCTATTACGGGAATTTCTGAATCTGCCAATTTTTCACTTAAAACCAAACTTTCATAAAAACTTTAGAAATTGAAAAATTAAAATTAAATACCTGAATGGATATCAAATATACATCAAAATGGGATGAATGAAGGGAAAATGGATGGAAAATAGATGGATTAGTAAGTTTCTTAGAGCAAAAATAAGACCAAAACTAAGGCCCAACATCTCTCCCTTGCTTATCATCAAGCATGTCCCCATGCTTGCTTACTCCTCTTTGATCTTCTTCTCTCTGTAGTAGATGCTGTACCTGTAGATGCTTCCTGTTGTGCTGCCTTGACCAAAAAATCCAAACCTGAGTCATGTCTTTCCCTGAAAAAAGTTGCTTTTACCTTCTGTTTTTCATACTTTGTCTGCCACATATTCTTTTCCTTTAACCATTTCAATGCTTGCTTAGAAAGTAGATCATTTTTCCGTTTCAGTATCCCTAGCTCTTCATTTAGCTTTTCATTTGCCTTGAACAACTTAGTATTATCCTTCTTATTTGCCTTGTTTTCCTCTTTTAATTGTTTTTCTAGGATTTTACTAATTTCTAATTGGTCAGTTAAGTCCCTGATTCTTCCCAAATTGATTTATTTTTCAAAATCTTGTGTTGTTTTCATTAATGATGCTGCTGCTGCATCATCATATGAATAATCCCTCTCAAATACTTCTTGTGCAATGTCATTTTCTTCCTGTTTTCTTGGATAATATGTTTCTACTTCCTTGTCTAATTCAATGGGACTTTTATTCCTAAATCTTCTAGGAATAGACATAACAGATGTTTCATTTTCCTGCATGGCCATGTTATTTTGCTATTTAGCTCTTGTTCTGGGATACAAGGGTGAACTCATCAATCCTCTGTTTTCCTGCTCTATTTTATCATGTACTTCATTAATCTGTTCAATGAACTGATTTTTAGACATGAACTCTCTCCATACTATGCCTTGTGACCTCACCTGATACTCAACTAGGATTTTGATCAATCCTTGGTGGTAAATCTGTCCTGCTTTAGGCCTGTGTTCATGTCTTACTGTTTCAATCATTCTCAAGAGGCTCCTATATAGGAAATATGGCAAGTTAATCCTATCCTCTCCCTTAATATGCTGTAGAAGCCTGACATGATACAAGTGGGCAACACTATATCCTCTATCACAAGTCAAAAACTTTTGTATGACCAAAACCAACTCACCCCATGGTTCATTGAACCATTCCCTTGGTATCCCCTTTGTTCTATCAAAAGTCCCTTTCTGGTTCTTCTCAAGAAATAAAGTCCATACTTTCTCCTTGAAGTGCAGGCCTTTGTAATATTTCTCACCTATCATTGGTAGATCGAAAGCTTGGTAAAGGTATTCCTGAGTCACAGGAATAATAATATCTCCTACCCGTGTCTGGTCCTGACTGAAATTATTTATAAAGTCCCTGGTTATCTCTTCAGAGTGGCCATCAAATTTTTGTAAAAAGCCTATCATTCCTGCTTGGTAAAGTTTTTCTATAGTTTCCTTCCTCCAGCTCTCTATCTGAAATTTTGGCTCTACTCTAGCTGACATTGTTTCTGAAAACCAGTGAATGTATGCTTCTGCTGTTACTAATTTCATCTTGACAATAAAATTTTTATGACTATTGTTTTTTTCAAAATGAAATTCTGAAAGCAGAGAAGCTTACCTGCCTCTTCACAACAATTTAACTTTGATTTCCTCAGCCTTTGTTTACCCTTTCTCTGTAGCAGCACTGTTTTAAATCCCTGTTCAAGCAATCAAACACCTGTATATCCCTGTCAATATGCTAAACTCTGTTCTGGTAAACAAAATACATATGAAAACAACTTTTCCACAAAGGGTCCTTAGTTTTCTAATGTATTTTTTTAGGCATTATTCTCATACTGTTCCATGTATGCCCATCACCCTACACTATGTATACTGTCACCAAAATCAAACCATATGTTTACTGTGTATATACAGTCATTAAAAACAAACAGTGTTTTTACTGTGTTCATACAAGCTATTAAAACTAGCAGTGCATTCAAATGGCTCTCGGCCTCAACACAAAAATTTGAAAATCAAAAAAATGCTCTCGGCCTGCTTATCTAAAAGCTTGAAAATCAACAGCGCTTCGGCCTCAAAACAAATTGAAAAACCAAATAGCACATTTAAAATGAATTTTAAATGGCTCGGCCTTTACTCCCTTTGGCAGTCAACAGCGCTTGGTCCTAAACATTACACAGCTCTTTAAACATTACACAGCTCTTTTGGCCCACACAGACTTCAACCCATTGTTTTAATCAAAACAAAGACGCACAGTGGCAAAAGGTTCCAGAACAGAGACACATCCATTATGTTTGTTCGCCATACGGGCGGTTTCCATACACAGGCATGTGATATATCAGTTATATAAATAATGACATCAACCAACAGCGCACAACAAAACAAACATATCATAAAAATCACATCTTCGGCGCTATGAGGTAGACTCTGCCTCCTCTGTTTTATAGACTTTGTTTTGATTTACAATACTGCACTCCGTTTTGGTTTACACAACTTCTCATGCGAACCCCATACCACTAACGTGTTATCCATGCAACAAGTTTGAACTTAAATTGTTGCGCTATTTACTAGTGTTTTATGCCATGATATACGCAGTGAATCTTATCGCCAAGCTCATATTTATTAACTGTTGTCAACCGACTTACTGCTGGAGTTAATGCATGGTTTCGGCGTTACCTGGTTGTCAACGAGCGCTGAGGAGTGTTAAACGACGCTCCGAATCCCTGTTGCTTCGTTCAACTGACTGGTGGCAAGGGCAGAATCATTAACCATTAATCACAGGCAGTATACAATTACATCCCACAGTTGCCGAACTTAAACAAACCACACCGTTACCTGAATAGATCCCGAAAATTCAGTGATCACTCGGCGTTAAGTTCGGGACAATTTCCTTCTTAAATCCTCTCAAACCCGCTTCAGTTTCCTTTTTACTAGCTTGCAGCTCCAAACACAATCGTTCTGAGCTATTCGGCGATGAAGAATGAGTTTTGAACAGTGCAAGAACCATCGGTCAGTTCATGACCGTTTCATGGGTGTACTGTGCACTCTGTTTATTGGTGCTACAACGTATGGTTGGTATGGTTGTCCTGTTGACCAGTCGCCCGACTGTGTCATGAGGATGGCCGAATTATATTTTTAATTTGAATGTATGCGCATAACTCCCTTCACAGCGCATAGTCCAATGGGAAATGGTCGCCATGCCACAGTGTTTACCCCGTACCTATGTGCTGGCCTGTATTGATTTGGATTGTCGTTTCATTGATGTCGTTTGATTTGGATGCTCTACCTTGGCTGCATGCAATATGATTGTCGCACATCATATAGACTGTCGTGTGTTTATAACCGTGCTCCGCACTCATTCTCATATGCAATGATTTTAAACAATGCGTTCTTATGCAATGAGTTTGAGCGATGTGCAATTAACGTTTAGTCCATATACAATACCCCGCTGCCACATATTCAATCATAGTTTTGACTTTGTACGTGGTCTTGCCATATGTATTGCACGCGGTCTTCTCTTTATACGCCTTACCTTATATCATATGCGCCTTATATCATATACGCCTTACGCTATATGTGCCTTACCTTATATCATATACATGCGCTTTAGTTTATGATATATGCATATAATCTTACTCCACCATTTTGACTATAGCGCATATATTGATATATGCATATTATAACCATTTGGACTATAGCACATATATTGCATTTGTTTGTTTTGCATATGGCATATATAGATTTTCATATAGCGCATGACTTATTTGGTTATATGCACATCTTTATAATTTTAAAATGACCATCTTGGGTCATATTTAAAATTATCACCATTACTAATCCTTGAGTTGTATGTGCAGGTTGAAAAGTTGTTCCAGTTTGGTCTTTTTATGCTTCTAAAGAAAAATACTTAGGGGTTAATGATCATGAAATAAATATGGGATATGTATGGATATGAAATGGAATATGATGTATAAGGGTTATAGGGTATGTATAGGGAATATAGGATATGGAATGATAATGAATATCCTCAGGTACTAATTTCAACTTAACAAAGACTAAAAATTTCTAAGAAAAATTTGAATTTTCAAGCACAAAATGACTATACATATACTCCCCTGGATGATGTCTGTACAAGTGGGATGAAATCAGTTGATCAAATGTTGTAGATGGATTGAAAAGTAAACTTTATTGCTGCTCCTTGTTCTTCATGCTCTGGTTCTTGAATTGTTGTTCAGGTCCCTCTGTAATGATTTCTTGATTCAGGTCCCTATGCAATGCTTATGGAATATGTACATGTTGTTTTGACATTTTCAGGTCTTTCAGGTCCCTCTGTTGACAATACAAGTTCCATCTATACTTTAGCTTTCCAGCTAAAGTTCTTGTGCAATTCTCCCCCTTGCTTAAGATTTGACTTGTCCTCAAGTCAGTTGTCTGTGGAGAATTTCCTGCATTGAAATTATGTGAGAACAGTAGAACAAGAATAAGGAATTCATAGAGTCCAAGTTGCCCTGGTTTTCCCTTATGAATTCGTGTTTGCTTGGTGCCAGTTTCCTGGTTTTCACTAGCAAACAAGTTATTTATTTTTTATATGTTTTTTTATTTTTTATATTATTTTTTTATATTTTTTATTTTGTTTGTTTTTTTTTATTTATTCAACTACAAGACTGGAAGATGGCTGAGCCATGATTTCCAGTTCTATATCCTCTACCAGTTGTTTCATAAATGCTTCCTTACTGATAGGCCTATTATAAACTTTAATCCTATGTCCATTCACGACAAATGAGGTGGAGTCCTGGTTGATTGTCCTGATCTTTACTGCTCCATTGTCAAAGATTTCGTCAATTTCATATGGGCCTAGCCAGTGTGTTGTGAACTTTGCTTTGAAGTCTTTGAATTTGGAGTCAAAAAGTAATGCCCAGTCTCCCTTGTGAAATGTCTTAGTTTTGATATATCTGTCGTGCCACTTCATTCTTTGTTGTTGCACCAATGATGTATGTTCTATGGCTTGCTGATGATGCTCATCTAGTTGATTCAGTTCCATGATCCGCTGCTGTTGTGCTTCAGTCAGGTCTAGTCCTAGTTCAGCTGCCAGTCTGTATGTTTGTATCTGAAACTCTATAGGCAATAAGGCCTCTTTTCCATATACCAACTGGTATGGACTAAAACCAGTTGTATTCTTCCATGTGATTCTGTAGGCCCATAGTGCATCTTTTAATTTTTCAGACCAATCTTTTCTGTTCAGCTGTACTGTTTTAGTCATGATATTTTCTAGGACTTTATTTGTTGATTCAACCTACCCATTTGCTTGAGGGTGATATGGTGTAGACTTCCTGTGTTTGATCTTGTATTTCTCTGTTAGATCTCGTACCAGCTTTGATGTAAACTGTGCTCCTTGATCTGTTATAATTTTTCTGGGTACTCCGTATCTTACAAATATTTCTTCAAAGAGAAAGGTGACCACTGTATCTTCTGTTGCTCTGTTTACTACTTTGGCCTCCACCCATTTGGTGACATAATCTGTACATACTAGGATGTACCTCTTTCCATTTGATGGTGGATTAATAGGTCCAACAAAGTCAAGTGCCCATTGCTCAAATGGTTCTATGAGGACCTGTGGCTTGAGCGGCATCTCATCTGATGTGATTGGTCTCCCTGTTCTTTGGCAACTGTCACATTGCTTGACATATGCCTTAGAGTCTCTAAAGATGGATGGCCAGTAATAGCCCAATTGCAGCACCTTATATGCTGTTCGTTTGTCTGCAAAATGACCACCACATGGTTCATCATGACATGCTCTCAGGATGTCTAATATTTCATCTTCTCGCACACATTTTCTAATCATCAGATCTGAACCAGTATAAAATAAATCACCATTTACCCAACTATACCTAGAACTTTCTCTAACAATTTTTCGTTTCTGCTTTTTAGAGAATTGAGTTGGAAACTTTCCAGAAGATAAATAATTTGCAATGTTTGCAAACCATGGTGTTTTTACTGTTATGGCAAATAGGTGTTCGTCTGGAAAGTTGTCTACAACCGGATTTGGATCGTTGGGTGAATGTATGCGGGACAGAAAGTCAGCCACTTGATTTTCCTTGCCTGGCCGGTCTTGTATTGTGATATTAAATTCTTGCAATAACAATAACCATCTTTTTATTCTTCGATTGGTGATGGGTTTATTCATCAAGTATTTGATTGTTGAATGATATGTATGAATGAAAACTTGATAACCTGTTATATAGTGCCTGAATTTGTTTACTGCATGTATAACGGCTAACATTTCTTTCTCTGTGACTGTGTAGTTCAATTCTGTAGGTGTTAAATTCTTGCTTATAAAGTATATTGCATAATTGAACAAGTTCTCTTTCTGCCCAAGAGAGGCACCTATCGCGGTGTCAGATGCATCAGTTGAAATATGAAATGGCAAAGACCAATTTGGCCCACGGAGAATGGGTGCAACTGATAATTTTTCTTTCAGAATTTGAAATGCATTTTGACAGTCATTTGTCCAGTGAAATTCAATATCTTTTGCTAATAGTTTGAACAGAGGTTGGGCTATTTTACTGAAGTTTTCAATGAATCGTCTATAGTAGCCTGCATAGCCTAAGAAACTTCTTACCTCTTTTTGTGTTGTAGGAGGCATTAAGTTAACTAGGACTTGGATTTTTGCTGGATCCACCTTAATTCCTGAAGCAGAAATATGGTGTCCCAGAACTATTCCTTCTGTCAACATCATATAGCATTTCTCATTGCTCAATGACAAATTTGTTTCAATGCATCGTTTCAAGACTTTCTCAAGGTTATTTAGGCAATCATTATATGTGTTTCCATAAACTGTGAAGTCATCCATATAAACCTCTACACATTCGTGAATTAGATCAACAAATATTGCAAGCACTACTCGTTGAAAGGTTGCAGGTGCATTGCATAAACCAAATGGCAAAACATTATATGCATAGGTTCCCCATGGGCAAGTGAATGTTGTCTTGTCTTGGTCTTTTGTTGCTATTCTAATCTGGTTGTATCCGCTAAACCCATCCAAGAAGGAGAAAAATTTCTTTCCAGCTAATGAGTCTAACACCTGGTCAATGAATGGTAGAGGAAAATGATCTTTTAATGTAGCTTTGTTTAGTTCCCGATAGTCCACACATACCCTCCACTTTCCATTTTTCTTTGGTACTATAACCAATGGAGAAACCCATTGACTATCTGAAATAGGATAGATGAATCCAACATTTAACAATTTTTGCAGTTCTTCTTTCACTATTTCTTTCATCATGGGATTCATTTGTCTTTGAGGTTGCCTTACAGGTTTGAGTTGATCATCTGTATAGATGTGGTGGATACATGTGCTGGGATGGATTCCTTGCATGTCAGTATAATCCTAGGCAAAAGCTTTTGAATATTTCTGTAATAATGCAATTACCTCTTGTTCTTGTGCTGATTGCAACTGGTTTCCAATGTTCAAATGTTTTCCAGGATATACCTCAATTGTTTTTATTGTTGGATTGGAGATTGTGTTTACAGGAAAGATGTCTATAAAAGAATTCCGCAAAGTTTGAACTGTACAAGTTTCCTGAAAGCATTGATTCAAAAGATTACTTGCAACTTCATATTGGACTTCTCTAAGCTGCTCTGAAATACTTGGTTCTGAAATGAAAAGATCCATTAAGTCTTCATTCTCTTCTTCTTCTCTAAAGTCAAAGAGTTGATTTATACTTAAAACTGATTTAGTTTGCTGTTTTTCTTGAGTTTCAAGTACTGATTCTAAAGAAGTTGATTGTGCAGGTGAATAAATAGCAATGTGTTTCCTTTCATCTCCATGTGAAATAATCATGCTTCCTGATCTACATCCTATAAAGGCATCAACGGTAGCTAACCATGGTCTACCTAAGATTAGAGGATTTCCTCCCAAATTTGTTTTTGGTTGCAAGATAAGGAAGTCAACAGGATACTCCCATGAATCCAAAGAGACTATGATATCTTCTAATATTCCTTCCGGAACAACTTTAGATCTGTCTGCTAGTTCTAAAATTGTAGAAGTTGATCTAATGTTGTTTAAATGCAGAGTTTTCATTGTCTCCATTGTCATTACATTTATAGCTACTCCCAAGTCTATTAATGTGTTTGGTACTGAGAAATTATTTATTGATATAGTAACCATAGGGATACCAGGATCAATATATTTCTCTACAATGGTTTGTGTAGACATGAGGCTTGCTAATTTACCAATGACTTGGATTGTAGTAGGATCCTTCTTCTTTTTCCCTGTTTTCTTAATGCACAATTCCTTTATTGTTTTAGCATATATTGGTATTTCTTTAATTGCCTTCAACAAAGGAATTTTTACATAAGCATTTTTTAACTCATCTAAAATATCAAATTCAGGAAGGGTTATTTCTTTTTGTTGTTCCACTAACCTTTCAGGATAAGGTGGTGTTTGAGTTGTAATGGTTTTTCCTTTCTGAATTTGTATCTCAGTTTGTGATGTTTCAGGTGATTCTCCTTGTTCAATTGGTTCTTCTATGATTGGAGGAGAATCCTTTTTAAACACTTTTCCAGACCTTAGATGGACATCATTAAGAGGAAGAATCGAATATGTGGGAAAACATGCTGCTTCCTCTACAATGTATGCAGATTTGTCCACCTTATTATTCGGATTTGCCATTGGTTGGGTTGGTAATTGAGTTGGTTTGGGTTGATTTGTGGGTAGCTGTAACTGTTGTGGTTGGGTCAACAACGGTGGTGGATTCTGCTGTGGAAATGGCATGGATTGTGGATATGCAGAATGTTGTTGTTGAAATGGTATGGACTGTGAATATTGTGGATATGCAAATGGTTGTTGGTATTGTTGCTGGTATTGTTGTTGATACTGTTGAGGTGGCTGGTTTCCATAACCATATCCTCTCCAACCTTGTGCAGGTTGTTGTGGAGGCCAAGCTTGCCATGGCATTGGAGGGGTCCAAGGATTTTGAGGTGGATAGAGGTAATTTTGTTGAGGGAATTGTTGTTGATTTTGTTGAGGCATCCTAGGTTGCCATGGTCTTCGTGGTGCTACATAATAAAAAACTTCTATTCCTGGCACTTCTTCCATTGAGTTCATTTGTAATTCTTTCAATCTTAGACAATTTTCTGTGGAATGATTTTCTGTACAAAGACCACAAACCCGAATACTATCCAAAGGACATTCTCTCAATGGATGTTTCTTTCTACATTTGGAACAAAAGATTGCTAGAGCTTGTTCTTGTTCTTCTTTCTTCATGTTTGCCTTTAGAACATCTACTTGTGTTCCTAATGTACTTAAGAGGTCTGTTTTGAAATTTTCCAATAAACTTCCTATTTCAGCTCTTGTAATGCCTCCTGCAGCTGACTTTGCTGCTTTTGAACTTGCTTCTCTCTTTCCTATTTTTGATCTTCCTCTAGAATATTTTTGACATAACTCAACAATTTCTTCGAATGGTAGGTTTGAAATGTCTCCTTTACCCATCACATTCAAAATGTCAAGGTATTCATCCCTTACACCCTTGAGAAAGATTGTTCGACTGGTTTCTTGGTTTAGAGAGTGTTGTTTAGATTTTTGTAGATTATATGCAAATCTTTCCAAATATTTTTCTAAACTTTCATCTTCTTGTTGTGTCATTCTGAAAACATCTTCCTTTGAATCTCTAGATCTACAATAAGATTGATATTTTTTAAGGAAGACCGATCTCATATCATCCCAAGAAGCTATTGTTTGTTCTCCTAAACCCATGAACCATTTTAAAGCTGCTGCTTTTAATGTAGCAGGGAAAAGACGAAGTTTATGAATGTCATCAGTGTATCCATATGTTCTACATAGAATATCAAATTCAAACATAAAAGCATCAGGATCTTCCGTGGACATTCCATAAAAATTTGGCAATACAGAAGGTGGAATATTTTTCATTTTCACTTCTTCTCCTAATATTGCACTTGTGTCTACTATTGGAAAGCCAAAGGTAGCCTCTTGATCATTACCATCTTCTTGTCTTTTCCGATCATTTTCTATCTTTCTATCATTTTCTTGTTTTGCCTCCTCCTCTCTCTTTCTTCTCCATTCTCTTTGTTGTCTTTCATACTCAGCTCATTGTTCAGGAGTGAAAATAACAGATCCATGTCCCTCTTCTGCCATTGGTTTATTTGTTTCAATTTTGAGTGGAGATTCAGGTTGTTGAAAGACAGGTGGATTTATGGATGGAAAGACAGGTTGTTTTTCTTTGATAATTTCTTTTTGTTTGCCTGAAACTAAAGGTTGTTTTTGTTTTGCTTCCCAAGCTAACAAAGTTTGCCTCTCTATTAAAGTTAATCTTTTTCCAGTTCTTTGTTTTTCTGCCAATTCCTCAATTATTGGATTACCAGTAACTGGGGTGTTTGATGATCCTATCTCTATTTGTGGGGGGTTTTTAATAAATCTACCCTGAGGATCTCTATATCTAGGCATAAAGAAACATAACTAAAAAAAAGGAACGTAACTAATGTTTTTGTTTGTTTTGAAATTTATCTTTCTATTGACTATGTCGATATTTGCCTCCCTGGCAACGGCGCCAAAATGTTGAGCTAATTTATTTACCAAAATTAACACAATTATTTCTTATCAATCCGGGTTGTTTATGCTTTGAGGCAAGTTCACTATATGTGAAGATAAAATGTAATCAAACCTTGAAAGATAAGTTATTCAAAAGCTTAAAGCAATACATCCTACAACTCCAATTCAATTAGTTTAAAAAGAGGAAAATATTGAAATGGTTCTTGACTCAAGAAGTCCACTTTTGCCTTAATTATTACTTAATGAATCAGAGATTAAAACCAAGAACTTAAGATGGATAAATTATTAATGAAAGAATCTCCTAACTTAAGAGACACATAAGGTATTTCATCATAATTCATTAATCTCAATACCAAAATCACATAAAGAAACTACTTGCATGCAATCAAAGGAAACTAGTTTTAATTCATCATTTTAGTAGAAGGGATGCTCAACTTGAACACTTGTTTTTCCAACTTAATAAAGTGATGAATAAGCTAAGAACTAATGAAATCAATCACCATGCATGAACCATAAAGCAATCTGAAATAAAGCTTTGAAAAACCAGTTCTACAATAACCAGATTACAAGAAATAAAACTAGTTAACAAGGAAGTGTACTTAGCTTGGAATGGGGGCCCTCCACCCTTGCCTTGCACACTTGAGAAGTGATATCAGAAGCTCAAATTCAGTCACACATCCATAGAATTGAACAAAAAAATAATGATAGCACAAGTCTTCAAATTAACTCTCCAATCCAAAAGTGTCTCAGTATAAAAGTATAATAAGTCAATACATAAGCCATGAAAGTCTTGGCTCTTAAATAAGAAGTGTCATGAAACAAACTGATCTATATTCACTCAAACAAACCCATATACTCTCATCCATCTATCTAAGTCTAATTCATTACTCCCATCCCAAGAAATATGACCAATCCCATAGAATTTCAAAACTGCCCTATTTCTATGGGATTTCTGAATGACTAGTCATGATTGACTAGCACCAAATGGGCCTAATAAAGCTTGTTTTGTTCGAACTAAGCATAGCTGGCTTAGTCCTAGTTCCCAAGCTATCCATCCATGCATTCAATTCTTGCCCAAGTGTCCTACAACCACATCAACCATAGAGCTATTACGGGAATTTCTGCATCTGCCAATTTTGCACTTAAAACCAAACTTTCATAAAAACTTTAGAAATTGAAAAATTAAAATTAAATACCTGAATGGATATCAAATATACATCAAAATGGGATGAATGAAGGGAAAATGGATGGCAAATAGATGGATTAGTAAGTTCCTTAGAGCAAAAATAAGACCAAAACTAAGGCCCAACAACAAGGTTTCCACTTTAGTATGTTTCATCACAAATCTAATGTGGAACAATTCAATCCTCTTTCATTCATTAACAAGGGACTCATTTGAAGAACTTGTACTTGCATGCAATTCAGAATTTTCATTAGCATGAAGAGAAAGGGTACCTTGTATGCCCACTACTATGATTTGTGTCTCGTCATTGGAGACAGATTCAAGGTCTTGCTACATGATTTCCATCATATTTTTCTTTCTCTTTCCACCAAATCTCTTTGGCTTCAACTCTAGATGCAACTTCCAATAGTTTTCATCATCATGGTCTTCCTTCTTGCAACGTGTGCGAGATGGATTTGCTCCTTCTTCCATTTTGATTGTAGCTACCTTCTTTTCCTTTCCCTTGCCTTTTCCTTTGAACTTCCCATTATGAGGTTTGAAAGATGATTTTTTGGGTTGATCTTCTTTGTCATTCTTTCCCCTACTTTCAAGGTGAATGGCCTTCACACTGGTTGCATCAATAATAGTAGGCTCAAATAACAACAAAGAATTCCTAATGTAACTATGTAAAACACCGATATACTTTGTTACAATTTTTGTGAATCAAGTGAAATATTCAAATTTAAATCTTATTTTCTAAACTCTTCTGTGAGGCTTTATATATTTTGACCTTTTCCTTGCCTCAAATATTGCAATTCCATTAAAGAATTTTGTTGATAACCTAAAGGATAAAACAAATCTTTTAATGTACAAACAAAATTGAACCAAGAAGAAAGGAGATTACCTAAGTTTTTTCTACCTTTTTGCAACTTTCTCTCCCACCAAATGAGAGCAGTACCACTCAGCCAAAGAGATGCTAATTGGATCTTGGCCTCATCTTCCTTGATCTGTTGAATCCATCAATAAACCTCGATCTATCTAATCCAATTGTTTAACTTCTCTGCATTACATTCTCCATTATATGAGGGAAAATCAAACTTTACATCTAGATGCTAATTGGATCTTGGCCTCATCTTCCTAGATCTCCTGAATCTAGAAATAAACCTCGATCTGTCTAATCCAATTGTTTAACTTCTCAGAATTACATTCTCCATTATATGTGGGAAAATCAAACTTTACATCTAGCTTAAAAAATGGATTCTTAGATGCATTCTTATGATGCCTGTTAGAATGATGAGAAGAGGAAGAAGAAGAACTATCACTAGTGGATGGAGAGGGAGGGAGCTATTCTCCTCCACCTCCATGGTTTACTGAGACATGACCATCTGGGTTTTTCTTCTCGAGCTTGATTGTCTTCTCATATTCTGCAAACAACTTGTCAACTTTCTCTGCCATGGTGAAGAAGATCTTGTGATAATTTCGTTCTTCCACCAATCGAGCTTCCTCATCTTCCATTTTTCGTATTCATATTTCATGCTTGCTTCGGGATGAAAGGATTTGAGTTTTCCTTCTCCTCTTTGGGGATTGTTCCTGGTTAGCATTCACTCATGCAACTTGCATAAATAAGACCTGCTTTGATACCAAACTTGATCCATATCTTTTAATTCAAGGATGCATACATAATTACATTTAAAAGAGAATGTAACCAAGTGACATAAACAAAAAGGAAGAAGATAAATTCAAAAGAAACCATGCAACCAAAGGCACGAAAACAACTTGATAACAGAGTTTACCCAATGTGGGCTACATCTTTGGGCCCTGCTCAATGTGCAGAGGCCTCTTTCACTAATTTGAAGTGAAATCAAATTACAAGAAATTACAAAATGACGCCTTATACCTCCACTTCTGAGGATGGAATGAAAATGCACAACTCTATTGAATAAATGGACAACACAGTTGAATTTGTGTCGCAAAATTGTGTCAAATGACTATAAAGTTGACCCTGTTCTAGTTTGTTCAAAATCTAGCCCCTGAGAATCTCAAATATTCCCCCAAAGATTCCTTCTCGAGGGTTGACTAGAGTTTGACTGCCCAGATGACGAAACTGACTGCACCACTACATTCCTTGTGGAAAATTGAGTAAAATGAGTATAAACTCAACCAATTTCTGCTCTGGTGAATCTTGAGGCTCTAGGGAATCTAAATATTTCCTGTAAGATTCCCTAAGAATATTCCTCAAAATATTCCCTGAACCTGGCTTTCGAAATCTATGCCAAGGACGCACGATTCTAGTTCTCGGGTGCATGGTTCAACTCATCACCGGGCAACTCCTCCCCCCAGCTTGACAGTAAAGTGTGCTTTTATACATATGTGGATGACACTATAAGCATCGACCACTTGAATGGTCCATTGGTGGCGCGTTCGGGTTTGGGGTCGAAGGCCACAAGTTCAAACCCACAACCTATTGGCCATTATTTGTTTTTTTATATAAAACATGTGTCGTTTAACAACATCCATTCAGCATAACTTAACTGCCCATCATTTATAGTTTGATTGCCCGGTTATATATATACCTGTCGTTTGTAATATCACTAACTACCAATTGGAAGTTTTATACGCTGTTTAAATTTAAACAAAATCCATTGACCATCTGCCCACCCATTGGCAACAAATCTGGCACCTCATGGGGGTCACTGGTGAAACTAATGAGGCGACAATTTCACTACCATCAGTGGCTATCACCCTATGATTGGTCTGTAATACCATGTTATCTTGCTAACATCATCCTGCCACATGTCACCCTACGATTGGCTCTTGTCTAACTGTACAGCTACGTCACCCTGCTGACGTCAACAGTTTTCTGGATGAGATAAACATCTGTATTGCTGACGTCAGCATGCCAAGTTGCACTATGGGTCCTGCCTACAAAAATTTTAGCTATTTTGGAAAAGCTTTAGTGGGATATAACTTTCACATATTGTATTCGTTTGAGGTGCCGTTCACATTGTTGGATACATGATGATTAGTTATTCGATTTGAGATAAGATGAGTTATTCAATTTGAGATAGGTTTCTTTGAATCGCGAGGAATCCAAAAATTTGGCCTTATGGGATCCTCCTGGATCGACACCCCAGGAGTATGCTTTGAGAATGATCCATTTAAGGTAAGAGGTTTGAAATAGACTCAATGGGCACAACTTGTCATCTAGCCATCCTTCTAGTGCCATTTTGTTAACGGTGCTGGAAATTCGTTAACCAAGGGGGTCTACCCAATGCAAAGTCCCAATTAGAGATTACACCATTTGGAGTAGGAGCCCCATCCAGAGTACTGGCCCGACCCTCGACTGTCATGTATCCTTGTAGATTTTTCTTGGCTACAAATTTCAGCACAAGAGAGTATTACACAGTTATTTTCATGTCAACAAGTGACTATGCCTTGTGAAATTTTCAGCTGCGGAAAGTATCAAGTTCCTTCTACCAAAAGGCAAGAGAAAGTGGGCCCTTTAAAGACAAGTAATAATAAAAATCTAGAAAAGTCACACGAGCATATTCATATGAATGAATCGTTGATCAACTGATGAAATAGTTCACAAGGAAGCAATGATTGTTAAAGTAAATACACCTTCAACAAGATACGTACCAAATCCACCGAAATAGTTCAATTTACTTAGTACAAATGAAAACAACATACATCGCAAAGATTCAAAGAATAGTCTTACAATATTCATGACATATGCATGAAAGCATGCTAGCTCAACAATCTTATGAATTAAGTAAAAGTTCCAATATACATCAAGACAGTGAACACCACTAGCCCCAATAGTGGAGCATTAGAGTAGTCACTTGCTCCTACAAAACAACTATCTTATGACTCTTGGACTACCCTCATGGCTGTTTGACTTCTCTATGACCTTCAGACTCTTAGACTACCCTCATGGATGTTTGACTTCTCTATGACCTTTAGACTTCCTATATGACTTTTCACATTACATGGATGAATCTTGGAATTCCACTTTACCTTACATTTCTTCCAATATTGAATTTACATAATCCACAAATTATGTGGCCAATTATGACATGACACTCTGACAATATATAACAATACATTGATGACATGGCAATGTCAAGCCTTTCTTGTTGTTGTTATATTTGAGTGCTCTTGAGAGATGGTGCAAGTTCTTCTTCTTCCTCCATCTGGCTTGAAAGTGAGGAGTCTTCAATGTGGTCTTGATTTTTGATCTTCTATTATACTCTAGTGTTCCTTCATCTTCTCGCCTGATGATCATCTTATCTCTTCAACTCCATAGGTGTTTTCTAGCATGGTCTCCTTCTCGTTTTTCCTTAATCATCATCCTATCATGATAAGATAGATTACCTGTGACTGAAAACCCCTCATGGCAAGCCGACATCAATTCGAAAACTCCTAATATAACATGTTTCATGTAATCACTTGTTGGGGCTAGAACTGGGTGACTGATTCAATGATTGACTCAGGGATTGTGCAGTTCCAAAAGCCAAGGTCCAAGACTGAGGCTTGAATCTGCACAATACGCAGTTCAGGATGGCCAGGGTCAAATGATTACGCAATTGAGGGATTCAAGAGCTCCAGGTTGGAGCTTGAGGCTTTAGGTTTCCCAATGCACAATTATGGAAGGACATACTTAAGGAACTATGCAATTGAGGGATTCGGGAGGTCAAGCTTGAGGCTTGAGCATTGAAGTTTCCCATTGTGCAGTTCTAAGAGGCTAGACTAGGTGACTGTGCAGTTGAGGGGCTCAATAGCTCATGGTTAAGGCTTGAGGCTTGGAGTTTCCTAATGCATAGTTCTGGTAGGAGAACAAGTTGAGAGATTGCACAATTGAAGGGTTCAAGGGCTCAAACTTGAGGCTTGAGGCTTGAATTTTCTGAATGTACAGTTCTACAGGGAGAACAGTCTCATGGATTGTGCAGTTGCATAGATCAAGGTGTCAGGATGGAAGCTTGAGGCTTGACACTACGTAGTGCACAGTTGTGGCTAACTAGAAGGAAGCAATTGTGCAATTTTGGAGCTCAAGTGTCAAGGTTGGGCATTGTTACTTCGTAATATGTAGTTCCAAGATGCAAGGTTAGGGCTTGATGGTTGAGACTACACAGTGTGAAATTAAATTAGGTTGATTGAAGTCAACTCGACCAAGAGTGAAATTTATGGACAAGGCTAAGTGGGATCAGTGAATCTCATGCAAACATAGAAAAAAATAGATCATGATCACACACTTAAATAGTCAATGACACAACATTGATCACTCAAAATACAATAACAACATGATATCCACAATGTGATAGTGATACAACATACCTTTGTAAGTGCGATACAAAAGATACACTTTGCAACGGAAGTGACGACACTTGTGCGACAATGCATAGATTTTTGGGAATGAGTGTGAAACATGTCTACATGACTAGAAGAACTCATTAGCACTAAATATACCCTTTGAAACAAGCCAAAACAACACTTTACATGATAAGCAACACTTCCCACGCCAAAAGATGACATTTTCTATATGAAGAAAAAAGTGAAAATGACACTTGCAAAATGCAAACGATGACGAAATCAACACATGCCAGTTCAAAGATAACAAGAAAACAACACTAATTAAGGTGAAAGCAAGTGGATGTGACAGTAAAATACATCAACGTGACACTCGCGAAAGCAAAGCTATGCAAAAGGGATAGTTTGAAAAACTCACCGCAATAGAAGTACAATTACAACCAAAAGTGACAAACTGTAAATGAAAGTGTGCACTGACTGTCGACATAGGTTGGTCATAGCACAAGAACTATCTTGGTGGACTCGTGATGCTCTGTTGTGGAAAGCTTCAACTGTCTTCGAAGTGCTTGAATATCTTCATTTTTCTTCTCAACAATCTCTTCAACTGCATCCACATTTTTTGAATCCAAACCTAATTTAATTACAAGGTCTTCCAATGATTTTATCCTAAAATCCTTCGCTGGAGAAGAATTAATTTCCATTTTAAGTTCTGGAATAGTATTATTCAAAGAATTATGCAATTTTGATACATTTGAATCAGAACTAGTGAGAGAGAAATATGTCATCTCACTAGTTTGTTTATACAAATCAATATGATCTACAAGATGGATCTGTTTAGTATTGAAAGATAAAATAGAAGTGTTATAATCTCCAGTAGATCTAGGAGCATAAAATTTAGGTTCAAGAAATGAGAACTTAAACTCACCTTTTTTAGTATCAAGAGATGAAAGCAACCTATTTTTACTTGAAGAAGTTTGCTTCCAAAACTCAGTATAAGTTACTACCTTCAAAGCCTCATTCTTTTTCTTCATTTCCAAAAACTAAAAAAATATGTTTTGGTTAGAAGAAGAAGAAGAAGAAGGAGAAGAAGATTATTCTGTCCCTAGATCCAATTCTTTCATTATGAGAACAAGCTCACCTGAAACAATTGTAGCCAGTGAATAAATGTCGAAAGAGATAGTTTCTGATATCGCTCCCTCCATATTGTTTCTTCTTTCTCTTGTATACTCTGAACAGTTCCATTTATAACTCTGATAATCTTTGATTTGTCCTCTTAAGTTCTTTTTCTTTCATTAGAGGTATAACCAAAATTTTCTTTCCTACTGATTGATCCACAGTTTGTTCTTCTATCACTTCTTGCAAAGTGTTTTCCTCCCAAATGTCCTTATTAGCAAACTTCTCTATCTCAGGCTTGGACACATGAAAATAAGGTGGGGATTTCTGTTGAACTTTGATGGTTGAAATTCTCCCAATGGGGTTATATGGAAAAGTAATCCCAAATTTAAACTTCCTTTGTGCCAATAATTATTCCAACTCTTTGTATGTTGACCTCTGATTCACTATAAATGGCCCTACTCATGCCTTCAGTTTAAACAAGGTATGTTTTCTTCTAGGTAAAAAATGCACTTGATCTACATTGAGGCTTTGTTTGATGAATTCAAGCGCAAAAATATGCATAGGCAAAAAAATTGGCAACTGATAGGGTGGAAGTTCACACCCATACAATCTAATTTCTGTAAAATGTTGGTAAAAATACCAATCACCAAGCCTTGTTTGTTCACTAAGTTGCATAATCCTTTTGATTTTAGGTGAAATTCTGGGAGGACTATCACTAATCAATAGATTGTAGCATATGTGAAGAAATTTATTACAAAATTAGTGAAGGAAAATTCCTTAGAATTCCTTCTGACCAAGGATGTCCAATGAATCACAGACCATTGATTCCCTTGAAGATCCTGCTTTTGCAATTGTATTAGGAATATGTCTGACTGATAATACAAAAACAAATACACTAGGAATGATGATATTTAAAAGATTTTTCAACTCCAAATTTAAGAAACTGGTCATGAATGGCCTTACATAAAAATTGGCTGAAATTGAATAAGATTTGTGGTTTCTTATATGGACAAAAATTTGACATAAATGTTAGAACTAATTAATCCACTTTATCATCACTCTTATAACCTAAAATACAACATAAAATGGATATGATTTGTCTTGAAAATTATAGAAACGTTGGTGAAGGGGAAGACATACTGTGATTGGGAATACCAGTCCCTTCAGGCATGAACAATTCAAAAATAACGTTATTTTTCAAAATTTAACTTCTGATATATTTCCATGAGAATTTCACTAGAGAATGGGTGCAAAGGGTTAGGCAAAGGTATGTACAAGTATTTTAAAATGGACTAAGAAGTTACAGAAAATAGGGGTCATTGTTTTGAGCAATTATGGTTTTCTCAATGGGTAAGTACTTGTCTGCACACCATACTACAAATTCCAGAAAAGGATGAGTTTTAGGAAATATAAACTAGGGTAAAAAGGACTCATCGCTATTATCTTGAAACCTTTGGGAAGCCCAATTCTGTAATTCATATAGGTCAAACTCTGAGTTCGTACCTTATATTATGATTTCCCTATCAAATAAGGGCAATTCATCAATTTTTGGGAGGGTTTCATACTGAATCTGAGACTCTTTTCCTTTAGTCGAACTCATTTTGAACCATCAACTTGTAGTAAGGAACATAAATACTAGTAAAATGTACCACGCACTAAATTTCTAAGTTGATTCTCTATGTTTGACGACTGAAGGAAAGGTGAGAGGGGACAAACAAAGGTGGGAGCGATAAAATTATGAACAAGAGTGAGAAAAAAGTGGAATGAACGTTCTGATAAGGGGAATATTTAGAATTAAATGGAAAACGATATTTAAAATTAAATGGAAAACAATCAATAAAGTGGTGGCAGGTGATATTTATTACCGAAAATAGGGAATGGTTTTTTTGCGTGTGGGGCTAGACGGTTATTGGTAATGAGTGAGGGGGAGGGGGTGTCCAATTCATATGTCATTACCACCTTGCAAAAGTTGTTTTGGAAAAACAAATTTTGCGTACCCCCCACCTTCGTTAAATGTCAAGCAAGTAGGAGGGCTTTGTAATAGAACAAGAGCCATAGATCACTAAAGTGTCAATCGCCGGCAATAGAAAATGCACTATAGTTAGTGTGCGACGATTTGACATTTTATTTATTAAAATAAAACAAAATAATATATGCGACATTATTTATTTGTGCGCAAACTATTACAAAGTGCAATAAAATCATTTTTTTTATTTTAATCAAAATTTTGAAATTTTCAATGTAACAAGAAAATGTTACAACACCCCAAGTGTTGGTGTAGTGTTGGGTGGCAAAAACACCTCTTTGGCTATCCACTTTCAAGATTTGATAAGAAAAATGAAATGGCTTTCTACCCCCTCAATCGTTACAACATATGTTGTTATAACATTAGTTGTTAAGACATCTACTGTTACAATATTTGATGTAATGGTTATTGTTTCAGTAGTTTCAACAATAGCATTTGTTATAGCATCAACATTTACAACAGTTTCAACATTTTCAACATATTTAACATTGACATGTTTTTATGGCATCTATTATTACAACATTTAATGTTACAACATCTTTTGTTACAACATCTATTTTTCAATTTGTTGTTAACTATGTTTGTGCTTCTCAATTTGTTTTCTTGATCCCATAAGTGTTGTAGTGTTTGATGGCAGAAACATCTCTTTGGCTGCCCACTTTCAAGCTCTGACAAGCAATATGAAATGACTTGTTGTTACAATATCTTCTTCTCAATCCAATGTTACCTATGTTTGTGAATCTCAATTTGTTTTCTTGATCCCCAAAGTGTTGTTGTAGTGTTGGGTGGCAAAAACACCTCTTTGGCTGCCCACTTTCAAGCTTTGAGAAGCAAGTTGAAATGGATTTTTACCCCGTAAATTTTCTCCTCAAGGTGTTACATCTCCTTCAAGGTTACAAATTCAGCTTCTTTGATAACATATGATCCATAAATAGTAGGTCTATGGCCTGTTTATCTCATCAACATGGATCATTGTGAAAATAAATATAAAAGAAAATAATGATGTCTCTAAAACTTAATGATTATTTCTAATGCAATTCATTAATAAATTTTCAATGCAATTCATTTACAAAACTAGAATTTTGTCAAGTCAGTTTCGAGGATCCTTTATTAGTCCAAGCGAGTTAAAGGATCCTACCCATGATGCATTGTTGTAATCCACGTAACCAATTCTCAACCTTAAATTTGTATATAATTGAAAAAAAGAAACATTTGTTGGGATCAATGCTCTTGATCAACAAAGGGCATAATCGACTATGTTTGCATTAGGTTTCAAGCTTAATTTCAAATGGATTCCAACATTAGAATTCATCAATAAGAGGCTATTTCATAAGGAAGTTCGATTTATTTAGTTTAAAATTGCCACAGCATCTAAAATCCATACGTTCACCAGTGAATAAAGGTTCATCATGCCTAATTTGTGAAGTGACCAATGTTAATTCATAGATTCCATGGATTATATTTATTTTTACTTTGACCCCTAATTACTATCTTTGGAAAAATATACCTTGAATATGTTCTCAAACTATTAGGCAAGCACAAATAATTTGCAACAATCATCTATATGGAAAGTGTTTACCCTGTAGAAGTCACAATGAACAATCAACTTATAGTTTTAGTGTAGACCTATAGAAACCCTTTAGGACAACCCTAGGTCACCTCTAAGTCACCTTCCTTGCCTTCATTCTTAGACTAAAGTCAAGTTCTTTTGTCGTCCCACAAGTCGTTGACTTGTTTTGACCTCTAAGCCTAAGCCTAGGGTGGAACGATCCCTCTATCTCCTAGCTATTCTACATGTGAGCTTCAAACACAACCATTTCTCTAGGAAGTGACATAGACAAAGGGAAGCTCCCTTTCACCACTTCTTGCAACTAGAGAGTCAACGCTACCAATTGCAATTGCACTTGTGCCATTCTTGCTGATCCTTCTACTCCACCTAGAGTTGACTCTAGTCTCATTCCCCATAACCATTTCATCTTCAACACCTTTACTACATCTAGCTACTCAACATTGAAAGGAAACATTGACCATCCCTTCACTTGAGTGTGGAAATGTAGTGTATATATAGCACAAAATTTTACAAAATCTTGGCTCAAAGAGTCCCTATATTTCTCTTTCCTTTATATATATATATATATATATATATATATATATATATATATATATATATATATATATATATATATATATATATATATATAATATATATATATAATATATATATATATATATATATATATGAAAGACAATGATAAAATAGCTACAACACCATCTTTTAAGAAAGAATTCTTCAAATTGCTGAAAAGTGGTGACACTACCAAGTTGAAGGGATCTGAATGGGTGTTACAAAATCAATTGTTACAACATTTTCAATAGATTTAACATTGACAACTACTATGGAATCTATCATTACAACATCTGTTGTTACAACATCTGTTGTTACAACATCTGTTGTAATGATTGTTTCAGTAGTTTCAATAGTAGCAGTTATTATAACATCAAATTTTACAATAGCTTCAACATTTTCAATAGTAATGGGTGTTACAAGATCATTTGTTACAACATTTTTAGAAGATTTAACATTGACATTTGTTATGGCATGTGTTGTTACAACATCCTGTGATAGCCCCACCCATGGTTCTATCATTAAATGCATTGTAAATATTTTTACAAATATGTGAAATTAAGAAAAAACATCTGAGTCAAAGGGACACGGATTCCAAAGATGAGGAGGAGGATTGCTTGCTTGGGAGGTTGAGTTTTTCATGTGGAGAAAATATGAAATGTTTGGGACATCCATTAAAAGCTAGTTGGTGCATGAATTAATGAACTGGTTCTTAAATTGAATAAACTACAAGGAAGGTACACGGGCCCATGTACTTAGGAACCTTCATAAGGAAAAGGGACAAGAAACTAAGAGGGGAACTACACAATGAATGAAATCAAAGAAGAAGCAATAAATATGAGACAATAAAGGAAGGGAAGGCATGGTATTCAAAATCATGTTGAAGGAGAGAGGAGATACAAATCGAGCAACAAAAAAACAGAGAAATTTGGTTCAATCAACATAGAACATAGAACAAAAGAGAAGCGAATGGGATTGGCTCTAAGTTTCCTTGGAGGGTTGAGTTGCTAGTCTCTGGAGCCATGTAACAGTTTGGGGTTCCCTGGAGGCTATGGGTTGAGATAGGATCCTTGGAGCCCTGTAACAACTTGGGTACTTGGGGGATGTGGGTTGAGACAGTCTTTGGAGCCTTGTAACAACTTGGGTCCCTAGAGGCTATGGGTTGGGATGTAATCAATGGATCCCTATAACAGCTTGGGTCCCCTAGACATTGTGGGTTGAGATAACATGCTCTGGAGCCCTGGACAACTTGGGAAGAGGCTAATCCTGCAAAAACATCAAAAGAAGACTTGATTAAAGACCTTGGTTACTACATTACTGTTACAATGGATCCTGAACTCCCTAGAAGGGTGTGAGTCATTGTTTATACACTTGGGGTGAGGAAAAAACATCTAGACTCCCTGTGGTAAGAAGATGACAACGTCAACTGGTGGGATTGAGGAAGAGGCCCTATGGATTCCCTGTTTCCATTGGAAGTTGGTGTTCTAATCCCTTAAGAAAGCACCCTCCTCAGAATCTAGAGGGTGAACTCTGCAAGTGTGGATGTAGTTTTCTATGGTTAGGTGGAGAGTCCTTGTCCCAGACTCAATTTCCATGCAACTTTAAAGATAAGTATTTGTTTGTGCTGCTTAAATATTATTAAACTTATGAAGCATTTGTGGTTGAAATGGTTTGGATTATTTTTGGACTATAACAACATTGTTAATGTGATGAGCATGTGGACGCATCTCTATGCAAAGATAACTTTATAGTTATGATAAATAAATAAATACATAAACATATATGTCACACCTCTGAAATGAACAATGTCGATAAACAAGTTGAATTAATGTACGCATATGCAATGGAATGAAGTGATGTGTTAAATGCTCATTACCACAATTCATAACATATACTCAGCAACAGAATGTGTAATGTTGTATAAAATAAACCAACTTGAGTCATGTTCCTGAACTGAAATCCTGTCTTAGGGTAAATACTCATTCATATTGATTAACAATTCATATGTAAGTAATAAAAAGATGTCAGGAAATTCCATAGGAAGTGAAATGATCCATAAGGATATAAAATAAAAACTTGGAAAATTGGGCACATAGATCCTTTTTATTAACATTAAATTGGTACATAAGGGACAACTCACTTGACAGGTTCTGTACATATAAATGGATGTTCCTTCATCGGGATATAAGCCCTTGAACCTGTGAAAAAGGTGTTGAGGCAACACTGGAAGGGTTATCCTCCCTTTAAGTGTAGGTGTAACCAAAACCCATGTAGGAAGGCTTTGCTAGCCTTGCATTGTATGTATCCTGGATACCTTCTGCTTCCATCAAGGTGTAGTTAGCTCAGCCTTGAAAATATCTGCATATTTCCATGGAGCTTCTTACAGGCCTAATTTGAAGCCTAAAACCTTTGGTGTGTGGCAGGCAAGGTGGAGACCTTTCAGGAGTTCACACATAATCGGTGGTAGGTAAGGGATGTAGGAACACTTATTCTAGAATGCGTGGGATTCCTTGTCCGAGAACAGGGAATTCAAAAGGTCCATGAACTCCTTGGAGTTGGATTGTCTCAATCTCAGGAGGGCTAGCATCATAGGGAACCTTAATAATCCATCGACATCGACACCAAGTATTGGCATTGATCCAGAGATTTGCAAGACCTCTAAGATAAAGCCATGGTCGAAAAAACAAACTCAGGGAAATTATGGTTGGGTCAAGTCTTGCTCTTATGGTGGTTGTAAAGATCCCTATCTGATGCATTTATTAAGGTAGGGTCAAGGTCCCTTACTCAAGCCATGGAAGAGATTGAACACAAGTAGTCGAGCCATGGCAGAGATTGAAGGAAAGCTCGATGCAGTGTAGGAGGGAAAGCCTTAAAATTATCACAAAAGTTCAGCAAAGCCTTACACTGCTCCAAACCATAGTCGTGGAGACTCTTCATTGGTGTGACCTAATTTTTATTTTAACACAATTGGATGAGGAAGTGAACCACCCCAAATTTATATGTATAATAAATGGGCGAATCCCCATGATACATAGGAAAAATGGGAGGCGATTTTATCACTAATATATATATATATATATATATATATATATATATATATATATATATATATATATATATATATATATATATATATATATATATATATATATATATATATATATATATGTTGGCAAATCTCTCACTCGATTATATTATCTTGTAAAGTCATGGCGAATCTTTCACTAAATTATAAAATGTTGTAAGATCTTGGAAAATCTTTCACTGAATATTAAAACATTGTGAAGTCTTGGCGAATGTTTTGTTAAACTATGAAACCATATATGATAATAATAAAACATATTCATTAAACTGTAATATACTAACATACATGTTTGGAAAAAAAACATAATTTTCGCTTCCTACAAACAATGTTGCAAGTTTTAGTGGCCATGTTTGCCATGGTAGGAGAAATTAATGTTAATGTTTTCTCTACCACTTTTGTCAAGCTACCACTTTTGCCAAGCTATCAAATTTCTTTCTTATTCCATAGACTCCAACTGCGAGATAAAAAAAAAAAAACACACACACACACATCAAGTTTGTTTACCCCCCAACATGCCAACAAGTAGCGAGCCCCAACTATATAATATAATGAAGTAGTAGGTATCCCAAAGGCATGAAGGGGATCTAATGGAAATAAGTGACTGTTGTCAAAAGCCTTCCAATCAATATATAAATATATAAATGTAGATTTATTATTATTTTAATTGGAAATAATAAAATTTAATTACGTCTCTCCCAATCTAAATTTAGTATTAGCATAATTCACTACCTTCATACCATTTTTAATAGCGTTGTAACATGTGTATTAATTTCCTTTTTGGTGCACAATCTCTGCCTTTTAGGACAATATGGTGCAGTGACCCAACCCCTACAGATCATTACGACAAACTAAGAATAGCAGAGAAGATGAAAGGTTGTACAAACCAGCGTATTTTTCAAACAACTAATCCAAGATCAGTCCCTTAACTTTTTCATGAAGATATCATATTGAGAATGTTTGAAAATGGTGGGAAATCTGGGCAGTGACTATCTCTCTTCTGTGAGGGTGATGCGGAAAGAGTTAAGATTTCATTGTTTTGAATTTTTTTTTGTTAAATCAGAAAAACCAATATTAATGGAGATATCGATATTTTTTACTAAATTTTGTGAAGTGACTAAATGTAGCTTTAACCATTCACCTTAAGATTTTTTTTACAATATAATTTCCTAAGTCTATTTCATATCTTCATTATCATAAAAACCAACCTATATCCATATTAACTCCACATCTACCACTCTTAGAGGATGAAATCTATTTATCACTCCCAGCTCTTGGTAGACCCAGAATTAAGATGGATGTAAGCTTATAGAATTTCCCCTTTAAATAGTCTATGTTCACATGAATACCATCGTATTACCATGGGTCAATACCATTGGTTATCATAAACCTGGAGCTTAAAAACTACTATTAGTAATTTACAAAAATTATAAAAATTAATAATTGACTTTTATTTTATTTTTTTATTTTAACCAAGTTAAAATGTTTAAGTGACATTAAATTACAAGATCCATTTTTACTTTTGATCTACCAAGCCCCGAGAGGGATCAAATATTTTTTCACTCTATGTTAGTTTGCATATCACGATATTTGATCCAGAGTAAAGATGGATCTATGCTAGTTTAATTCCCCCTTTTAAATAGGCTGCATTCCATGTGAATACCATGGGTCAATACCATGTGCCATCTTTATTTTTATTAATACTAATATTAGGGTTAATAATGTTTTTTTGCATGGTATTAATAATAATTTGGCCCATAGGCTTCACCTAAATATAACACATTTTTTGAGTGTTCGTAAATATAAGGTGGCTTATGGAGTAAATATAAAAAATGTTTTATTTATTTACCATACCTCTCATTTATTTATATTTTTATTAATTTACCATACATTTTTTTATAAATATGGTATTTGGCCCATAGGATTCAATTAAATAAAACCTCTTTTTTGAGCCTTCTTAAATAGAAAGAGGGTTATGGACTAAATATAGAAAGAGGTTTTATTTATTTACCATACCTATAGTTTATTTATATTTTTATTTATTTACCATACCTTTGAAGTATAAAAAGAGGTTTTATTTATTTACCATACCTCCACTTTATTTATTTACACACTTGTGTGTTCATAAATATAAGGTGACATATGGAGTAAATATAAAAAAATGTTTTATTTATTTACCATACCTCTAGTTTATTTATATTTTTATTAATTTACCTTACCTCTTTTATAAATATGGTATTTGGTCCATAGGATTCACTTAAATGAAACCTCGTTTTTTAGCCTTCTTAAATAGAAAGAGCGTTATGGACTAAATATAAAAAGAGGTTTTATTTATTTACCATACCTCTAGTTTATTTGTATTTTTATTTATTTATCATACCTTTGGAGTAAGTATAAAAAGAGATTTTATTTATTTACCATACCTCCACTGTATTTATATTTTTATTTATAACTATCATAAATACATTTTCTTGAAAATGAGGGCGAATGAAAGATTGTAACTCCTAATTTCAAGGGCTAAATTTACTTTTTTTACTCTCTCCCTTAAAATAAGGTGGGCTAACCTCCATACCTAATTTTTTTATAAAATAAATTTGAGGCGATTTGTAACAATGTACTATGATACAAAATATTCGCCTAATAAAAATATAAAGGGCGAAAATTCGCCCCTAAAATTTTCAATGATATATATATATATATAAGCATGTAGAGTAACAAATCTAGTTGTGAGGCCCTTATGACAAGTTGGGAAGTCAACTAGAGTTCAGAGGATAAAAATAGATAAAATGTGTTTTACCCCATTGCTCTAATAGTATCAGTGGATGGGTGATGTTACACATCTGCTATTACAACATCTGCTTCTCAATCCAATGTTACCTATGTTTGTGCTTCTCAATTTGTTTTCTTGATCCCCCGAATTTTAGTGTAGTCTTGGGTGGCAAAAACACCTCTTTGGTTGCCCACTTTCAAGCTTTGACAAGCAAAATGAAATGGATTTCTACCCCCTCAATTGTTATAGCATACGCTATAGTGGTCACTATTTCAATAGTTTCAATAGTAGAAGTTGTTATAACATCACCTTTTACAACAATTTCAACATTTTCAATAGTAATGAGTGTTACAACATCAACTACTACAACATTTTCAACATATTTAACATTGAAATGTTAGTATGGCATCTATTCTTACAACATCTATTGTTAGAACATCTGCTATTATAAAATCTTCTTCTCAATCCACTGCTACTTATGTTTGTGCTCCTAAATTTATTTTCTTGATCCCCCAAGTGTTGGTGTAGTGTTGTGTGGCAGAAACACCTCTTTGGCTGCCCACTTTCAAGCTTTGACAAGCAATATGAAATGGCTTGATGTTACAACATCTATTATCACATTTGTTGTTACAACATCCCCTGTTACAACATCGGCTTCTCAATCCATTGTTACCTATGTTTGTGCTTCTCAATTTGTTTTCTTGATCCCTCAAGTTTTGATGTAGTGTTGGATGGAAGAAACACCTCTTTGGCTGCTCACTTTCAAGCTTTGACATCTACTATTACAACATTCGTTGTTACAACATCTACTGTAATGGTCACTGCTTCAGTAGTTTCAATAGTAGCAGTTGTTATAACATTACCTTTTACAACAGTTTCAACATTTTCAGTATATTTAACATTGGCATGTTGTTATTGGATCTATTGTTACAACATCTACTGTTACAACATCCATTGTTACAACATTTTCTTCTCAATCCGTTGTTGCATATGTTTGTGCTTCTCAATTTTTTTCTTGATCCCCCAAGTGTTGGTGTAGTGTTTGGTGTCAGAAACACATCTTTGTCTACCCACTTTCAAGATCTAACAAGAAAGATGAAATGACTTGCTGTTACAACATCTTAGTTGTAACTTATTTGAAATTTTATTATCATATGTGCACTTTGATATGATGTAATTTGGTTATTGTTTCAATTTATATGTTGTAATATTAGAGATATAATAGAGAAATTAATTATAGAATGAAATAAATAATAACTTTTCACTCTAAATGTTTCTTTTGTAGAATAAGGATATTCCAAAAGATTTGAATGATCCTCATCACATAGATCCATATCAAGTTGGGTTTGATGCTAAGATGGCAGATGATGCTCATGATGACACAAATACAAATGACAATGAGGTTGATCTTGATATAAAATATGATGATCATGATCATGAGGTAGTTGCTGGTAGCATCTCGTGACATTCATGATCATATACACTGCATCATGGATCATTTTTGATATATTGTTATGATGTTGATTTTTATGGTTACTATCATATGTATCATTTTCATAGCCTCTTGTACCATATTATTAAGTTGTATCTTTTTGAAATGTATCATTTCGACTTATATCATTTGGACATGACATATCATATTAACTTGTATCATTTTGTCTTACATAATTCATCATTTTTATTTATATCATTTGTACATGATGTATCATTTTGACTTATGTCGACTGTTGGACATGCATCATTTTCACATGTTATTTTTTTAAAAAGGAACATGTATATTTCTATTAATCAAACTAGAATCTGGCCAGTGCCATTACATTCAAAAGCATCAAAATTTCTAGAGGCCTCCAAAATTGCTCTAACCAGTATCTTTGGGTATTCAGTAATTTTTTTCTCCATATTTACTACATCATTCTTCTTGTAATTTCTCCAAAATACCCCATTAATACTTACATACCTACATAAAATAATCTACCTAGCTATTAATATGAAATTAACTACCCCGTTCCTTCCACATTGTTTTGGTTGATCCGAATGGAAAATGGCATCAACCCATGGTATTCATCCACCCATGGAATTTACCCATGGTATTGTAAGTGGCATCCACCTATGGTATTGTAAGTAACATCCACCCATGGTATTTATTCACCCATGGTATTTGCCCATGGTATTCATTCACCCATGGAATTTACCTGTGGTATTATAATCGAAAAATACTATAAGTAACAAGTCGCATTTTGTAAAATGACAGTTTGTCTGCCACAATGTAGCTACATTGTGGTGGACAAACTGTCTTTTTACAAAATGCAACTTGTTACTTATAGTATTTTTTTGTTACAATACCATGGGTAAATTCCATGGGTGAATGAATACCATGGGTGGATGGTATGGACAAACTGTCTTTTTACAAAATGCATCTTGTTACTTATAGTATTTTTTTGTTACAATACCATGGGTAAATTCCATGGGTGAATGAATACCATGGGTGGATGTCACAATACCATGGGCAAATACCATGGGTGGATGTCACAATACCATGGGAAAATACCATGGGTGGATGCCACTTACAATACCATGGGTAAATTCCATGGGTGGATGAATACCATGGTTTGATGCCATTTTCCATTTGGATCATTGGTCGAGTTCCTTAGTAGCATCCTTATTTTATTCCTCTTGCTAGAATGGTTCGACTAGTCCTTGTTGCCCCTATTTCTATTCCAACTCTTGCTGATTGGGAAACACCAAAGTGAGATCCTCTCCCTCACAAATCGCCATATCATGTTCACCGTTGTCATCGAGGTCAAATATTTATTATAACATTGAAACAACTACATTCTCCATATTGACCTCAGAGTTCTATACCTTGTAATCAATATTTTCTATCTTGGATATGATTACCTCCACCATCACTTGCACAATTTCAACAAATTTTTTAGACCTTCCAACTAACCCGTTACCAGGGTGAAATGAGAGTGAGCCTCATAAATTATTTGCCCACTTTTCATGGAGATCATCTCCTTGATTTATTTCTTGAATGTCCTGTCAGTCTCATTTAGGGAGACACCAACGCCATTTCCTGATGAGGAGGCTATGATATCTTTGGATTAGAAAGAATATATGGAGAGCCACTGTGCATGAATTTGCACAACCATCTTCTTATAGAAAGACTTAACTCCAAAATGACGACGAGGGAGTCCCTTCGAGTTTAATGTTGTTCGCATTAACACTTGCGAATTCATTACTTCTTGGTCTAGACCATAAACATACACGGCTGAACTGAGACATTCTTCCTTGGCCAAAGAAATATCAAATCCTTTGTTGATGACATCCCACCTGGCCACATGCTTAGCATTAATCCTCGTGTTTAACCATTTGTTGGATGAATGGCCCATCATTCTGCTAGAGCGATCACCAATGAGATTTTGTACCGTGAAATGACTACCAAATTTATGCAACCTGTTAGTTAGATTATCCTCCTTAATTACCCTTAAGCATCTCAAGATCCTCAAGTTATGAGAAATCATGGTATGTGAGATATATTTGTTATGCCACCCTCCTCCATCAAATTTCCTTGAACCAAATTGATGCCCTTGTTGGCTTGATCGTTCGCTTTGTTCTCTCTCTTGATATGATAGAAATCTAAAATTTCAAATTTACCCATGATCAATTGGATTCTTTGTAGAGTTGGTCTTGTATTTAGGTCCTTCCATTGATTCAATTTGATACATTTTCAAATTGTAATGACAGAGTCTTCAAAGACATATATGATGATGATCTTGTCAGTATTGACTTGTCAATTTTTATATGTTGAAATTGGTTAATGATTTAGATGCATATTTATTATGAGTGCTACAGCAGTCCTCCAAAAATTCATGACACAAGTATTAATCCTAATTGTATTGGGCTCCTTTGGTACACTGCGCAACCAAAGAGACTACTAGCACTGACACTTCATCGGCATGACACTTTCTCATGATCTTGTCAGCCAATATTTGTGCAGGAAACTGCACTACACCATATGATATGGAACTTATAGCATAGCCATGTGACTTCTTCATCATCTTGAAGTCGCTCTTCATTTGATCTACTAATTTCTTCTCCTGCGAGTTTCCCACAAAAGCCTCCACAGGGTCCACTCCTTGACACTGTAATAGAGTTATTCAGTGGATTAGCATATCAGTGATCGAGATGGACCCTCCCAACCAAAGGCACCCAGCATGCACCAACATCAAAAGTTAACGCACACAGACTGTGTTTATAGCGTTGTGACTAAAGTGCGGCACCCATAACATGTTCAGTAGCCCCACGCACCCAACTCTATCCACCCATTTCATCGGCTCAAGCCGCATGACGTCTAAATCTTCATAGTATACCTTCTTTAGGTACTTGATTGGTTCTAAATGTGGGAACTTCGCATGGTCCCCCAGGTCCCAATCCTCCATTTTTAAGTATGGTACCCATGCTAGAAAATTTCCCTCAAACGACACATTCTCCGACATCAAAGGTGTGGAGACCATGAATTTTGTTGAATCTAGGTCTTTGGGCACTTTAGTCATGGATTTTCTAGGTGGCATATATGGTGGTAGCTGAGTTATTGGCTCAACCTCCTCTGCATCAATCTCCTCAACACCCCTGACTATTTCTTCCTCATCTAAGTCTAAGGGCTCTGTCGGCTGCCTGGATCGATCCATTTTTTCCTTTTTTTGGATCTCTGTCGGGTTTTTGCACGACGATTTCCATACTAGTGCTTGCAGAGGCTTCTTTTTCTTCTTATCTCTTGCCGTAGAAGTAGATGGCTTAAGCCTTGGCGACCTAAGATTATTGAATTCATTATTTAGCGCTTCATTTGTTTCATTCATGGCTGCATTTGGATGAGTCGAACAATACTTAATGTACCAACTCAATTCTCTGTCTTGCAAGGTTGTGACCAGCTGCGCTTTCTTCAGGTCATCATTTGCAATCTACTGTGATTCCCACACAACATCTGCTACAAACCAAATTTTTTTATGGTCTTCTATGCGCAGACCTCTAAATATGGGCATCTTCATTGTGTTGGCCATGTTGAATAGTGGAGATGGAGGTGGAGGCGGAGGTGTAGGTGTAGGTGTGTGAGGCGGAGGTGATGGCAGAGGAAGTATTCCCACGATACCCTGATTTACCATCCGCAATGCACCTAGAGGTATTTTTAGAATAATACTTTCTTCATCACTATCAAACGCTCCCAATAGAGGACTGTACTCGGAACCTTAATCTGGGTCTCTTCTGAACATCTTTCCACGTTGCGTAGTTCCTTTCAAATCTCTTCTAAACATTAATTCAATGGCATAACCCTTTTCTCGCACAATAAAATTTTAATCCAAGTTTTCAGGGACTTCAGATACTTACCTCTTGGTCCTTTGAATAACCATTGTTTAGCTTCACTATAACTAACAAATGTGTCGATCTCAACTTAGTGATAAAACAGCCCAAAATGATATCGATCCAATAATTTTAAACCCTCGCGATATTGTTTTCTAAAGCTTCCAGGTGCCTTACCAACTCTTGAGTCCACACAATACGGTTATCCAACTTCCACGTACCTTGACTGTCCACTAATTTAGACAACCATTGGTGTAATTTGCATGGAAAAGAGCAGAAGAAAATTTTGTGTTCGTCTGTATATAGGTATCTATTCAACCACTCTTCCTTCGATAGGCACAAATTCTTATTTTCCTAGGTTGCAAATTTGTGCAGCTTCAGATCTATCCACTTCTCAATCTCCTTCTTAGTTGGGAACCATTTATTCAACATCACACATTCCTCATACAAATCCAGGTCCTAGCACTAGAACCATTTGTTGGCTTGAGGGGGTTTAGACCCAGGTTTAGAGTTAGTTGTGCCAACCAACAAAACCCTACACTGTCGGCCCTTTCGGCAACAACCCATGTAGTGCAGGATGTAGTCTTGCCCGAGGTAGTATTGGGGGATGATAGAACTAGGTCTCTGCATCCATAGGTCTGTATGATGGGTTTATTTTACTCCTAGGGATTTATATTGATCTTCATGAACCTTAGCCCTTGAAACATGGGAAATACAATAACTTACAAAAAGAAGATATAACTCTGCATCGATTACTTTAAACATTCATAACATTGACTAATATAACATATCTACCACTTTCACACATATATTAAGTGTTTTTTATGATAATTGTAGATAAACAAAGTTAATTCACAGTAATTGCAGAAGTAAACATAAACATGTAGATAAACAAATATTGCTCCAAAATAGTCTTTATTATGTTCAATCCTTCTGTTACAAACTCTTTCTTCCCTATGCACACAGCTGCAGGGGCCCGCACACTCAGCTGTGGACTTACCAAGGTCTCCGCGCACACAGCTGCAAGAGCCTTCCCCTTTGTGTAAGTACAAATAAAAAACTCTTCTGCCTTAGATCACTTTCCCATACCTGGATCTTCCATTGACTGATCTCCTATGACTCTCTATGACTCCTTTTTATAGCATCTTCTTTTACAATACCATGGTTCGCGAACCATGGGCGGGTCACAAAACATCTTAACTTCTAACATACTAAGGGGATTTGACCTTCCTAAAGATGCTTTGACTTCTAACGACCTTCGCGCTTTGCTCCTCAAAATGTGGAGACTTTACAAAATTAACAAAAACTATTACAAAATTGACCCAAGGGACCCTGTCCCAACACAAAGACACCATAAAGGTTTCCTACCTTGCCCCTGCCTAAGGATTCTTCATTTTCCCATCATAGCACTAAAAATCATTAGCTTAATTTGACTCCATGCCCAATGGATTTTCCCTCTCCCCTACCATCAAACTATTGAAATTATTCTACCTTAATATATAGACCTAGCCTAAGATCCAGAATATTTCATAAGAGAGAGCCCTCTCTAGGTTTGGAAGGGCTAGCTTCTAGCCCTAAAGATTGGTTTGTGGTTACCTTTGGGTTCCTCTCCTCAGCCTGGGGGAATTACAAAGTGATAACATAGTGGTGCGATTGCCAAGGAGTAAAGGTTCGACATTCCCCGGGAATGAACCATCAAGTTTAAGATCTAATTACTGATGGTGAACAATGATTAGACATAAGATGGTTGTGCATTATTCACTAGACAACTCCATTTTCAAATAGTCCAGAGTGTAGAACATCCATGGTGATTCCACCATCCAAAAAATTCAGAGTTTAAATTACAAATCCATCTTCCTAATCAATCAAGATGACAGGGTATGTGACAAATCCTATTTCTATTGAAGGTTTTAAGGAATATTGGGACAATTTTGATGATGATCATATTGATGAAGCTTTTTCAAAGTTTTTATCTATTTATTTAAATTCATGCAAATGTTCTTCCATAGATAAATCTCATTTTATTGGAAAATTTATTCTAAAACTTGAGAGATATGTTGATGTCTTAGAGGCTCAAATATAGTCCTACAAATTCCAAGATCAGAGCCAATATTTTGAAATATTTTTCCATCCAAAACAAAAGGAGGTAGTGTTTCCCTTGTTTCTCATGATGGAAGAATGTTTTGTCTTTGAACACGAATTTGATAATTCAAAGTTGAAGTCATGGTTTGACATAGAGAATACATCTGAAAAATTCAACCTTGATGATCCAATCATTGAATACCTTGAGGATCATCAAACAAATCATGTCTTTTATGATCCTGTAGCTCACTATATGGAATGCTTTTCTAGCTTGTGTTTTCAATAAATTTATTCAATATGGATATCAGATGCATCATGAAGTGCCACCACCATTACACTCTCTAATTTCCATATGGTGCAAGCACAGTCAGGAAATCCACTTATTTCAGCAACTACTTGATTGGCTTCAATGGCATTTTTGTATCACTTGATTCCAATAATTCTTAAATATGTTAGAGTAGGAAATGGTGTGGAATAAGCTTTTTGGTAAAGTATTTATTTCAACTTTCAGTTTCAGTTTCTAGCATGTACAGTTTTGGTCAATTAGATTGCAGGTTATAGTTTACAGGTTGCATTCTTCAAGGTTTGGAGAAACCCAATGGATCAGGAACATGGTCTACGATGTTCTTTGGAACCTCATAGGGAGGACACCATCCCCATTGGAGCCAATTTAAAGTCATATGCTATAGTAATCAAAGTCAGATTTAGTCTTTTCATCATTTGGTCAATTTGTAAAGTGTTTCTATGATCTAATAGAGATCAAGTCCTTATTTTTTATGAAGAGTGTGAAATTAGAGTTTGTCACTCCTTATGTTTGGAGGTTCAAATAAGGTACTTGAGATTGTCAACATCATCCATCAACCATCTTACCCAACCATAGACTTCAACACTTGGCCAAACCCATGTAAGTGAAGTTTTGTTGCGCTCAATCACTGCGTTTTCTCTGTAGGTGATGATTTTTAAGAATGGAGGTTTATAGTTTGAACATATGTCTTCTAATAGGTATCTGATGTTTTATAGGTTGCCTTACACGTGTCTGACACATTCAGAAATCGAGGAGATGTTCAAAAGTATGAGAATGGTGAATTCGCTAGGTTTTTGCTGCGCTTTTTCTGAAGAAGGAAGTAACACAACAAATTTTCCATGCTTCCACACTAGTTTAACCCTTCAATCTGGCTCTAGACCTCTTGAAATAAATTTATATGGTTATGACAAGTGTCCTTAAGTGTCTTGCAAATTCACATCCACACGTTTTATATTTTCCTTTTAATATGTGGAAGTTTAGTGAGAGGTGTATGAAAAGATGCTAGGATGATCATATTGTTTTGGTATGTTGAAGGATGATGTGTATATTGATACAAGTTCATTAGTATGCTCGGAAGACATAAACATTCAAGTATTGATTATATAGTATGAAAAGGAATTTCGCTACACAAATTGTTTTCATCATCATTTTCAAAATTGGATTCTGAACAAGGGGAAATGAAATTTGAAAAAGAGGTTTTCTTCAAAAATGAACAAAGTAACAAAAACCTTATTCAGTTTATTCATAGGTGTCATAGATTGGGATATTAGAATGAATATTTACAACCTATTTCCTTTAGATTTTTTTATTTCATGTTTTAGTTATGATCTTTGAGCGCATATTCTGAGGAGTTGGACAAGAATTTTCGAAAACTGAGAGGCGTTTCTCTCAAGCACAAGCTCATCTACAAAAAAATCCTTCCGTTTTGTAACAAATGTCATTATTTAAGAGATATTATCTAATATTTGACCCCTATTTTCTAGAAATTTGATCCCTATTTCCTAGCAGATAGTTCTAAATTTTAATGTAACTGATTCTATCTTTGGGTAAATGGTTGAACTCAACCTCCTTAGCTTGGGAAAGTGTTTTTACTATATATTTTGTAAATTTCTATGAGAAAGGGGTTGTTCAGCATGTGATAGAGAAAAACACATTGTCTGTTGTATAGTTCCATTTGAAAATTTTAGCGAAAGATGAAGGTCGAAGTCTATTTGTTCAAGAATTCATGTGTCAATCATTTATGGTGATGTTTATCTCTTGCCTCTGTTATTTCATATCTTCTGTTATGGTCATGCTTAAATGTTATGTCTTTAGTATTTAGTTAAAAAAATTCATTTCAAAATTCACTTTCAGGTGCTCTAATATAAGTAACTAAATATTTTAGTGTCTTTTCCTCCACCATAATATCTAAAATTCATCCTCAAGTAGATGCTTTAAATATTATCGATTCCATTATTCATCTACTCACCTATATACAATGAAACTTTACAAAGACATGATAAATGTTTCCTACCTTTCCCATGTCTAAGGATTCTTCATTTTCCCATCATAGCACTAAAAATCTTTAGCTTAATTTGACTCAATGCCCATTGGATTTTCTCTCTCCCCTTCCATCAAACTATTGAAATTATTCTACCTTAATCTATAGACCTAGCTTAAGATACAGAAGATTTCATAATAGAGAGCCTTCTTTGGGTTTGGAAGGGCTAGCTTCCATCCCTAAAGATTGGTTTGTGGTTACCTTTGGGTTCCTCTCCTCATCCTGGAGGAATTACGAAGTGCTAACATAGTGGCATCATTGCTAGGGAGCGAAAGGTTCCATCTTCCCTGGGAAAGAACCATCAAGTTTCAGAGTTTATTATTGATGGTGAACATTGATTAGACACAAGAAGGTTGTGCATTATTCACTAGGAAACTCCATTGTCAAACAGTACAGAGTTCAAAACATCCATGGCAACTCCATCACCCAAAAAATTCAGAGTTTAAAGTACAAATCCATTTTCCTAATCAATGAAGATGACAGGGTATGTGACAAATCATGTTTCTATTGAAGGTATTAAGAAATATTAGGACAATTTTGATGATGATCAGATTGATGAAACTTTTTAAAAGTATTTATCCATTTATTTGAATTCATGCAAATGTTCTTCAATAGATAAATCTCATTTTCTTGGAAAATTTATTTTGAGACTGGAGAAAGAAGTTGAGGTCTTGGAGGCTCAAATATAGTCCCACAAATTCCAAGATCAGAGCCAATGTTTTGAAATCTTTTTCCAGCCAAAACAAAAGGAGGTAAGGTTTCCCTTGATCCTCACGATGGAAGAATTTTTTTTCTTTGAACACGAATTTGACAATTCAAAGTTGAAATCATGGTTTGAAATAGATAATACATATGAAAAATTCAACCTTGATGATCCAGACATTGAAGAACTTGAGGATCATCGAACAAATCATTCCTTTTATGATATTTTAGCTCACTATATGGAAGGTTTTTTTTAGCTTTTGTTTTCAATCATGTTTTCAATATGGATACTGGATGCATTATGAGTTTCCACCACCATTACACTCTCCAATTTCCATATGGTGCAAGCACAGACAAGCAATCCACTTATTATAGAAGCTACTTGATTGGCTTCACTGACATTTTGTATCGCTTGATTTTAGTATTTATTCAACATGTTAGAGTAGGAAATAGTGTGCAATAGCATTGTTGGAAAATTATTTATTTCAACTTTCAGTTTTAGTTTCCAACATGTACAATTTTGGTAAGTTAGATTGTAGGTCATAGTTTGTAGGTTGTGGTCTTCGAGGTTGTGAGCAACCCAATGGATTAGGCACATGGTCTACGATATTCTTTGGCACCTTACAGGGACGATTCCATCCCCATTGGAGACAATTTTAGAGTCCTATGCTATAGTAATCAAAGTTAGTTTTAGTCGTTGCATAATTTTGATCAATTTGTAAAGTGTTGCTATGATTTCATAGAGATCAAGTCCTTACTTTTTGTGAAGAGTATGAGATTAGAATTTTGGATCTCCTTCTTATCTATGGAGGTTCAAAGAAGGTGCTTGAGATTGTCAACATCATCCATCAACCATATTACCCAACCATAGGCTTCAACACTTGGCCAAATCCATGCATGTGAATTTTTTTTGCGCTCACTCATTGTGTTTTTTTTTCTTTTCTGTAGGAGATGATTTTCAAGAATGGAAGTTTACAGTTTGAACAAATTTATTCTAATAGGAATATGATGTTTTAGAGGTTTTCTTCCACATGTCTAAAACATTCAGAAATCTAGGAGATGGTCAAAAGTATGAGAATGGTGAATTCACCCCATTTTTACTGTGTTTTTTTCTGAAGAAGGAAGTAACACATCAAATTTGTTGCGCATCCACACAGTCAGTAATTTAACCTTTCAATCCAAATCCAAACCTCTTGAAATCAATTTATATGGTTATGACAAGTGTCCTTAAGTGGCTTGTAGATTCACATCCACAAGATTTATATTTTCCTTTCAATATGTGAAAGATTAGTCACAGGTGTATGAAATGATTCCACGATGATTAGATTATTGTTTTGGTATGTTGAAGGATGATGTGTAGACTGATACAAGTCCATTAGTATTATTAGAAGACATCAACATTTAGCATTGATTATATAGTATGAAAAGGAAGTTTATTGCACAGAGAATGTTTTCATAACCATTTTAAAAATCAGATTCTAAACAACAGGAAATGAAATTTGGAAAACCTAAAGAAGTTTTTATCAAACACAATCTAATTACAAAAAACCTCCTTTAGTATCTTCACGGGTGTCATGCATTGGGATATTCTAATGAATATTTACAAACTATGTGTTTTAGATTTCGTCATTTCTGTTTTTAGTTATTATATTTGGGCGCAGATTCAGAGGAGCTGGAGAAGAATTTTTGAACACTGAGAGAGGTTTCTCTAAAAAAAAAGATCATATACAAAAACCTCCTTCAGTTTTGTAACAAATGTCATGATTCAAGATATCTGATCTAATATTTGACCCCTATTTTCCATAAATTTGATCCCTATTTCCTAGCAGATAATTCTAAATTTTGATGAAACTAATTATTTCTTTTGGGAAATGGTTGAACTTGACCTCCTTAGCTTGGAAAACAGTTTTTCCTATATATTTTGTAAATGTCTATGAGAAAGGAATTGGTTAGCGTGTGATAGAGAAAAAACATTGTGCATTGTACAGTTCCATTTAAAAATTTCAGTGAATGATGAAGGTCAAAGTCTACTTGTTCAAGGATTCTTGTTTCAATCATTTATGGTGTTTGTGTCTTTGTTATTTTGTAAATGTCTATGAGAAAGGCATTGGTTAGTGTGTGATAGAAAAAAAACATTGTGCATTCTACAGTTCCATTTAAAAATTTCAGTGAATGATGAAGGTCGAAGTCTACTTGTTTAAGGATTCTTGTTTCAATCATTTATGGTGTTTGTGTCTTTGTGTCTTTAGTGTTTAGTTAAAAAAATTAATTTCAAAATTCACTTTCAGGTGCTCTATTATAAGTAACTAAACATTTTAGTGGTTTTTCCTCCACCATAATATCTAAAATTCATCCTCGGCTAGATGCTTTAGATATTATCAATTCCATTATTCATCTAGTCACCTATCTACAACGAAACTTGACAAAGACATGACAAAGGTTTCCTACCTTGCCCCTGTATAAGGATTCTTAACTTTCCCAACATAGCACTGAAAATCATTAGCCTAATTTGACTCCATGGCCATTGGATTTTCTCTCTCCCCTTCCATCGAACTATTGAAATTATTCTACCTTAATCTATAGACCTAGCTTAAGATATAGAAGATTTCATAATAGATAGCCTTCTTTGGGTTTGGAAGGGCTAGCTTCCATCCCTAAAGATTGGTTTGTGGTTACCTTTGGGTTCCTCTCCTCATCCTAGAGGAATTACGAAGTGCTAACATAGTGGTGTCATTGCTGAGGAGCAAAAGGTTCCATATTCCCTGGGAAAGAACAATCAAGTTTCAGAGTTTATTATTGATTGTGAACATTGATCAGACACATGAAGGTTCTGCATTATTCATTGGGAAACTCCATTGTCAAATAGTACAGAGTTCAGAACATCCATGGCGACTCCATCACCCAAAAAAATCAGAGTTTAAAGTACAAATCCATTTTCCTAATCAATGAAGATGATAGGGTATGTGACAAATCATATTTCTATTGAAGGTATTAAAAAATATTGGGACAATTTTGATGATGATCAGATTGATGAAACTTTTTCAAAGCATTTATCTATTTATTTAAATTCATGCAAATTTTCTTCAATAAATAAAGCTAATTTTCTTGGAAATTTTATTTTGAAACTTGAGAAAGAAGTTGAGGTCTTAGAGGCTCAAATACAGTCCCACAGATTCCAAGATCAGAGCCAATGTTTTTAAATACGTTTCCAGCCAAAACAAAAGGAGGTAGTGTTTCCCTTGATCCTCACATTTTTCTTTGAACACAAATTTGACAATTCAAATTTGAAATCATGGTTTGAAATAGAGAATACAAATGAAAAATTCAACCTTGATGATCCAGACATTGAAGAACTTGAGGATCATCGAACAAATCATTCCTTTTATGATATTGTAGCTCACTATATGGAAGGTTTTTTTTATCTTTTGTTTTCAATCATGTTTTCAATATGGAGACCAGATTCATCATGAGTTTCCACCACCATTACACTCTCCAACTTCCATATGGTGCAAGCACAGACAAGCAATCCACTTATTTCAACAACTTCTTGATTGGCTTCACTGAAATTTTGTCTCGCTTGATTTCAGTATTTATTCAACATGTTAGAGTAGTAAATGGTGTGCAATAACATTGTTGGAAAATTATTTATTTCAACTTTCAGTTTTAGTTTCCAACATGTACAATTCTGGTAATTTACATTGCAAGTCATAGTTTGCAGGTTGTGGTCTTCGAGGTTAGGAGCAACCCAATGGATCAGGCACATGGTCTACGATATTATTTGGCACCTTACAGGGAGGATTCCATCCCCATTGGAGACAATTTTAGAGTCCTATGCTATAGTAATCAAAGTAAGTTTTAGTCGTTTCATCATTTTGGTCAATTTGTAAAGTGTTGCTATGATCTCATAGATATCAAGTCCTTACTTTTTGTGAAGAGTGTGAGATTAGAGTTTTGGCTCTCCTTCTTATCTATGGAGGTTCAAAGAAGGTACTTGGGATTGTCAACATCATCCATCAACCATATTACCCAACCATAGGCTTCAACACTTGGCCAAATCCATGCATGTGAATTTTTTTTGCGCTTAGTCATTGTGTTTTTTTTCTGTAGAAGATGAATTTCAAGAATGGAGGTTTACAATTTGAACAAATGTGTTCTAATAGGAATCTGATGTTTCAAAGGTTTTCTTCCACATGTCTGACACATTCAAAAATCCAGAAGATGGTCAAAAGTTTGATAATGGTGAATTCACCCCATTTTTGCTGCATTTTTTTTTTTCTCTGAAGAAGGAAGTAAAAAAACAAATTTGTTGTGCATCCACATAGTCAGTAGTTTAATCCTTCAATCCAACTCCAGACGTCTTGAAGTCAATTTATATGGTTATGACAAGTGTCCTTAAGTGGCTTGCATATTCACATCCACAGGATTTATATTTTCCTTTCAATATGTGAAAGATTAGTCACAGGTGTATGAAACGATTCCACAATGATTATATTATTGCTTTGGTATGTTGAAGGATGATGTGTAGATTGTTACAAGTTCATTAGTATTCTTAGAAGACATCAAGATTTAAGCATTGATTATATAGCATGAAAAGGAAGTTTGATGCACATAGAATGTTTTCATAACCATTTTCAAAATCAGATTCTGAACAACGGGAAATGAAATTTGGAAAACCTAAAGAGTTTTTTCTCAAACACAATATAAGTAAGAAGAACCTCCTTTAGTATCTTTACAGGTGTCACGCATTGGGATATTCTAATGAATCTTTACAAGCTATGTGTTTTAGATTTCGTCATTTCTATTTTTAGTTATTATATTTGGGCGCAGATTCAGAGGAGCTGGAGAAGAATTTTCGAACACTAAGAGAGGTTTCTCTAAAAAAAGATCATATACAAAAGCCTCCTATTTTCCATAAATTTGATCCCTATTTCCTAGCAGACAGTTCTAAATTTTAATGTAACTAATTATTTCTTTGGGGAAATGGTTGAACTTGACCTCCTTAGCTTGGAAAAAAAAATATCCTATATATTTTGTAAATTTCTATGAGAAAGGCATTGGTCAGCATGTGATAGAGAAAAAACATTGTGCATTGTACAATTCCATATAAAAAATTTAGTGAATGATGAAGGCCGAAGTCTACTTGTTCAAGGATTCTTGTTTCAATCATTTATGGTGTTTGTGTCTTTGTTATTTCATATATTATGTTATGGTCATGCTTAAATGTTATACATTCAGTTTTTAGTTAAACAAATTCTTTTCAAAACTCAATTTTAGGTGCTCTATTGTAAGTAACTAAACATTTAAGTGTTTTTTCCTCCACCATAATATCTAAAATTCATCCTCAACTAGATTCTTTAGATATTATTAATTCCATTATTCCTCTACTCACCTATCTACAATTTTTTTTACAAAGACACCATAAAGGTTTCATACCTTTCCCCTGTCTAAGTATTCTTCATTTTCCCATCATGGCAGTGAAAATAATTAGCTATATTTGACTCCATGCTTAATGGATTTTCCTTCTCCCTGCCATCAAACTATTGAAATTATTCTACCTTAATCTATAGACCTAGCCTAAGATCTAGATAATTTCATAAGAGAGATCCCTCTCTCAGTTTGGAAGGGCTAGCTTCCGACCCTAAATATTGGTTTGTGGTTACCTTTGGGTTCCTCTCCTCAACTTGGAGGAATTACGAAGTGCTAACATAGTGATGTCGTTATTGGGGAGCGAAAGGTTCTATCTTCCCCGGGAAAGGACCATCAAGTTTCAGATCTGATTATCGATGGTGAATAGTGATCAGACACAAGAAGGCTATGCATTATTCACTATGCAGCTCCACTGTCAAACAATTTCGAGTTCAGAACATCCATGGTGACTCCACCATCCAAAAAATTTAGAGTTTAAAGTACAAATCCATTTTCCTAATCAATCAAGATGACAAGGTATGTGACAAATCCTATTTATTTGAAGTTTTTATGAAAAATTAGGACAATTTTGATGATGATCAGACTCATGAAGATTTTTCAAAGTTTTTATCTATTTATTTAAATTCATGCAAATTTTCTTCCATAGATAAAGCCAATTTTCTAGGAAAATTTATTCTAAAACTTGAGAGAGATGTTGAGGTCTTAGAGGCTCAAATACAGTCCCACAACTTCCAAGATCAGAGTCAATCTTTTGAAAGCTTTTTCTAGCCAAAACAAAAGGAGGTAGTGTTTCCCTTGTTTCTCACGATGGAAGAATGTTTTGTCTTTGTAACGAATTTGAAAATTCAAAGTTGAAGTCATGGTTTGACATAGATAATACATCTAAAAAATTCAACCTTAATGATCCAGTCATTGAATACCTTAAGGATCATCGAAAAAATCATGTCTTTTATGATCTTGTAGCTCACTATATGGAAGGTTTTTTCAGCTTGTGTTTTCAATCATGTTTTCAATATGGAGACCGGATGCATCATGAGTTGCCACTGCCATTACACTGTCCAATTTCCATATGGTGCAAGCATAATCAAGCAATCCACTTATTTCAGTAGCTACTTGATTGGCTTCACTGACATTTTTGTATCACTTGATTTTAGTAGTTCTTCAGCATGTTAGAGTAGGAAATGATGTGCAATAAGCTTGTTGGGAAAACATTTATTTCAATTTTCAGTTTTAGCTTCTAACATGTACAATTTTGGTCAGTTAGATTGCAGGTCATAGTTTGCAGGTTTCATTCTTCGAGGTTGGGAGAAACCCAATGGATCAAGCACATGGTCTATGGTGTTCTTTGGCACCCCACAGGGAGGACGTCGTTCCCATTGGAGCCAATGTTAGAGTCCTATGCTATAGTAATCAAAGTCATATTTAGTCTTTTCATCATTTTGGTCAATTTGTAAAGTGTTTCTATGATCTAATAGAGATCAAGTCTTTAGTTTTTGTGAAGAGTGTGAGATCAAAGTTTTGGGACTCAACACAGCTTCAACTAAGCTTCAACTAAAGCAAAAATGAAGATTTTGATTCAAAATACTCCTAATGAAAACAAGGCATCAATCAAAGTAACACCAAATTCAAAAGCACTCAATGAAAATGTCTTTCACTTTCTCTTTTGAATAGATAAGAAAATATACTCATTTTAGTTTGTAAACCAAACAATGTAATCTATGCTTGATAAATGACAAAGATGGATTTCAAATGCAAGATGACCTAGTACACATGAAAAAAAACTTTGCACAAGACAAACCAAAACCAATGTAAATCAATGTTTCAAGTGATTTTACCAGATGAACAGACCTAATCATTCAGCAAACCAAAGACTCAATGACACTCACAAGCGGCAAGTGACAATCAAACGACCTATAAACCCTAAAATCAATCCAATTGCACTCAAACACTTGAAAGTTCAAAGAAGTAAGAATTTGCTAATAAAATGAGGTAATCAATCAAAATACAAATAAATCCAGTCATGTAGGACAAAGCAAGACCTCAGGGGCTCAGACACACTGGAGTTTAGTAGAGAAACCCTAGGTTTTTTGCCAATCCTATGGATCAGCACAACTGTTATGGCCAAAATGGTGTTGAACAAGGGATCAGTGCAACTTTTTTAACAAAAAGTGAGCTGGAAATAGCACTGTCAAAGAAAAAAGCATGCTAGGCAAGGAATAAAGAAAAAAATAAAAATAATTTCACAAACAATTCTAGACTGAGCACTCTAAGATAGAAACCAGTGATTGTGCAGACCTATATAAACCCAAACTAACTAAGAACACAATGGTCGGTCAAACTAATCAAGAGATCAGTTGGGAAAGGAAGATGAAAAGGCTATAGCTACCCCAGTGGAGTTTCCATTTGTTGTGAAGGAAAATCCCCTCTATGGACAGAGGCAATCCCTCTAGCCCAATGAGTGGGTCTAGCAACAAACTAAACAAACTAACATACACTTTCTTAGCTTATGTTCGACAAATGCAGAGAGAAGGAGAAACCTACCTCGCCATGATGATAATCTCTCGATCCTTAGCGATGGATTTGAATCTTTCACTCCAGGCCTTGCTCCTTACTTGTTCTTCGTGTCCGAGTACCTGCAAGGAAGATCAAAGAAATATGCAAGATGCAACAACATATATGGCATACATCAAACATAAACTACTTAATAGATCAAGGAGTATTAAGCTAATAGCATAAACATTTACATAATTATGGAAAGTGAACATAAGATGTATATATTAATAAGCTAAAAAGGGAAGCATACAACATATGCCTTGATTTTGGAGACCTCCTTTTGGTGGATGTCCAAGTCCAATCAAAGACTCTTCAAGCACTCCTTCTCCAAGGTATAATGGGTAGCATGTAAGCATAATCTCAACATAGGGATGCATCAATCAATGAGCAACCATTTAGGGATGGAAGGGAGTGAACTTATAGGAAGAGAAAGGGAGTTAGGGATCAAAAAAAGAGGGAGGAAGGTCCACATCTCAAGGGGAAATCCCATGATGATAAGATCAAAATACCCAAATGAGAGAGCTCAACCATATCAACAACAACCAATATCCAGCTTGCTATTCCCGAAGGTTCTAGTGGGTGAAGCTTCTCCTCCAATTTGGGAAAACTTGCTAGAAGATGTTCATCATAGGTTTTCCTATGAAAACTTGCCCTGGCAACGCGATTGTATAATTGAGCAACCTTCCATCAGCATGGGCACGCAGTGGAGAAAAATGCGTTGATGCCAAAAATTAGGTTTTTAGGAAACTTTCTTCAGAATGGTTTTAGTGTAGTTTTTCTTTGATTTTTCAGGGAGGCTTCAGTTTGTATATCATGATGGATATGTTGCATAGTAGTCAATGTTTTGGCACTTCGTGGTATGGACAGGAAGTGAACAGGTGTGACAAAATACTATGTAATAAATACCCCGTAAAACATGAAGGCATATTAGGGAGTGATGGTTGAGATTCTTTACAAGTCAATGTAAGGACAAGAACAACATCGTCAGGAGACCTGTAAATCAAGCATATGCATATACATATACATATCTAACATCTATGATGATCATGCCTAATGATACATGAATAGGAATATAATAATACATGAATCCACAATATGGACGCAACCATCCAAATAGGAGGGATCATGTGGAAATATCCTCGGTATGGTCATAACTATTCAAATAAAAAAGATCGTGAATATGGACCCATGGTATGGTTGCAGCCATCTGTCCAGAGGAAACATGTGTACAATCATGAATAACTCATAACTCCACACAACCTGGATTTTATCAAACAAAATCCAAGGTCTTGTGCTCCGTCTCGACCTGATTGATGTACGATTTATAACATGTGAATAGACGTGTCAAAGTCGAGCATGATAGAAAACCACCTGATTATCAGTCAATGATGTAAACTGTTAATATACATAAGAGAAACCACCAATAATGACAATGGTTCTCAAGGTACAATCAGCACAATCCACAACTGTGAAACGTGAAGCTAAAGTCAAACACCCATGGAATCATCCTATCGAAGGTCAATGCTGTAAACATGTCATCGAATGTGAAGAACTTGTCATTGAGGCATGCAAGCTCTAAGGTACTAGAAGGAATTTTCTAGATCATCTTCTTGAATAATGAGCTAAAGTTGACAAGAAGTGATCCGTCGAAGGAGGGTCATAATGAATCCCACATCATCGACATGAAACAAAAGGATGCAGTAGAGTAAATAAGTGTGATCCAAGACTATGGTAGAAATTCAGATAGTGTATAGGCAGTAAAGAACTGTAGATAGGACTTCTCTTGAACATATTGGCAACACGACTTCAGAGTTTGGCAGCATTTGACTCAACATAAGATGAAGGTCATGGTGACGAAGTGGTATAATCAAATGAGAGGAAAAATGGATTGCCCAAACATAAGAAGGAAAGTGACTAAGTAAGGATATCCCAAACCTAACACGAGCAACAAATGAGTGTCATGTTCAAGAGCGACATGTTTCCTTTACAGAATACAAGAGATGATCGCTTTCACTTTTCCCCCACCATTTATGGCAAATACCCCATATATTTTTTATCGCAAGCTTGAAGGGGATAACATATGATTGCCATGTAATTTCACCCTTCATATGAATCCATCCTAGTAAGTTTTATGAGCCCTAGGAAGGAGAAACTCAGTCTCGTCATGGTGAAAAGTACTGTGTCGTTTTAAGTTTAATGAGTCCGATGGAGGTGAAACTTGACATCTTTTTCATGTTTAGAGAGTTTGAAAAAGAAGAGAAAAGTAAAACTCCAAGGGTCCCTTTTCGTAAATCGTCTCTTGAACTTGAAAAGGTAGAAAACAATATCCAAGAGAACCTCTTAGCCATGTTCGACTAAGGCATTCCTTTTTCATACAATAGTCTATTTTTGTTCGGAAAATGGTTAAACTTATACTGAGCAGACATCATTTTATTTACTTTTACAAGTTCGAAACAACAAGTACTCGACAATCTTTTCATTTTTCAAGAGTCAAAAAAGAGCTTAAATATGACCTTAGGGGGTTTCTTTTTCATTTATTTTTTATGAGTCCGAAAAAGTGATAAAATAAAACTTGTTGAATCAATCAAGATAAATCACCGTCACCAAGAACATATGACCTATTGCTGCACAAGGAAACACACATTACTGATTTCGAGGAAAAATATTAAAAAATGAGTGAAATATGCCCTAATTTGGTAAAAATATTATTTAAAACTTATAAATAGGGCAAAAAGTAAGTTATTTTTACCATTTTACCAATTTTCAATTGTGAGAGCATTTTTACCTCATTTTACCTCGATTTTCAAGCAAGGAGAATGATCAATTTGGGACACCATTTGTCGAGTTGCTTGTTGAAAGTAAAAGATATGCCCCTTCCCTTCATTTTGGTAGTCATTTTATGCATTTTAATCCATAGGGTAGGTTGCAAGTAAGACTTGCAAAAATTTCATATCGTGGGTGACCAGCGCAAGTTTCACTAAATAGACTCCCACTGCTCACCCTGTGGTCAATTAGGTCCTCGCCCTGGTAGCATGAGAAAACCCATAAACAGACATGCTGGCGCCGAGGTGAAAATTTTAAAGTGAAATCTTCCATGTAAAATAGTTAATCTTGGATTTTCTCTCCATGGATGCTCATGAAATGTTGGTTTGTTGATTTTTTGCAGGATAACCAGTCCAAAATGGTGATTGAATGGAAAGAAAGGGGTCATGAAGCCGAAGACCATCAAGCTATGCAGGATCAAGATTGTATTGATTCCCTACGAGCATGTGGATTGCTCAAGTTCTTCATGATTCCCAGGATCAGATCACAACTTGAGTTATTGCAACACCTAATCAGTTGGTGGGATGTAGATTGCCAACTATTCATGTTCGGGGATCAAGAGCTCGAAATAAAGGTCATCGAAATTTATTTCATCATTGGGTTTTCCAAAAAGTGACAACGACTGAAGTTGTCTGGATCATGCATTGGAGGAGAGACCATGGATATGCTCATTGTTAGGCATTGTTCGGGGGCCAAGAAGACCCACAGTGGGAAAATTGACATAAATTCCATTACCAATCTCTCACTGTGAATAATCCTACACACCATGGCCCGAGTAGCTGGGGCACAAACATTGTATGAGGCAACAAAGTCTCATTTCTAGTATGCAATCAAGTGCCTAAATCCCACAATTTTCAATTGGAGTGAAGGTTTTTTGGTGTGCATGAAGCACCAACTAACCAAATGAAAATTAGGGAATCTGAGACAATTTTGTTTTGGATCTATTTTGGTGACGTTCAACTTGGAACATGTGCCATTGTTCTTTTATCAGTGGTTGGAAGTGGATCCATCGACACCCAGAGATCCACGATTACTCATATGGGTAGAGTTGATGCCTTGACATGGAGGTGGCCAACAGATGTCATTCCCTCCGACATTTTTTTGATGGTTGTGTCAGCAATTAATCATGGTCAATGGTTGGGCATATTTAGGCATAGATTTCAAAGGAGATCCAGATCTTCCATTCCTTCTAGGGGCACAGTGGACCGATTTAGGTAAAAAACTATTTTTTGAAGTTTTTATATTTTTTATGTGTGTACTGAGATTTGACTTATGATGTTGTGCAGATCTGGGACCAAAGAGACCTCCAGGGGTTTCTCCAATAGCCAGGCGAGTGGCACACCATATTGAGGAGGCTCCTCCTTATGAGGAGGGAGTAGATCCTATTGTCGAGGTAGAGTGTAACCTGGAAGTTTTAACCAGGGGGATTCCAGAGTATGCCTCGATCGATGAGGTGCCATTACGCTACTAAAGGCACACTGTAGGGGTTTTTGCTAGACTACGTTGACTACTAGGCCGAGTCATTAGGGTTGTCTTGTGCTATCATGAGCACCATGTGGGTGAATAGCCAACTTCTAGTTTACTTTCTGCATTGTTGTAGGCTTATAAATCCATGTGTCTCAGAACAAAAATTTTGTTATTTTGATGTAGCAATATATTTTGCAAACACACGATATATATATATATATATATATATATAGATATACATGTTTTCCTATTTACCATGTCCGATATGTGATGCTTTACGATTTACAAGTTTCGCAAATGCCTATGTAACACATAGTTATTCAATGCATCTGTTAATGTGTTCTTGTGTCTTGGAATGTGCTAATAAGTAATAAAATCAAATTTTCGTTCTAATAAACGAACTCACAAATACATTTTCAAAATTTGAGGGTTTCTAAGTTGTAGTACAATTAGCTGTGAATCAAGTTTTATGATTAACTCTCTAATCCCAAGAGAAATAGCTTCTGACAAAAGCTCGATGACCACACTATATTCAGCAATGTTATTAATCGTTTGACCTAAACATATACCTTGTAAATTCACTAACTCAACATTAGGGTCATAGATTACCCATGCAGTGGAAGATAGATTCCATGTACTACGACAACCACCATCAGCAAAATTTATGTAACGATTGGATGACATCTGTAAACCAAGTAGAGAATGAGGTAAGCAAAAGAAAATGTTTAAAAAAGAAAACTAACACACCAAAACCACAATGCACACTAATGAAAACACACTAATGTACATAAGTATTTACACGGATAATCACGCATAATACTTCTTTAGGTAAATTTTGTTTCGAGGCTCAGCCAAAGAATTTCCTTCATAGTCTACTAACTCATAGGAACCTTTTTGTAAAACTCGTTTGACAATGTAAGGCCCATGCCACATTGGTTCGAATTTCCCAGCTCCCAATTTGTCATTGGAATGATCATAAAGCAAGACCAAGTCACCCTTAGCAAAAACACGAGGAGAAACAATTCTATCGTATTGAACCTTAACTCATTTCTTTTGGGCTTCAATTACTAACGCTGCAAAGTGATGAGTTTCATCGAGCCTTTCAAGGTAAAGTAAATGTTCCTATTCAAGTGAGGTATGAGGGAGCAATTCGATGGCTAGTTTCAGTGAAGGAATTTCACACTCAATTGGAAGAGTTGCCTCCAGACCATACACCAACTGAAAGGGTGTAAATCTAGTGGCAGTGTTAGCTGCAGTTCGCTAAGACCAAAGAGATGAAAATAGCATAAGATGCCAAATCGATTTATGCATCCTAATGGTGCGTTGAAGCATAGTAACCAAGACTTTTTTGCGTGCCTCAACTTGGCCATTGGCCTGTGGATGATAAGGAGTTGAGTTGTCATGACAGAAACCCAATCAATAAGTAAGCTCTGCCATCGTGTAATTTCATAAATGATATCCATGATCAGTAATGATGGCTTGATGGACACCAAATCAAGCTATTCCATGGTTAAAAAGAAATTCAGCAACAATTTTACCATCAACATCACGTGTGGGCATCGCCTCAAACATTTAGTGAAATAATCAATGGCGGCGATGATATAACCATGCCCCCTAACCAAGTGAGGGTTACATGTCATGAAATCAATACCCCATTTAGCAAAGGGGTCGATGGTAACAACTGGGTGTAGGGGTGCAGATGAGGCACGATGTTCACAGTTATAAATCTGGCATGCATGACATTTTTGGACTGCTAAAATGCAATATTTAAAGATCGAAGGTCAGAAATAACTGGCATGAAAGATTTTCTAAGTAGTAGCATACCCTGACATGTGACCACCACAAGCCCTAGAGTGGCAGTCATTGAGGACTCTCTCAACTACTTCGAGTGTCAAAAATATATGAAGGATAGAATCTACAGCAACATCGTACAAAGTATCGCCAATGATTCGATATGGTTGGGGTTGATGTCAAATGTGACGACAATCAGAATTGGAAAACTCTAATCAAAAAGTTTGGGTCTGGAGATAGAAAATAATATTGCTGTAGCATGGATCAAGAGTATTGATGAGAAAGAGAGTCTCGTCAAGAATGAGCTCATAAAAATCCATAGATGTGGTTGTGGAGGGAAGGTCACAAATTAATTCAGCGAAAACCAATGATTTCTTTGATTTGGCTAGAGAAAACTCCAAATCAAATTCATGAAGGATAAAAATCCACTTAGAATATTCCCCCCCCAATAGCTAACAAGTCGGGATGTAGGTCATGGGGTTGCAATCAGAAATCACAATAGTTTTTCGCAAGAGAATATAGTGTCGAAAGCATTGTACAAAGTGAACAACTGCTAAAGCAAGTTTCTCGACATGGGCGTATTGAGTTTTGATACCGATAAGATTTCCGATTAAGTTGTAGATCATGTGTTAATTTCCATCATCATTGTCTTGCACCAGTACCATGGAAATAGTACTATCGGATGAAGCTAAGGGGATGCAACAAAGGAGCACTAATGAGGGTGTTCTTTAATGCATCAAAATATTTTTGAGATCCCAAATAAATGGGATCCCCTTTTTTAGTAGACGAGTAAATCTCTTGGAAAGTTAAGCATAATTGGGTACAAAACGACCAAGGAAATTAGCTTTCCATTGCAAGCTCTGCAACTAATGTAAAGATGATATAAGGTGTGAATTTACAATGGCCTCAACTTTGAGGGGGTCAATCTGGATGCCTTCTTTATATACCACAAACCCTAGGAGATGACCAGATTCAAAGCAAAAGACACACTTATGTGGATTTAAACGAATGTTGTAATGTCAACAATGAAGAAAAATCGCTTGTAGGTTGTCAAGATGATCATGAAGTTTAGCAGAATGAGTTGGTAAGTCATCAAGATATGGTTGAATGATGTGTTTGATGTCATGAAAAGCATATGACATTGCTCGTTGGAAGGTAGTGCCATCATTTTTCAGACCGAAAGGGAGTTTCTTATAATAAAAGGTTCCCCATGGACATATAAAAGAATTTTTATGTTGATTGGAGGGAAGAATGTTAATTTGGTTGTAACTAGAAAAACCATCCATAAAAGAAAAAATCTCGCTCCTAACACACTCGCCAATGTTTGATCGATAAAATGAGTTGGATAATTATCTTTGGGACATGCCCGATTGATATCATGGTAATCAACACAAACGGAATATTCCCTTGTTTTTTAGTCACAGGGATAATGTTTGAAACCCAATCTGTCAATGGAATGGGGTAAATGAAACCAGCCTTTAGAAGTTTTTCAACCTCTCCCTTAATAGTGACTGCCTTTCTAGGGTGCACTAGATGAAGTCGCTGACGAACAAGCTTCACATCTGGATAGGTAGGAATTTTGTGCACAACTATACTTGGATCTATGCCAGGCATCTCTTCATATGACCAAGCAAAGACATCACAAAATTCCTTAAAAAGGGCAGTGTAAATCTTGATCTCATCAGGAGAATAAGAAACCCCAACATGGATGTTCTCAACAATTCCTAGTTTAACAAAAATGTTGATAGGCATGGTAGTAGTAATGTTCCCCATGTTTCCCTCAGACAAAAATTCATGCACCAAAATGGGTGTTTGAAGTGTATGGGTGAGTGTACGGGAAACAAAGGTATCCAAACACGATGAAATCTCTTCGAGACTTGGGAGAAACAAGGAAAGATAATGAGCATCATTCTAGGGAGTTTCCTCAAGAGACATAACCTCAGTGATACTCTCATCTGTGGGAAATGTCTCATTCAAGGGATTCAGAGAATCCCAAGAACCAAGCCAAGGGGACTATTAATACACGTCTAGATGCATACTAAGAGTAGTATGACTTTCAAAAGCAGCTGCTAAAGCCAAAACAACAGCTTGATAGGCTTGTTTTGTTGGGTTGAGTGACATGACATCGCCAAAAGAATCAACCTGATCAGGGGAAGGAACGATCCAAGGATCATAAGAAGTGGAGATCATGTTGACAAAAGTGACGTTTGGAGGTGGGAGGGAAAAAGTTCCCATAAGAGTAGAGTCTTTAGAAAGACCCACCCTAATACTCTCATAAGGGATGTCAGTGTTTCCCACATACGACACATTGCCATTTGAAGAACCAGAAGAGAAAAAGTCTAACTAATCAATTGTGACTGTTTTCCCCTCATGAGGAAAACAGAGCATGCAGAACAAAGAAGAAACCACGCAAAACATAGCATAAGTCCAAACTCATCAAAGTAGAAGGTTATAATTCAAATTTTCATCAAGGACTTCTACTTCTAATTCAACAGTTTTCCCTTCCAACGTGATGGGAAAACTCGTGATAATATCGTAAGGACGAGATCCTCTGCCATTAAAGGCTTCTAAGGTGGTCGAAGACTGGTTGAGAGGTAGAGAGCCTATAGCTTTCCAACATGAAACAAACATGATGCAGGTGGAATCGCCCTCTTCGATCACACTCCAATGAATCATCTTCCCTTTTATAATGACTTGGATTAAAAACACAAGTTGATGGGGAAGACGTGGAACATGATTTTCCAGGTCAAAAGTAATAAAACTCGAATCAGTAGGGCCAATTCCTCCTATAGCGGATAGTAATGATTTCCACTGTGTTGGACAAGTATGGAGAACTTCCAAGGCAGACATCGTTGAAGGCGCTTGAGCTAAATCTTCAACAATATTGTAATGCTAGGAAACTCGCACATTCAGATTGTAAGATGATTTCAAAAGAACACCCTTGGGAGGTAGTCAAATAATAGTCATTACTAGGTATATCAACATGAAGAGGACCAGAACTGGGTGGAGCAGAAGTAGAAGGTGTATCAGTAACTTCTTTTTCCACAGTCAGTTTGGGAGGAGTCAGATAATATTTTGACCAGGTGGCAACAAAAATAGGTAGTGTTCCACTCATATAAACCTGAGAAACCAAAGATGTAGAAGATTTTGGTTGTTCTACCAATTAGATTTGATGTGATGGGAAAGGTTCTTTTAGTACAACCAGTGTCCCTTGAGTGCCTTGTAACAAGCGACTAAGTTCCACATGATGGGGACAATCCTTGGTATGCTGATCTTTGTCACAAATGAGGCAAGGATAGTTGGGCTTACGTTTATATGCATTATCAAAAGATGACTTTGGAGGATCCTTTTTTGGGGTATTCGATTTTGCTTTTCCTTTACCCTTCTTTTTACCTTTGGAGGCTTTGTCTGTCGTGGTAGACTAAATGGCATTAACCTCAGAGGTTTTACCAAGATTTGGAGAGGGATTCAAAGGAGGATTGGATGCAGTATTAGAGACAGATTTTTTTCTTCGAATAATATTTATTAGAAGTTTGAGTCACTGATCCAATAATACCATCGACAGGTGGTACATCTGGAAGTTTAGAAGATGTTGGATCCGTAGATGGTCTCAAAGCATTAGGAAAGAGATCATATAACATGTCAAATTACGAATACACCAAATCTAAATATTGGGCACAGGAAATGGCTTGATCTTTGGTTACACAACCTACCATTGCTATGTCCTTGGCAATTTTGTTGACGAATGGTTTGGAAAACCATTTAGTTAACAACTCATCTGGTATATCAAAATTGATAAGGCGACATCGATGTATCCATTCATGGATATGATCAGAGATGTGGGTAGCAGTATTCTGTTTCAAAGACATAAGTATATGGGTACTAGTTTCATAATGAACCGGTAATTGGAAGTAAGGAAGGCCATTACCTAATAATTGAAATCTTGATAGGTACCTCGAAGTAACTCAATGACCATTTCGTGGCGGCACCCATCAGGTCTCGCTGGAAAAGACGTAGATGAACATAATCTTCAACCCACTAATTTGATGAATACCATAAATGGTAAGTCATATTGTGGGCATGGGGCTCTTCTCCAAACTTTCCTTTGAATTTCATACAATCACTAGGAATCTTAGTAGGAACCAGAGGCCAATATGGTGAATGAATTATTGGATCATTTATAAGTATTGACACATCCGGTAGTTCCAACATTGCTAGAAATCGCAATTGTGGATTGAAAGACATGGGAGGCCTTTGATAAGGCCCAAGTTGTGGATTCCATCCTTGTTAGTATGGGTTCTACCCCCAAGCTGGCGAATTTTGACCATAAGGAGCTTGATATTTCCCCCACTAAGGGGTATTATGACCATACAAAGGTGGATTCTACCCGCACAAAGGGGAGTTTTAACCAGGGTAAAGTTGATACTGACCCACCATGGATTGTTGAGAACCATAAGGTGGATAAATATCTTGCAAGGCCCTATGGATTATAAGGTTGTTGTTGCAACTATTGACCCTAGTGGTAAAATTGTTGGCCCTGCTGCTACAGGGGTTGACCTTGTGGCTGTAAGGGTTGACCTTGTTGATACAAGGGTTGGTTTTGCTATTGCAAGGGTTGTCCTTGCTACTGCAATGGTTGTTTATAAATCCCTTATTGCACATAAGGTCCTTGTTGTACATAATCTTATTGTTGTGGGAAAGTTCCTTGTGGAATTTACTGAGTTCTAATTTTTTACTGATAATTTCCAGCTTGAATTTGACCAGATGCCCCAAATGAGGGATTTGAGCTAGGCTGCATTTGGGGGCCTGCCTGTTGAGTAAAAGATGTATTTGAGGCTGTTGTGAGCCATATGGAGGGTACGGTTGCTGGTAGGGTATCTGAGTTGAAAGAGGTTGTTGATATGGGATCTAGCCTAATCCAGATGGAATTGATGATCCACCAGGATAAGGTACACTACCAACATTTTGACTAGCTCCGATAGTGTGAGTTTGAGGTGCACTCACATAAGCTCCACCCAAAACATGAGGTACATAAGGCAGAGGTGGTTGTTTCCCCCCATGTAGTGGGATAGGTGGTGGCACATATTTTCCACTTAATGGAGGACCTGAGGAACTTATAGGGACATTAATCACCCCAACCAAAACGTCGGTTGTACAAGAACTGATGAAACTGCAATCAGTACATGAATTTGAGAGGCCACATTTGAAACAAATGGACTAGAAGTAGGCATGACGCCCAACGACCAAAAGGGATTGTGATAAAGTGGAGACGCACTTGGAGTACTTGAAACCAATTGAGCCAAAGAGGTATAACCAGCTGGAAACAAAGGTTCACTGCTTTTAGGCAGCAGTGGAGGTGCAAAACTTCCCACATATGGATAAAATTCAAGTGGAAAGTCATTCAAAATCATTGTCAACACCAAAAGTATGAGTGGTTGAGACTTCTGGAGGACCTTGAGAAGAGGCTAGAAACTCACCTTCTGAAGCCATGGGTGGAAAAACTTGGCAAGGGAGAATCTGAGATGGTCGTGGAGATAACTCCAAAGGTACACCAGGATTATCGTATGGATTATAAGGTTGTTGAGGAGATATAACCACTGGATCAAAAAGTGGATTTAGAGGGAATAAAACAAACCTCTGTGGAATCTTAGGGGTTTCTAGATTAGATTCTTGAGATGATGAGTCTCGAGGTGGAGGACAAGAAGCAAGGGGTTGAATACTTGGGATAATTCCAAGTTCAAGACCTTGGGCTTCAAGTGATTGTGAAAACTCAGGATGAACTCCTTACGATGACCCTTCAGTATCAGATGATGAAAAGGAAATGTAAGTCTAACCTAGTGGTTCAGTCACGATGACCTTTTCTCAAAAAATAATAAGGGGTGGTTGATTTGAGCCTACAATTAAAATTTATTATTAATCAGGAAATATGAGGCCAAGGATAACCACATAGGTAAGTCATGTTATCATGGGAAGTTAAATTTTAGAACTTAAAAACAAGAAATAAATCAAAAAGGGTGTATTAGGCAAGAGGGTTTACCAAGTATCCGTGAACCATTATATACACCTTAGTCGAAACCAAGGACTTAACGTACGACGACCGATCTCCCCGAATGTTGTGTTCAGTGTATCACGTTTACAAGGCGACTGACTCAGTTACATGTGGCTAAATGATAGAAACCTAGTGGGGTCTCCCAATATATACTTGACGGTATGGGGAGCACAAGTCCGTGTTAGCGTTGTCTAATGCATAACCATTCAATGAGAGCATTCCCATATACTTTCCATACTAGAGTGCCTCTGATATACCCAAGAGTACTGGAGAACCTCTAATATACTTTCGTACTGAAACGATATTTCACCCCCGAGATATAATGCAGGCAGTTAACGACAACTTCTAGGTTTATAGATGTTGGAACATGTCTCTATCCTAGACCTCTAAATGTTTGCGTTAAGTTCCAAATGCTCCTTAGGTTAATTCAATAAATTTTAATGTTTTTCTTGAATTAAGTTTCAATTTTGGGCTCAAACGATGTCACCTGAATCCTAGAATGCAACTATATGAGAAAAAGGAAACCTTTCATTTCAATGAATTCTATACTAACGAGGGAAGAAATTTCAATCAATTAATGCATCAAACAATATGCCTCTACTAACTTTTCCAAATGCAAAATGCAAGAGCAAAACTATACTGATCCCTATTTCCTAGCAGTCATTTCTAAATTTTAATGTAACTGATTTTACCTTTCGAGAAATGGTTTAACTCAACCTCCCTAGCTTGGGAAATAGTTTTTCCTATATATTTTGTAAATTTCTATGAGAAAGGGGTTGGTCAGAGTGTGATAGAGAAAAAAACATTGTGTATTGTATAGTTCCATTTGAAAATTTCAGTGAATGATGAAGGCCAAACTCTACTTGTTTAGGGATTCCTTGTTGATTTTGGGTGGCATAAAATGTGATCTAGTCGTGAAAACTGGTGGAGAGGCTAAATCACATGAGATCTCCAGGACCCAGAAATGGTTTGGGGAAATTCTGCCCGGTGAAGGAGATATTAAAATAATTAATAATTTTAATGGGTTCCTAAGTCTAAACTTAGGAAAATAAAATATTAATGGGTATTAATATAAAACTAGGTTAGAAGGTTCTAAATGACATGGATCAAGCCAAATCTAATCTTAACCATTTATTAGAGATGTAATCTCAATTGTTGAAGACTCAACAAAAAAATTATAAGAGGAGGCTTGAGGGTCAGTTGGAGAGACACCAAAGTGATTAGTCATTTGATTTTCTAGAGCGGGTTTTGCTAAGAGAAATTGAATCAATGATCAAAGTTACAGTGAGGGGTAGTGAGTACGAGGTAGAGAGGCAGAGATAGTGCCAGAGGGCCAACGCAGAAGCAGAGAGGCAGACACAGAGCCAGAGGGAGCCACACAGAGGATAGCAGGGACTACGCAGAGGCCAGAATGGTCTGTGTCATCCACGCAGAGGCTGCAGAAGTGATGCAGAGATCCTGAGAGGCTACGTAGAGCCTCAGAGAGCTGATGCAAAGGGTTTTAGGTTGACGCAAAGGCTAGGAGGGCTGACATAGTGCTTCAAATTGTGATGGAGAGGGTTTCGTGGGGCGAACTTTCAGAATATCTGCTTTCGAAGAGAGGTATTACTACCAGATTTTTATCTCTATCAGGTGAGCTAGTTTGGCACCTAGTGTACTTAGAAAAGCTGCTTAATAATAAAAACCCTCAGAACTGCTACATCATTTTCCCAAGTTGGGTTTTTCCAAGGATGATTGTCCAAAAATAACTTGTGTGTTTGTTCATTTCTTTCAGTTGTTGATTTGTATATGGTTGAGACTGTATTGTGTTTATTTCAATGTTTATATGGCTAAATAACTTGTAATTAAACAAGTAGGTGAAATAAACTAGAGAATACAGATAAATTTTCTAACGGGTAATACTTAGAAATTTCAACATTCTTGTGTCAATCAATTATGGTGATGTTTATCTCTTGTATCTATTAGTTCATATATTCTATTATGGTCATGCTTAAATGTTATGTCTTTAGTGTTTAGTTAAACAAATTCATTTCAGAATTCAATTTTAGGTGCTCTGTTATAATTAACTAAATATTTGAGTGTTTTTTCCTACACCATAATATCCAAAATTCATCCTCAACTATATGCTTTAGATATTATCAATTCCATTATTCCTCTACTGACCCCTCTACAACAAAATTTGACAAAGACACCATAAAGGTTTCCTACCTTACCCCTATCTAAGGATACTTCATTTTCCCATCATAGCACTGAAAATCATTAGCTTAATTTGACTCTTTTCCCAATGAATTTTACCTCTCCCCTACCATCAAACTATTGAAATTATTCTACCTTAATCTATAGACCTAGCCTAAGATCTAGAAGATTTCATAAGAGAGCACTCTCTCTTGGCTTTGAAGGGCTAGCTTCCAGCCCTAAAGATTGGTTTATGGTTATCTTTGGGTTCCTCTTCTCAGCCTAGAGGAATTATGAAGTGCTAACATAAGCTACACTAGAAACAAAACTGGAAGCAAAATTGGAAGCCAAACTAGAAGCAAAACTGGAAGAAAAGCCGGAATCCACACTAGAAGCAAAATTGGAAGCCATACTGGAAGAAAAATTAGAAGCAGAATCGGAAGCCAAACTAGAAGCAAAATTGGAAGCCACACTAGAAGAAAAATGAGAAGTACAATTGGACGCCACACTAGAAGCAAAACTGGAGGCAAAACGAGAAGCAGAATTGGAATTTAAACTGGAAGGAAAAATAGGAGCCAAATTGGAAGCAAGTCTTGCCACTATTTCCAGTGCTAAAGTGGCACTATTCCAGGTGCTATTTACAAAGTTATTCCTAGTACTAATTAGGACACTATTTCTGGTGTAACATCCAATGCAACTCTAGGAAAATTGTGGGGTGCTATTTCAAGTGTTATTTTTCTGGCGTTATTCCCAATGCTATTTACGATGTTGTTTTTGGAGCAATTTATAACACAAAATATGGCACTAGGATAAACATACCTGGTCAAGCTCATTTGCACCAGGAAAGGCATCCAATTCGTGAATTAAAAAACACTAAATTCCTACGTTATTTTAGGCATTATTTCCCTGTTCTTTTGTAGCGTAAGTTTGGCATAGACATTGTGCTCTCTCAACAATTGCAACATTGTTGCTAATTGTTTTTTATGGTCCTCTTTGGCTTTTGAATAATCCAAGATTTCATTAACAAATACTAGTACAAACTTGTCCAAGTATGGATTGATAACATTATTCATTAAACACATAAATGTTGTTGGTGCATTTGTGAGTCCAAATGGAAAAACCACAAATTCATAGTACCCATACCTGGTTCTAAATGTTGTCTTGTGAATATATTCATCTTTTATTTGTACCTAATGGTACCAAAACCTCAAGTTGATATTTGAAAATATGACAAACCCTCTCAACTAATCAAACAGGTCATTAATCCTTAGCAAAGGGTACATGCTTTTTATGGTGGCTATATTTATTTTCCTGTAGTCGATACAAAGTCTCAAAGTGTCACATTTTTTATTTACCGATAATATTAGTGCTCCCTAGGGTGATACACTGAGTCTGATGGATCCCTTATCCAACATTTCTTTTAATTACAATTTTAATTCCGCTAGCTTCGAAATACTCATGAGATATGGGGCTCTTGACATTGGTTTTGTTCTTAGAAACAATTCTATTGAGACATCAAGTTCCCTTCTTGGTGGAAATCCTGGGATTTCTTTAGGAAACACATCCTCAATTTTCTTTAAAATTAGGTGCTCTTCCAAACTATTACTGCTAATTTCTAACTCGTTGGTCACTTGGACATCGTACATTTCACACCCCTTCCTGCTCCACTTTAGTCGCAAGGCTGATATTTGTTGAACTAACACCAATTTTATTTTTCCTTGCAAAATCAATTTTACCTCTTTGTCACTGAGACATTCAATTTATTTATTGAAGAAATTGACTTTGGTCTTGTAGCCAGCCAACCAATGCACGCCGACTAACACAACGTATGAACCCAATGGTAATAAGTTCAAATCTCTGTGGGAATGTCATTCATTACTTCTAGGCATGACCTCACCAAAATTTTTGAATCACCTCTTAGTTCTCCTTTCTAGTTGCACCAACCATGATTTTTCATCGTCTATCTTCTGCAATGCACATATCTCTAAAATCTTTAGGATAACATAGTGTTACAGGTCAAATTGGGCACATCAACTCCGACTTTAGATCTGTATTATTAGGGTCCATAAATCCCTAATATAGTTGTTTTCATTCCCTAATGAGGTCAACCTACATCATTCTTGCCTCCCAAGAGTTTCCATGTCACCATTCATCCAAAAAATGCCCCGAAAGAGATCAGTGCAGGTGGCCCTTTATCAGGTTGCATTGCAATGCAGGAACTAAACTGGTTAGGTGCACTGCAACGCAGTTTTCCTTTGTTTCACCTATGCTGAGCGGGATTTATCAATTTTTTTAAATGAATCCATTGAATTCCTCATCCAATGGATGCTTCTGGAAGTTTCCAGATGGATGGAGCTCGCATTTGGATGAGGAAGAGGATGAATGAACCTTAATCCATTATCCCTTCCTCCATGGAACCACCTCCCAATTTTGGCAGAGCATTCATGAGGGCCATTAATGGCTTAAGCTCCTCCATTCAACTATAAATTGACCAAGCATTCAAAGGCTGGTCTAGGTTGGAATTTCTTGAAATAAGGAAATGTTGTTTGAATGAGATTAGTAAGAGTATTGTAATGATGTCGAATTATTGCTTCATGAGGAGAGAAGGGTTTGAAACTAGAAGGAAGACACTGAATCAAGCATGAATATTCATGGGTTGTAATCTTTCCTTTTATCAATAAAGAATTATAAGCTTTTTCCATTCATGTGTTTATATGATGTATATCATATTCTGGATTCTATGATATGTTTAGTTAACAGATCGTTATTGTATGCTTTGATGGGTTTCTGTCTTGGCTTGTGTGCAGGTACTTTCCAAGCGAGTTAAGTACGGAAAGGAGCAGTGAAATCGGTCAAAGGGGAGAGGGATCAAGTGAAAGTTACAAGTTGGTTCCTTTCCTACCTTCTCTTATCTATTAATTATAGGAAAAGCAACGAATTACTTTGTCTGTTGTTTCTATACTAGCTACGAGGTCTAGAGGTTTAGGTGTTTGAAGAAACACTAAATTTTCCCAAAACAAATTGGCGACTCCACTGGGGAGCGATCCTATCCCTTGTAGTAGCTTATCAATCTCTTAAAACACTTTGACATACTGTACCTTCTGTCATTTATTGAATTCAAGTCCAAATTCACTGAAAATTGAGTCAAATTTGAGCATAAAATTGTCTTGCTGTAATCAGCGCACCTCTGTGACTGACACAGTGCACCTTCTGCATAGACTCAGTGCGATTCAGTGCACTGTCTCTAACTGTGGCCTGCGCTGATCCCTTTAGGGTCAGTTTTCCCATCTAGGAACTGAAAACTTTTGTCAATTTTTAGCAGTTTGAATTGCTTGTTGGATGTAAATGAGGTCTTGTCTCTGAAAACAATCTTTGTTTCCTTATTTCGACCCGATTTAGACTGGATTGTTGGATTTTTTTATGTATTTGTTTTATCATTTGCAGTCCATTGTCGAAAAGTAGTTTTGATCGATTGTTTTGTCAAAAATGAAGTGTCGTAAAGTCTTCCTTCATAAATAATCGATTGATCTATTGTGCATTTGATTCATATTTTCATTTAAAAGTGTCAAAAATCTTCATTTCTTTAAAGTTGAAAGTGTCGTACAGTCTTCCTTTCCCTTTAAGAGAAATTGTCATAAATCGACATTTTTTGTGAAAGAGTTTCTGAATCGTTTGTGCATTAGTTTTTCTTATTGCATCATTCACATTAAGAGAAACTGAAAAGAAAAAGAAATACATGCAATTTGCATTTTAGAGTTTGAGTTTGTGTGTTCAAAAGGAATGGTTTAGGGAATTGCATTATTTTGTGCTCTTTGTTGTTTGTTCAAAAAGTTCTTGAATGCTTTATCCCTCATAGCTAGGATTTTCATTGTTGAAAACAAATGGAAAGAGTGCTTCTCATTCTAGTTGCATTCTTAGGAATTTTGAAAAACATCTTGTGGTGAACCCTCAAAGGAAAATTTTAAGCAAGATCAACCTAAAATTTACATCAATTAACCTAATAACGCATTGGAACTTAACAAAAACATTTAGAGGTCTAGGCTAGAGACGTGTTCCGGTGTCTTAAAACCTAGTGGCTGTCGTTTTCATTAAGATTGGGTGATTCCTCCTCTCTGATTCGATAAGTACTAGTACAGACTTGTGCTCTCTATACCGTCGAGTATATAGTGGGAGACTTCAATAGGTTGAACTCCTTTATCCCTAGGAAGCTGAGTCTGCCACCTTACCGATCAAAATGCACCAAACACAACATTCAAAAAGATTGACTACCGTACAAAAAATCCTTGGTACTTTCTCTTTCATTTACCACCAAGGTGTATATTGCAGTTTTGTGATTAGTTTGGTAAACCCTCCTATCTAGAATCTCTAGAGCAGTCACTTTCGTTCATTTTCGTCTCTTTAAACGAAAAGGTTCATCTAAGCACTTTTCCTTTCAGGCTCATTAAACATCGAAAGTGACTAGAGTCATATTTTGTTTTTTCTCGACTCTTGAAAAATGAAAAAGCAAAGTTATATTCTAGTGTCGTAAAAGTTAATTGACCGTGAATAACATCCTTATTCCTTAGTTGAGTTTAGGTTGATAACAACAATCAGCAATTCTGGAGGAAGATCAACCTCCACTCTGTCGTTCGAGGAGAGTTACGAGAAAACTGCCCTTGCCATTGGAAGCGACTCCTATTCGGTCAAGGCGGACTCGTCAAACTGAGTCTGGTACATCAAGAGTTTCTAGTACTTCATCTGAATTACCAGAGCTGCCTATCACGGCAAGTACTGAGCCTCTAGTTACTCCAACTATTTCTGTTACATCTGTTACACAAGAGGAAGTTACTCAACTACCTGAGGCCACTATAACGGAAACAAGTGGAAAAGTAACTGAAGTTGCCACAACTTGAAGTTAATCAACCCGAAATTACTTCGAAAATTGAACCAGTTCAATTGGAATTTGATCCAAAACCTATAGTAGTTGAAACAGAAGACATTTCTGAACCTAGTTGTTCACGAACCTTCCCTTGAAACTGAAATTCTTTTACTAGAACATCTGGACTTTGACCTTGAACATTCCAAGGTTGTTACTGAAATACCTCAGTCATCTTTATTTTCTGAAACTCCATCTTTAACACCAGAAGTCTTTTTCGAACCTGACGGTAAAATCCTTCCACCTCGATTAATTGCTGTAGAGGAAGAAGCTGAGGAAGATTCTACCCCTAAGACTCCACATCATTTTGGACTTGGTTTGTATCTTTATTCTCAATCTCTTCCTCATTCTATTGCTGCCTCTGAGATACCACTTGATTCATTAGGTCAAATTTTGGGTCAATTAACCATGGCAGAACAATTGCAAACATCCCAGACAGCTTCATCTGATGTAGCTGTAGCAAAATCATTTGCTGCTACTTCTTTGATGTTTTCTACCACAACTTAGTCACATTTATATGGACAGCCGTCCATCCCAGTTGGTTACCAGTCTATGTCTGGAATCCACTCAGGGGTTTCTTCATTGCCATGGTCATCACCCATGTCATCATCGGGAATTTTACCTGGTTCTTCTTATCAAGGACAACAGTTTGATCCTGCTTACCAATATCAAACTGGGCAATTCGGTGAACAAAGACCCGTATATCCTCTTAACACTAGATTGCCACCATATGGTTAGCAATATGCCTATTCACCGCATCCTCCCTATCAAGGAGGACAACCCTATGGTTATGTTCCGCTGTATTCAAGTCAACCTGAAATGAGAGTCTGTCAGTGGCAGCCAACTATGCCACCACAACGAAGGCTTGTGTATCCAACACAACCTATGCAAACTAACCCGATTATTTCAACCCAACCTATCATAACTATGGAACCACAGTTACAAGCTCAACCTGTTGTATCTCAACTTGTACAAGTTAGTTCTGCTACTTCTGTTGAGAATGCAACAAGATGAGGGAGCTTAGTGGAAAGAAGTCACCTTCACTAAGTGGGCCCGCAGGCTATTTTTGGCGCAAAGTCTATTTTTAGACTATGTCTATTTTTAGACATATGGATCATGGTCTATGAGTTGCAGGATGCTATTTGTGGATGATTGGTCATGTTGGTAAAAATAGATGGACTTATATTTTTATACATATGGGCGGAGTCTATTTTTATACTGCCAGGCTAAAAATAGAACAGTCGAATATTATTAGCTCTTAATAATATTTGGACTATAAACATTATCTTATCCTCTTGGAGCACTTTAGTTTGAGCTACAGATGTGGCACATGCAGCTGTCAGAAGGAAATATGCTTTTCTTGTGGGTCAGTTGAGCTATTGCATGCAAGACTTCAGTTAGAACTCATGTGGTTGAGTTTGGTGGAGTTGATTATGGAGTTGATGGAGTTGTGTTCAGTTTGACTTGGTTAAACTAGTTGTATTTAGTCTAACTGCAAATACACTAGTGATGAGTGATGTGAATTAAATGTTAAATTAATTCACTAATTATTAACTCATAAAGCAACTAAATAATACATCAATTAACTCAGTGCATGGACAGTTCAGTGGAGACAGGTGGTAGAGGTTGAGATTGCCATCAATTGTGACTATAGTTGTGCATGACACAATCAGTGGGATTGAGTAATGCCAATGAGGATTGCATGATTTAGCAAAGGAAATACGAGTTTGGTTCAGCCATTCATCATTATTCTCATGCAGGATTGCGCAGTGGAGGTAGGCAAGCAGCGGAGGAGATTTGAACCTGTGATTGATTCAGATCTGAGCTAGTTTGTGTGTAACAGGTGGAGATAGTACTGAGTACTTGTGAGGAGTATTGTACTATGTATTGTTACATGTTCTCAATCATTATAATATACAGATAGTGTGGGGTTTTCAGCTGTATGCTTTCCCCGGGTTACATACTGTGTTAATGTGCACATGCGATTGATGTTTCATTATTTTTAATTCCGCAAAATTGATGATCAATGTAGAGGAGGTTATGTATTATGCATGCATTCCGCAATAGTGTATAATCAAGATAAACTCTGTGAATAAGTGTCATATTATTCAAAATTTCTACATGGTATTGGAGCAGAGTTGATCATCATATCTATTATTTAGAAAGTGTTTACATTTTATTTCTTCAGGCAGAGTCTATAATCGGGCTAGGTAGCCTTTGGATTCATCCTTCCTTTGGAAGGTGAGATATCTGGTAAAATACCATACAGTCAATCTCTATACGAGAAATACTTTGTTCTCACGAATTTTAGATCAGAAGCGGTTGAGTTTTGAGCTGGTGGAATTCGAATTTGCAGCAGTGTTTTCTTGGTGTCAAAGTTGAAATGTCTTTCAACAGATTGTGATTGGAGTATGCTCTTAAGGGCAGCTCGAATTATATTGCATGGAAAGACAGGATGGAGGCGGTGTTAGATGATAATGGGACTGAAGGAGTTCATAGAGGCTGAGGTCCCAAAACCTACTGATGCTACTGAAGTTGTGGCTTGGCAAAAGAAGACAGCAAAGTGTTGAAGGATTCTGTTGGAGGGCGTGAAGGATCACATTGTATCCAGCCTGCATGGAAAGGCGTCTCCATACTTGATGTGGAAAGAGTTGACAGATCTATTCCAAAGCAAGAGCGACCAAAGGAATTTGGCGCTCAAAGATAAACTTAGAAACATTAAGTGTGAGAATGGAGATAGTATGCCTAGGTATCTCACGAAGTTCACCCAGTGCCGAGATGAGCTGGGAAGTGTGGGGGTGACTGTCAATGATGAGGACTTGGTGAGCTTGGCTCTCCTTGGTCTTCTGAAGAGTTGGCATTCCTATCAGGACTCTGTCAATGGTCGGGAGAAATTGCTAGGATGGGAGAGACTTTGGTTGGATCTTGTGCAAGAGGAGATCAGACGGAGCACCAAAGATAGTTCTTCATCCATGCATGATGAGGAGAACTGTGCCTTAGTGAGTAAGGCAAAGAAGGGGAAGGAGAAGGGTTCTCTTTCCGAATCCAGTTCTTCTAATGATGGGAAGAAGGTTGACAAGTCGAAGGTGAGATGCTTTCGTTGTCATGAGTTGGGCCATTATGCTACTAATTACCCAAAGAATAAATCCAAGAAGGGATCCGGGGAAGGATCTGAAGGTGAGGCACTTGCTTCACAGTTCGAGTTGGATTTCACACTCTTCGCATGCATGGTTTCATCCATGGTGGGAAGTGGTTGGTTTCTTGACAGTGGAGCTTCTTTCCACATGACCGGTGACAAAAGTTTGTTCAGCACTTTGGAGGAGAAAGATCTCCAGATACTCATAGCGATGGGTAATGATGAGAAGTATAGTGTCTCAGGTGTAGGCATGGTTATTTTTCAGAGGGAGCGTCGAGCTCACCTTACCTTGACCGATGTCAAGTATGTACCAAGACTGAAGAGAAACTTGGTGTCGATCACGATGCTGGAAGACAGAGGCTGTGATGTAGTCTTCAGTAAAGGAAAGGTTTTCCTTAGACACATCATCACTAGACAGGTGAAGCAAATTAGTTCACGGGTCAAGAACCTGTATGCTCTTGAGGTTCAAGATGCATGCAAAGCCTTGAGCAGTGAGGCAACTGATGGAGACTTGGTGGTTGAGAGGGAGCGTATATTACCTCTCAACATGCAGAGCCAAAAGAAGTCTCAGACGATTGTGGAGGAGCCACGATTGGTGCAGCAGCTTCAGGAGGTTGTGGAGCAGCCACAAGGGAAGCTGAGAGGTGATTGAGTAGAGACATCTACTCATGCAGAGACCTCCAGTAGGGGGAAACTTCGAGCCAGGTGAGCTGAGGGATCGCATGCAGCCATACCTCCAGGTAGGAGGTGGGGTGATGTGGATTGATCGTCCCAAGGAGGAGGGGCAGGATCCTTGAGGTACCCAACCTCTTGGATGAGACCTTGCTACGGGAGCCCCGATGTGGAGTAGCAGGAACTGGCTGATTAGGTAGAGACAGATGTGGATGGAGTAGCAGAGAGAGCGAAAATTTAGGGAATCCCAGGACAGCGCATAGCTAGCAGGTTGCAGAAATGCGAGAGGCACAAGTGTTTTGCACAGTGCTAGGTGGCACATAGAAGTGTGCAATGGTGCGAGATGCATGGAGATGTTGTAGTAGCGCAAATGTCAGAGAGGGAGTACTTGTCAGCAACAGGTAGAGCTTCAGCATTAGAGTATGTTCCTAGCCCAACAGAGTGGTCAGTTGGGAGTGTTTTTGTTCCAAGTGTTGTTGGAGCAAGTGAACCGGGCAAATGTGTTGCATGCAGAACATTCCAAAGTTGCAGGATAGGGGTTGTTGATAATCCATATCTTCTTGAGAGGGAGTGTTGAGAATGCAACAAGATGATGGAGCTTAGTGGAAAGAAGTCACCTTCACTAAGTGGGCTCGCAGGCTATTTTTGGCGCAAAGTCTATTTTTAGACTATGTCTATTTTTAGACATATGGATCATGGTCTATGAGTTGCAGGATGCTATTTGTGGATGATTGGTCATGTTGGTAAAAATAGATGGACTTCTATTTTTAGACATATGGGCGGAGTCTATTTTTAGACTGCCAGGGTAAAAATAGAACAGTCGAATATTATTAGCTCTTAATAATATTTGGACTATAAACATTATCTTATCCTCTTGGAGCACTTTAGTTTGAGCTACAGATGTGGCACATGCAGCTGTCAGAAGGAAATATGCTTTTCTTGTGGGTCAGTTGAGCTATTGCATGCAAGACTTCAGTTAGAACTCATGTGGTTGAGTTTGGTGGAGTTGATTGTGGAGTTGATGGAGTTGTGTTCAGTTTGACTTGGTTAAACTAGTTGTATTTAGTCTAATTGCAAATACACTAGTGATGAGTGATGTGAATTAAATGTTAAATTAATTCACTAATTATTAACTCATAAAGCAACTAAAGAATACATCAATTAACTCAGTGCATGGACAGTTCAGTGGAGACAGGTGGTAGAGGTTGAGATTGCTATCAGTTATGACTATAGTTGTGCATGAGACCTTGCACAATCAGTGGGATTGAGTAATTCCAATGAGGATTGTGTGGTTCATCCAAGGAAATACGAGTTTGGTTCATCCATTCATCATTATTCTCATGCAGGATTGCACAGTGGAGGCAGGCAAGCAGCAGAGGAGATTTGAACCTGTGATTGATTCAGATCTGAGCTAGTTTGTGTGTAATAGGTGGAGATAGTACTGAGTACTTGTGAGGAGTATTGTACTATGTATTGTTACATGTTCTCAATCATTATAATATACAGATAGTGTGGGGTTTTCAGCTGTATGCTTTCCCCGGGTTACATACTGTGTTAATGTGCACATGCGATTGATGTTTCATTGTTTTTAATTCCACAAAATTGATGATCAACATAGAGGAGGTTATGTATTATGCATGCATTCCGCAATAGTGTATAATCAGGATAATATCTGTGAATAAGTGTCATATTATTCAAAATTTCTACAACTTCGCAACCACAAGTTTCGAGTTAGCAAACCCAAACTTCTCAGGCTGTTATGCAACAACCGCTTGTTTCTGGGGTACAATTACCTCAGGTTAGTGTGCCATTATCTGGAGCAACTCAAGTTGCTACTGGTTTAGTTTATCCTCAGCCTGGTCAAATTGGCATTGGGAGAAAATATCAAACTTCACAACCAATACCCCTGTTATCACTTAGAACTAAAATTGATACATGTAACTTTTTATCCTAGCCCGATGACAAAGGTCAGTGCTAGTTTTATTTTGTTTTAATTTTTTCCCTTAGAATCTGGAGTTTTGAAGAGTTTTTGAGTCAAGTTATTCTCAGCTCCCATTGGTTCCCCTCCATCTACCATTGTTCTATAGCCACTTGTTATCTTATGTCAGTCACCGTGCCTTTTTGCAATTTCGCAGTGCAATCATGATTAGGTAGTTTCGCAGCGCATCATTAAAATTTAAAACTAACAGCGCTGCGAAATCATGGATTCATACATTTCGCAGTGAGTCTTTCCCGAAATGTCAAGTCCGTTAGGTGAGTCATAGGCCGTGTCTTCTAATATCAGCTCATGTACCTCTCTTATCACATTTTACCACTCATTGCCACTATCACCACCACTAGATCTATTGATACGCACGAATTATCATTCCCAAGAAAGACAACCGTGTATAAATCTTAATGATGGCCGTAAGTCTTGCATGAATGACAAATCTGCAAGATTACATCTTGAAAGATTTTAAACGGAAAAATTTAAAATTCAAGCGAGGCTGATAATCAAGCGAGGTTGATAATCAAGCGAGGCTGAATTCAAATAGAAGCTGAAACACAATTCCAACCGGAGCTGGTAGTTATTGTTTGCGAGGATTTGGAAGAATCAATGGAGAAAAAGGAGCACAGATCCGGAAAATGTCTAAGGACTGAGCCTGAAGGCCTGGATATAACGCTGAGGAATGAAGAGGTGAAGAAAGCATTTAAAATGGCAGGGTGCTGGAAGTTTTGCAAAAAGTTACAAGGAGGACACGCACAGGTAACTAAAGAATTTGCACTTAACTACACAGGCTTGAATTCAAAAGTAGCCATGTTAGAATTGCAGGTTTCGCCAGAAGTGATATCTACTGTGACAGAGATCCCACGAGGACAAGAGGAATGGTTTAAAAACTTCAAATTTGACATGAATCCTTGTAAGGAGTTTTTGAAGGATGAATTTGTAAATGAAGATTTAAGTAAGGCAGTGCCCAGGAATTATGTCAAAGAATATTATGCTCACTTACTCACCTGCATATAGAAATATCTAACTTGTGAAGGAAGGTATAACAAGGTTTACTCTTACCATTTTAAACTCCTTTTGCATTTCACCGGGAAGGTCTCTATAGACTTACCTTTTTATCTGTTCCGTAGTTTGAGTAAGATGTGTGATAAGGTACAGCTGAGGAAAGAGGATTGTGAAACCTCTTTGTTTCATCATGGTTTGATCAAACTACTGGTTTTAGATGGACTCCAAAAGATAGACAAAGATTGGAATTCATTCATTTTTATGGCTGGCTTCAAAAGCCAGACTGGCCTCACTCCTCCACCTGCTAGAGATTTTACAATAGCTGAGCTCCAAACAGAAGCAAGAGCTAAAAGAGTTCCAAAGTCACAAGTAAGAAAACAAGTGAAGCCACTTATCATCCAAGATCAACCTCAGCAATCAACTAAGGAAAAAGCTCATGGTAAAAAGACTGTACCTGAAACAAGCACATCTGAAGTAGTCTCAAGGGTAAGAACAAGAAGTCAGATAAATAAAGAAAAAGGTAAAGCTATAGCAGTTGAAGAAAGTCCAGTGTCCAAGGCAAGTTTAAATGATTTATTACAGGCTATTGAATTCGAGCAGTCTCTACCAGTTCAAATCGAATTGATACAGTCAGAACAAGAAAGCACCAAGAAAGCTAAGGCCTCAAAAAGGCTTAAATTTGATGAGCCAGCTGAAGAGTTCGTTTTTAAACCTAGAAGACCTATGACAAGGAGATTCCAGCAAGTACAGGAAGCACTGCCAAGAACAGAGGAAACAGGGGAAGAGACACAAAAAGACACAGGCAAAACAGTCATTGCAGCTAAAGAAAATAATATAGCAGCCCTGAAGAGCCAATTGGAATCAGCTAAATATGAGATTGCCAAATTGAAGAAAGCCGCTAGAAAACATGCAGCCATACATGCAAAGTATTATAAAACTCTATGGGAAGGGAATGCTGCTGTAGAAGCTCAGATGAATTCAGTGGTTGATGGCCATTCACAATTTCACACATGGACAGTACCAGCAATCAAAGAAGCCAAGTACATCAGAAGGATCAATATGCAACTGAGAGCTGGGAATAAGGCTATGAAGAAACAAATTGAAGATCTGAAGGCACAGCTAAGTCAGCTACTTGCTAAATGAGTTTTCATTTCAAGTAAGATTTTGTTTTAAAATTTTGACAAATTTGCTTGATTTCATCTTTCTGAGGAAATATAAATCCCTATTCGACATGTGGAAAGTCTAAAGGAGTTTTTGGCAATCAAGTACTCGGCTAATAAAGGTCTCGGGTTAAAAGAAAGTTGTTTTAAATAACTCAGCAGTTTCATAGCGCGCTACGAAACTGCTGAAGGTGATGATTTTAACGCAACTCAAGCAGTTTTGAATTATAAGCGGGAATTTTGAAAGGGAAACGTCTAAAAGGTATACAAGGCATCATTTGAAGCTATCAACAGTCAACCAGGTCAAGACAGGTGGAGAAAAGATATATTCAAAATCCAACTTTAAATTTTTGTCGTAAAGTGAGCAATTTACCACAGTTCAGGATATGTTAAACAGTTTACAAGAAACTTTTGCCTGCACACATGTACATGGGAAAAAGCTTACAACACATCAAGGACGTGGCAGACTTCTACATTTTGGGTGATTAAAAGATAAAGGACATGCTTCTTTGCATTCGAATATTTTGGGAAAAAACTGAAGCCGAGAAGCAAGGATAGTCTCCTAATATTTCTGGGCAGTTAAGAAGATTCAGCATCCAAGGTCAACATGGAGCATTAAACACCCATCTCAGCCAAACTGAAAGAAAACCAGATGTCAAAGAACGAGGAGAAGCCATCATGCATGTAATATGGAGTTAGAGTCATAGTTGATTTAGATCTCTAAAAAAAACTCCAGTCAACACCTTGTTGTATTTATTAGTTAGTTAAAGGGTTAATAGGTGTCATTAGAAGTAGTTTTCGAATTCCCCTCATGCTGGAGGAGGAATCTCGATCAGTTAGAATAAGAACTCTATATATAGCTGAAACAACAATGTAATCAAGGTTGGAAAATTTTATGATACAGCTTGTATTTGGCTTATGTAAAGACTCATTTTCAGTAATATAATTTTGACTTTACTTCTCAGGATTCATGAAGGATTTCTTATGTTCAGAATATGTGATCTTGTCCTTTCCATAATTTTTACAGTGGTATAGATGTATAATCACTCAAAATTCACTGAATGTGCTCTGATTTCCTGTATGCATTTATAAATTGTGGTCCTATATGAGTTATGTTCTGAATGTCTAAATGCTGAGTGCCCTGACTTCTATGTAAGGTTGAGTTCACTGTTATATTGAGGTGTTGTTGACTCCATAAGCCCAATGGATAGTTGTTTAATGTATTTCCAGCATTCATATTTTTCACAGTTGTTCTATAAGAGTTAGCCATCTTATCTTTAATCAAAATCATTAATGCATCAAGAGAGAGCCCTCTCAGGTTGAGGAGGCTAGGCCTCAACCTAAAGTAGGTTTGAAATAGTTACTTAGAGTCAACCTGACCAGCAGCCTATCAGGGTCTGATTTTGAGATAACAACCCCAACAACCTTGGCAGCCGTAATATCAACAGCCTCCTTTTCAGAATGTCAAACCTCAGTATGGGTCTGCTTTTCAAGCTCCACTTGGGCAAGGACAACATCAAGCGTATCAGGGCCTTGTGTACCAAGCCTAACCTGGTTATGGACAAATGCAAGGTCAACCTGGTTTTAATCCATACACTGGATATGTCCCACCGCCCTATCAAGGATATCCACCTTTTGCGGGTATGCAAAGGCCTATGGCATAGGCAATTCCATCTTATCCCGGATATGCTCAACCTGATTTGAATCGATAGTTTCCATTTGTGGCAACTTTAGAATTACCAGATTTGAACCAGCTTACCAATGATCCAATTTTGTATGCACCTTGGTGGCCGGCAATTCCTGATAAGTTGTCTTTCGACATTCCAAAGTTTAATGGAAATCCTGGAGAAGACCTGTAAAATCACGTTATGACTTTTCATTTATGTTGTTCTTAGAACTCCTTAAATGATGATTCGGTAAGACTTCGTCTTTTCCAAAGAACACTCACTGGTTTGGCCACTAAGTGGTACATTGAATTGCCGAGAGCTTCTTTTAATAATTTCACCCATTTAGCCACTACCTTTTTGACCCACTTCCAGTTACCCATTAGATATGAAACTAGAACAAAACTTTTGACCAACTTTAAACAAACAACTTCTACTCACATATCAGATCATATTCATGAGTGGCGTCGTCATCATCGAATGGTTAAAACCTATGTTCCTGATCAGCTTTTAGCTAAGTGGTTCATTAAGTCCTTATTGCCATCTATCACCGAGGATGTGGCTAAAAGTGGAGTTGTTACAGAAGAGCAAGTGATTGCTCGTGCCCAATATTTGGATTTAATTTACACGTAATCCAACATGCTCTATGACAAAATTCCACATGCACCGCACCTAAATCAATCCATTCCACCTCCACCATTGAGTAGGGACTCTCATGCCAGCAACAGTGTGATCGGTTCCTTGAGCACACAAACAGCAAGTAAACCATCTGGTCAATTGCTTGCCATCTTGAATCAAACTGTAAATTCATATGAGGTTTCTGCTTCTGAGATTAATGCCATGTCATCTGACAAAGGTAAGAATCAAAAGCAACCAGGAACCAAGAAGAAAGGGAAGAATAAAAAGAAAACCGAAAACCCTCCTCAAGAGAAATCATATGATTCCTCTAATTCGAGAAAGAAACCTCGTTATCCATGTCCGATATGTAATGATGAGCACTTTACAAGAGATTGTCCTCACCACTCAGAAGTTTCTAAACTGTTAAAAACTTCTACCGCATCCGCAGTGTTGACAGATCCGTTTCCAAACCCGGATACCAATATGGTTGCAACTAAAAATGCTTCCACATCCTAGGTATTAATGTTATCCATATCAAAACCTAAAGATGAGATTTTGGTTCAAACACATAGTAAAGATTATGGTAATCTACCATCATCGTCAAATAATCAGGCCACTAATCAACCTGGTTCTTCGACTTCGACCACATTGGAAAATATTCCACTACCCATTGCACCAAAGTTAACAATAAAGCCACCTAAGGGAGTTGTGCACAAATCAACGTTTAATCCTCGATCTTGAGCTACTCAAAATTATAACATAGTAGAAGATCTTTCTCAATCTCCTTCTGCTATGTCGACGCTTGAGGTGTTACAAAATTTCCCCTCCCAGAAGCAGGCTTTACTATCAGCAATAGGTGGAGTAGATCCAGTGGATTCTAATCTTGTGGTTTTTAATCACTCAGGATATACACCACAGTTACTAGCACAATTAGCTTTTCTAATTCAGATTAAAGCTCTCAACAAGAATATTCATCGAACTATCATAGATGAGGGAGCTTCTACCTGTATTATGTCAATGAGCTGCTAGAAAACATTGGGGTCACCTACGTTGTCAAGATCACCAACCACATTGAAAGCTTTTGATGGAAGGACTTATACTTCATGTGGGATTTTGAATAATTTGCAATTAGAACTAGGGGGAAAACGGTAACTGTTGAGGTTGAGGTGGTTGACGGACCCCTTGACTACAACATTTTACTTGGATGACCATGGGTTTATGCTATGGCTGTTGTTTTTTCCACGTACTTTTGTATGATTGCATTTCCTCATAAAGGTGGAATAACAGTTATCGACCAAACCTCATTTTTTGCCTCTAGTTCTCAAGTTATGGGAAGCATTCCATTTGTTAACGGACCACCACTTTCACTTCAATCTGTTGGTGTAGGTCTTTTCAAAGATCCCTCCCTAATGGGTACTTTCACACTTCCTCCACCATCTAGAATTTCGGAAGTTGCGAGAGTCGAGACATGTAATATGTTATCCTCTACTTCATCTGATTTAAAGAGGATCACCAATAGTATTGAAGACGAGAGTTTTACTGAGGTTATGCCGCTAAGTCCCATTAAACTCGCATAGCAATCAATTTTTCTTGCTTGTGCGGCATTTCCAAATCCACATTCGCCAATTGTATGGGTAGATCGTTCACTTGAATACAGTACTTCTTCCGATCCTTTTGCTTGTATATATTCTACAGATGAGGAAATCATCCAATCAATGATGATAGGAGAAGAACCTTGGGAAGATTATCATCATTGTTCCCTTCTTCCAGATTCCAGTGAAGATTATTTAGATGAACTAGTACACCTTTTGATTGTAGATTTCTTCTCGAATTCTATTAGAATAGATTCAGTAAATTCTGAGCGTAATTTGTCTAACATAGAAGAAACCATTTCTATAGACATTTCGACCAAGCCTAACATTGTAGAAAACATTCATGTCGAAAAATATTGTTCTCCTTTGGAACTCGATATTTACCGTGCTCTGTTTCGTGAATTTAGAGATATATTTGCATGGTCTTATGAGGAGATGCCAGGTATTGATTCAAGCATTGTTGAACATCAAATCAAAATGTACCCTGATGTCAAACCAGTACGACAGCTGCTTCAACCTGTACATCCAAAGAAGGTTGTTGCCATTAAGACAAAGGTTGAAAAACTTTTGCGTGTTGGCTTCATTTACCCTGTACCTCTTACCGATTAGGTATCAAATATTCTTCCCGTGATGAAAAAACAAGGAACAATCCAAGTGTGTGTTGATTACAGGGATGTAAATAAAGCATGTCCAAAAGACAATTATCCTACACCCTTTATTGACCAGATTATTGACAAATGTGCCGGATGTGAAATCTTTTCATTCATGGATGGATTTTCCAGCTACAATCAAATCAATATCTGCCCAGAGGATCAGTCAAAAACTGCATTTATTTGTCCCTGGGGCACATTCACATATAGAAAGTTACCTTTGGTTTGAAGAATGTAGGGGATACCTTTCAGAGGGAAATGAACTATGCCTTCCATGACATTAAGAACATTGTACAACCATATCTTGACGATTTTCCTGCTCATTCACGAAAGCAGACTGATCACCCACAACATCTTAGAGCAATATTCTTATGGTGCCGACACTACAAAATAAGGCTCAATCCACACAAGTGTGTGTTTTGTGTTGGCTCTGTTTGATTGCTTGGATTTGTGGTCTCTAAAGATAGAATTCGACTCAATCAAACCAAGGTTCAGGCAATACTTGACCTGCCTCCACCTTCGAATTTATTAGAGTTACAGAAACTTCAAGGGAAGGCAAACTTTCTGCAGAGGTTCATTCCAAACTATGCTGAAATGGCTAAAGGTTTTACTTGTATGTTGAAGAAAGAGGTACCCTTCCATTGGGATCAGGTTGCGCAAGCCTCCTTTAGTACTCTTAAAGATTCCCTGATTAGAGAATCATTAATGTATGCCCCAAACTATCAACAAGACTATTACCTGTATCTCGTTGTTGCAGATACAACCATCAGAATGGTTTTAGTCCAGGAAGAAGATGGAATAGAACATCCAATATATTATTTGAGCCATAATATCAATGATACAGAAATAAAGTATTCTTATGTTGAAAAGTTAGCTTTGGTAGCTGTTCAAGCTGTGTAGAGGTTTCGTCACTATATTCTCCTGCGTAAAACTACAATTATCTCTGATTGCAACCCTATGACATACATTTTGTCACGTCAATTGCTGGGGGGAAAATATTCGAAGTGGATAGTTATATTGCAGGAATTTGATTTGGAATTCATTAAGTCTAAGTCAAAGAAATCTCTCGTATTTGCCGAACTACTTTCCGATCTTCCCTCATCCTCCAACGATTTAACATCAGAAACATCAATCTTGGATGAGTCTCTGTTTCTCATTTCGTCAAGTGATCCATGGTATGGGGATATACTGATCTATCTCCAGACCCAAGCTTTCCAGCCCAATACCTCTTGCTCTCAACAGTGACGTATTCGATACCAAGCCAAAAATTATCTGATCATTGGTGACACGCTTTATCACCGTGGTATCGATACAATTTTACGTAGGTGCCTCACTCATGAGGAGGCTGAGAAATATTTGAATGAATGTCATTCAAGTGCTTGTGGTGGACATTTGTCCAAATATGCAACAACACAGAAAATTCTCCGTGCTGGTTACTTTTGGCCAACAATATTCAAAGATTGCATAATTGTCGTCAGAAGTTGTCATGCATGTCAAATATTCGATCGGAAAGTTAGATTACCACCTACACCTTTGCATCCAGTAGTCGTTGTTGGACCATTCGCTAAATGGGGCATTGATTTTATGACATGTAACCCCACCTCGACCGGGGGGCATGGGTATATTATAGTCGCTGTTGACTATTTTACCAAATGGGCCGAGGTGATGCCTACATTAAAAAATAGCAGCGAAACGACTACATTATTTTTCTTCAACCACGTGGTTGCCAAGTTTGGTGTACCACAGGCCATAGTTACATATCATGGGTCGCATTTTCGCAATCACATGATGGTTGAGTTGACTGCCAAATTAGGACTATCACATGATAGTTCTACTCCATATTATCCACAAGCTAATGGACAAGTTGAGGCTATCAACAAGGTCCTTAAGTGCATGTTGCAACGAATGATTGGAGTTCATAAGAGAAATTGGCATTTAATCTTGTACTCGGCTTTGTGGGCATATCGAACCTCGGTGAGAAATGTTATTGGATTCACACCCTTTCAGTTGGTGTATGGTTTGGAAGCAGTCTTACTGATTCAATGTGAAATTTCGTCACTCAAACTCGCAATTGACCTGCTACCTGACACTTCTGAGGAAGAAGCATGTTTCTTGGAATTAATCCATCTAGATGAAACCCATCATGATGCCCCATTGGCTAACGAAGCACATAAGAAATGGGTAAAGGCGCAATATGATCAAAATGTCAAGCCTTGAGTCTTCTCAGAAGGTGACTTGGTCCTGATTTACGATCAAGAGTCTGATAAAATTGGAGCAGGAAAATTCAAACCACTTTGGATGGGCCCTTATATTGTTAAGCGTGTTTTGACGAAAGGTGCCTATGAGTTAGTAGATTATGATGGAATTCCATTGTCTAAGCCCAGAAATGGGTTGTATCTAAAACATTACTATGCTTAGTTAAGTATGGTAAAACTCATGTAAATATGCTTGGATTGCATGTATGAGTGTGTTTCTTTTAGGGTTTTTATTTGGTTAAGTAATCCACTTTGCATTTGTTGCAGATGTCGAACTTTTCGAAACCATTTGTTGGTTACGCTGATGGTGCTAGTCATAGTATGCAGAACGTATCTTCTGCAGCATGGGCTATTTTTGCTCCAAGCGGTGAGTTAATGAGTTTTAGAGGGATTTGTAGTGGTTGATCGACAAACAATATCGCTGAGTATAGCACATTGATTGAACTTCTCTCTGATGCCATTTCACTTGGCATTCACCGAATCATCATTAGGCTGGACTCACAGCTCGTCGTACTACAAGTTACTGGCATTTATACTATCCGAAACCCAGCAATTCATCGTATGTTCCTTAGAGTTCATATTTTGGAAAGGTATTTTGAGTTTATTCAATATCAACATATTTCCAGAAGTCTAAACACATTAACTGACTCTCTAGCAAATTATGTGTTAAATAGACATTTGCAACATATGTAAAGTAAATATTTTCAATTAGCATCATCAGTTGAATAGGATTGCATCACTCAATCATAATAAAACCCTGAAACTAAATAATTTTAAAAGTTTTTACAAATAGTTTGTGTCCAAGACAAAAATTGGTCATCTGACCCAAAAACTAAAATGTATGTAGAATAACATCTTAGTAAGTTAGTGGTGCTCATGATAGCAGGTCACTACCTATGCTATCATACACAAAAGTCTCATCCAACGACCTGGTACACCAATGGTGTGGCGTTGTAGTCGCATAGGTAGCTCCTCGATCCAGACATCCAGAATGCCCAGGGTTAATCCCTCTATGTGATCTTGCAATTCAACCAAAGTCTCGGCCAAATCCAAGTCTCGGAGAACCGCTCTCCCTATAGGTCTCTGTGCTGGTCTAGCTACATCTCGTGGGTCTCCCACAGGTTGAACAGGTCCAATATTTGTATACATAAAAAATTGATTTTGTTTAGTCTTGGAAATAATCAAAACACAAAAAATGCAAAAACTTTAAAAATTCAAAAACACTTGGTCAAACAATTTACCAATAGCACCCCACATTGCTCCAGCTGGTAGTGGTAAATCTGGATCGCCATGGAAATCCATTCCTGAATATGGATATTCTGCAAAAGTCATCTCTTGTCGGTTGAACCATTTAAAGAATGTAGGGGTAAATATGATCGAGGAATGGGCACCATGCCTAGCCAATAGATCTATCCACCTTTGCATCTGTGGGTCTCTTGATCCAAATACACCCAGTGAGATGAGTTGTGGCTGCAAGAGAGGTATTCTCTCCAAGGCAAAAGAAATCACGATTGATCCATAGCCGAAATTCTTGATCTTTCCTCTTTTCACCTTGGTCAGTTGCTCTTTCACAAATAAAAAGATAGCCCCGCACCAGTTGAACACTTTTGGCTCTAAACATTCTAAAGCATATTGCATGTATGATTTGTTGGCCAAATGAAGCGTGGAACTGCCAGCCAATCTGGAAATGGTAAAAAGGATCGTTCTTAGCAGTAAATCACTAACATCCTTGATAAGTATCCTTCCATCTCTGCTAGGCTAGGCACCCTGCCTATATAACTGTCGCACATAATCTTTCACTAGTCTACCCCCGTGGGCAAGACCTGTTAGTGAAATGGGGGCACCCTGCCTCGACAGTCCAGTTAGGAAGTATATATCATCGATGGTAAAAGGGACCTCTTTGTCCCGAATGTGAAAATATTGATCGGTCGGATCCCATGATTGAACAAGGAACCGTAAAAGATCCATCTGCTGCCACATGTTGGATAACTGGAAATACTTGAGTAACCCACAATTTCTTAGGGCCTCGATTATTCCCTGATTACTCAAGGCTATGATATCTTGTTCTTCATGCTCTCATTCTCTCCATATGATTACCATTTCAATTCCTGAATTGGAAAAAGAAACCCTAGGGACCTCAAAACCCTAAAATGTTCTTGACTAAAACAGGAGATAAAAAGAATGAAATGAAAGAGAACAGAGTTAGTTCCTACCTAGTCCAAACAGCAAGGAATGATCCCCTCAATCCTCCGCAATCAACTGGTGAACTTCGGGAAAAAACTGCTCCAGAGATCAGAAGGTAAAAACGAGATGGTGAAAATGAATGGTAAGAACCAGTTTTTATGTTTATTTCTTGCACATTAATCGAGTAAACATTGGTTTTCATTTATTTAATCCAAAAACATGTATTGTTTAATATATTTTGATGACATCTGGAGTAGGGTTGACAACTGATGAAGTTATGATGTGCTTATGTGTAAATTGAACATCTTTGACCACAAAGCAATCTTTTATCACTTTTTCAAGCTTTGTTAAAAACAAAAAAGGAACCCCCTTGGAGTCCTCTTTAAGCTCTTTTTAGACTCTCTAAACATGAAAAGATCATGGAGCATTTGTTGTTTCTAGCTCGTTAATCGATTAGAATCGATATCTACTCAATATAGTTTTACCCCTTCTTCAGGCTAAGATAGATTAACTACAAAAAAGGTACTCGTTGGTCAAACATGATCAATAGGTTCTCTCTTTTATTATTTTATGCTTTTTCAAACCTGAGAGACAAATTTACGAAAAAGAACTTGTGGAGTGTCCTTTTATTCCCTTTTCAAACTCTCTAAATGTGAAAAGGATCGAGTTATCTTTGTCATTAAACTCGTTTAAAACATTTAATAGCGACAAACTTGTCTATCTAGACAAGACCGAGTTTCACCTTCGCTAGACTCGTTAAAACATAAAATAGCGATGGATTCACCCGAAGGGTGGAATTATACAACAAGCATATGTTATCCTCCTCAAGCTTGATAAAAATAAAGAGGTACTTGTCAGAAATGACTGGGGAAAATGTAAAAAAGCTGAGAATACTTTATGGTAGCAAGTCACTCTTGAACATGACACTTTCACCTCATCGTCGTGACTATGTGGGTTGGATAATTTAGCTTGATGGTTATCACACCATTGGTCTATCATACCATCCATCACTTTGTTTTGGGTCAATGCTACCAATTCACTTCAGTGTCGCTGATATGTTCAAGAGAAGTCATTCAGCTCAAAACTTCATCCTTTACAATACAATAAACCTTCATTTTCATGCCTATCATTCCTGAACTTTGTGTCGTCAGTCGATGTTTCATCTCCAAAATCATTTACCTCGTTTCGTGTTGTTGATGTGGGATACATCAAGGCCCTCCTACAACGAGTCACTTCTTGTCGATATCAGCACATCATCCAAGAAGTTGACTTAGAAACACCCTTTCAATACCTTGAGGCTTGCATACACCAATGGCAGGTTTCTCGCTTTCGGCGATAGGTTGACATCACTGGCCTTCGACCAAAAGACTTCATATGGTGTTCGACATCAAATCATTTATTCATACCATGCGAAATGTACTGCAGTACCTTGAGGGTCGTTATCATTATCGGTGATTCCTCTCGCGTCTATTAACGACTTCCATCATTGGCTGGTAATTAGACGATGCCTCTCCATGTTTGACTTCAGATCATTTATTCACGTTGTTAGACTTGTACTTGAGTTAAAGATTAGACGAGATTGAAGTCCCCGGGTCTAGTTTCATCCATCTGGGTTGCGATATATTTTTCAGGATTACTATATCAAATGTACAATGGCCTTACATTCATGGTCATCCATTCATGGGTCTATATTTGTAGACGACTATATTTGTACATGTAATGAAAGTTTATAAGCTGAGCATGGGTATGCCTTCCCTCAGCTAGTTCTTGAGAAAAAAAATCAAAGTATCATGATATTTTTATGTAAGTCTCCTTCTGTTTCGAAACATTCTCTCCAAGTGGTAAAGCAACTCACACAACATGTTTATTTTCGACTTCATGCTTTAGGGGGCAACTGTTACAGGTCAAATTGGGAACATCAGCCCTGACTTTAGATCCGTATTATTAGGGTCCATCAATCCCTAATATAGTTGTTTTCATTCCCTAATGAGGTCAACCTACATCGTGCTTGCCTCCCAAGAGTTTCCATGTCACCATTCATCCAAAAAATGCCCCTAAAGAAATCGGCGTAGGTGGCCCTTTATCAGGATGCATTGCAATGCAGGAACTGCACTGGCTAGGTGCACTACAGCGCAGTTGGCCTTTGTTTCACCTGCGTTGAGCGAGATTCATTGAATTTTTTAAATGAATCCATTGGATTCCTCATCCAATGGATGCTTCTGGAAGTTTCCAGATGGATGGAGCTCGCATTTGGATGAGGAAGAGGATGAATGAACCTTAATCCATTATCCCTTCCTCCATGGAACCACCTCCCAATTTTGGCAGAGCATTCATGAGGGCCATTAATGGCTTAACCTCCTCCATTCAACTATAAATTGACCAAGCATTCAAAGGCTAGTCTAGGTTGGAATTTCTTGAGCTAAGGAAATGCTGTTTGAATGAGATTAGTAAGAGTATTGTAATGATGTTGAATTGTTGCTTCATGAGGAGAGAAGGGTTTGAAACTGGAAGGAAGACACTGAATCGAGCATGAATATTCATGGGTTGTAATCTTTCCTTTTATCAATAAATAATTCTAAGATTTTTCCATTCATGTGTTTATATGATGTATATCGTATTCTGGATTCTATGATATGTTTAGTTAACATATCGTTATTGTATGCTTTGATGGGTTTCTATCTCGGCTTGTGTGCAGGTACTTTCCAAGCGAGTTAAGTACGGAAAGGAGCGATGAAATCGGTCAAAGGAGAGAGGGATCAAGCGAAAGTTACAGGTTGGTTCCTTTCCTTCCTTCTCTTATCTGTTAATTATAGGAAAAGCAACGAATTACTTTGTCTGTTGTTTCTAGACTAGCTACTAGGTCTAGAGGGTTAGGCGTTTGAAGAAACACTAAATTTGCCCAAAACACTAATTTCTAACTTGTTGGTCACTTGGACAATGTACATTTCACACCCCTTCCTGCTGCACTGCTTTAGTTGCAAGGCTAATATTTGTTGAACTAACACCAATTTTATTTTTCCTTGCAACATCAATTTTACCTCTTTGTCACTCAGACATTCAATTTATTTATTAAATAAATTGATTTTGGTCTTGTGGTCAGCCAACCAATCCACGTCGACTAACACTACGTATGAACCCAATGGTAATAAGTTCAAGTCTTTGTGGGAATTTCATTTATTACTTCTAGGCATGACCTCACCAAATTGTTGACTCACCTCTTAGTTCTCCTTTCTAGTTGCACCAACCATGATTTTTCATGGTCTATCTTTTGCAATGCACATATCTCTAAAATCTTTAGGATAACATAGTTGAAATTAGAACCCTAGTCTATCAAAATTGAAACTAGATGGTTATTGATCATACCTTCCATTTCAATCATTGAAGCTTGGTGATCAACATACTTGTTGTCCAACACATCATAGATTCATGGCACATTTTGAGCCACATCATTGTGACTATCTCTACATCTTGTACATTGTACAATCTTGGACCATTCCACTGTCACTAAGGATAATCTCTTTACCAATTTTATTCTACATATGTCCAACACTAGACAGGTCCTCCTTTGAACCTCTTGGATTCCTCTCTTGAATGCTTAGTGAACCAATCCTTATTAGTAGTAGTGGTTTTGTATTGAAACTCACCCTTGGCAGAAGTTTCAAACTTCACATTTCCTCTTTCTAGTTGGTGTCTTGTAGATTTGTTTTCCTAATAGTATCCTCCAATGTTTTAGGCTCATCAAATTCTATTTTGTCTCTGAATACTTGTGGCATTCCATTGAGGTACCTCTGGATCCTTACTTTCTCATCCTTGATGTAAGGTACATACCCTAACACATTCAAAATTTGTTGGTATATTCTTCAGCTATTAGATGCCCTAATTTATTCTCATGGAATTCCTTGACCTTTCTGTTATGAAACCAGCTCAAGAAAAGATAGAAAAGAAATATCAATGCCTTAGAATTCAGCCTCTTCAAGGGGGCAACCTCCTTTACATTACATAAATGAACAATTCTTGGATGATACAAATGACAAAACCTCCTTTCTATATATAGGAGTCTAAGGAGTCACAATATAATCCAGCCGACCTAACAATAATAATATAAAGCCACAAAAATAACAATAGAGGGATTCTATGGGGCACAGAAATAAAAATATGGGGGTAATAGGGGCACAACAATATAAATAAGGGGTATAACTACAATAGTAATGGGGTAATCACTAGTATTATAGGGACCCAACATGCCCCTCTCCTTCAAAAAAGTGTTGTCCTCAACGCTTGAGTAGTTTTGGATACTTCTGCATAAAATTCTCATCCTCCCATGTGGAATCTTCAGCAGATAAGTTCTTCCACTTGATAAGATACTTTGAAATTGATCGATTTCGTAGCTGTCGAGTTCTTGTTTCTGTGACTGCTTCCGGTTCCAATATAATTTTTCCTTCCTCGTCAAGTTCTGGCAATATTGTTTGAACTGGGAGCTTGTCGCCTATAACCTTCTTTAAACATGAAACATGGAAAACTGGGTGCAATCGAGAAGCTGCAGGAAGCTCCAATTTGTATGCCATAGTACCAATCTTTTCCAACACCTTGTACGGACCATAATACTTTGGTGATAATTTAATTATCCTTCTTAGCTTGCTTTAGGGACATTTTCTTATATGGTTGTAGCCGTAGGAATACCCAATCACCTACATCAAAACTTCTTTCACTGCGATGTTGATCTGCCTGTTGTTTCATTCTATTTTGTGCCAACACGAGGTTATCCTTTAAGAGTTGGAGGACTTGTTGTTGATGTTTGATGTGATGTTCCACTGCCTGAACCTTAGAATTTTCTCTTAAATATGATGTGATTGATGGTGGTTGGTACCCATAAAGTGCCATAAATGGGGTCATTTTTGTTGTTGTATGGAAGGAAGTGTTATACCACCATTCAGCCAGAGGCAACCATTTGACCCATTGTGTCTGTTTATCAGATACAAAGCAACGAAGATATCCTTCCAAACATTTTTTTACTATCTCAGTTTGCCCATCAGATTGAGGATGATAAGATGAGCTATGAGCTAACTGAGTACCAAGACAAGAAAATAATTCTGTCCAAAAATTTCCAGTGAAAATGGGATCTCTGTCACTTACAATAATCTTTGGGTTTCCATGTAGCTTTTGAACTGTTTCCATAAATGCAGTAGAAACTGTACTGGCTTTAAATGGATGTGATAATGCACAAAAGTGTGCATACTTGGTAAGTCTGTCAACTACCACCATGATGACACTCTTTCCCTCAGACTTGGGTAAACCTGTGATAAAATCCATTGAAACCTCCTCCCAACGTTGGCTTGGAATGGATAAAGGTTGTAATAGACCTGGTGTCTTAATTGTTTCAACTTTATTTTGTTGGCAAACCAAACATTCCGCCACAAACTTTTGAATATCTGATTTAAGGCCATCCCAAAAAAAATCCTTCTTAACCCTGTGGTAAGTTTTTAAAAATCCTGAGTGCCCTCCTAAGGGAGAAGTGTGCAATTCCATAAGAATCTTTTGTTTTAGCTGGGAATTCTTACAGAGGTATAAGCGATCTTTGTACCATAACGAATCATTTTGCCAGCTAAATGTATCAGAAGTACTGGAATCTTGTTGTAGCTTTCGAATAAGTGCCCACACTTCTTCATCATTCTTCCATTCCTCCTTTGCTTCGTTTATCCAATCTGGTTGGATAATAGAAATGGCACACAACAATGCTTCCATATCCTCATCCTTTCTTGAGAGTGCATCTGCCACCACATTTTGCTTCCCTTTTTTGTAGATGATTTCAAAGTCATAACCCAACATCTTTGTGACCCACTTTTGTTGCTCTTCAGAGGATAATCTTTGTTCTAAAAAGTATTTAAGGCTATCATGATCCGTTTTTACCTTGAAGTGTCTTCCCATTAGGTAGGGTCGCCATTTCTTAAGTGCATGGAGTATTGCCAACATTTCCTTCTCATAAATAGCTTTGCTTAAAAACTTTCCCTTGATTGGACGACTTTCAAAAGCAATGGGTCTTTCATCTTGCATTAGAACAGCACCAATTCCATTTCCTGAAGCATCACATTCCACAATAAAGGTTTTTGTGAAGTCTGGTGTAGCTAAGACCGGTGCTTGGCACATTGCCTCTTTAAGATGTTTAAAGGCCTTTGTTGCTTCCGGAGTCCATGAAAATGAATCTTTCTTCAATAATGTTGTTAGAGGTGCTGCTATTCTCCCATAATTCTTAACGAACTTGCGATAATACCCTGTCAACCCAAGAAATCCTCGCAGATGCTTTATGGATGTGGGGATTTTCCATTCCTTAATGGCTTTAATTTTGCTAGGGTCTACCTTAACTCCTTCATGAGATACAATATGACCCAAATATTCCACCTCCTGGACTCCAAAGAAACATTTGGATCTTTTTGCATATAATTGTTTCTCCTCCAATAGTTGTAGCACCTTGTCAACATGTTCAACATGATCCTTCCAAGACTTGCTGTAGATTAGTATATCATCAAAAAATACTAACACAAATTTTCTAAGGAATGGTTTGAAAATTGAATTCATCAAACCTTGAAATGTTGAAGGTGCATTGGTAAGGCCAAAAGGCATGACCAAAAATTCATAATGACCCTCATGAGTTCTAAATGCCGTTTTCGGAATGTCTTCAATCTTCATTCTGATTTGATGATATCCCGAACGAAGATCCAACTTGGTGAAGTAAATTGATCCATGCAATTCATCCAGTAATTCATCAATGACAGGAATGGGGAACTTATCTTTAATAGTGAGCTTGTTGAGCTCCCTATAATCTGGACACATGCGCCATGATCCATCCTTCTTGTGCACCAATACTACTGGAGCTGAGAAAGAACTTTGACTCGGTTGAATTATACCAGCCTCTAGCATTTCTGCAACCATACGTTCAATTTCACTTTTTTGGACATATGGATATCTGTACGGCCTGATGTTTGGAGGAACACTTCCTGGAATCAGATGAATAGCATGATCATGATCACGCATAGGTGGGAGACCTTTGGGAGTCTCAAATACCTTGGAATGATTGTCCAGGACTTTTTGGAGATCTGGAGAAATAGATGATTCCAATGTGGAAACATCTAGCGAACATAATTGTGCAATTACACCTCTTTGCTCCTTTTTTAGAAGCTTTTCCATGCCATTAGAGCTGATTATCTTTCCTGGTTTCCCTGCAATACCCCTTAATTCAACTTCCTTTCCTTCCACAGAAAATTTCATGAAAAGTTCTTGAAAATTAAAAGCTATTGTACCCAAGGATTGTAGCCATTGGACTCCTAGTACAACATCAGCACCTCCCATTGGAATGGAAAGCATTGGGCTAGTCAATACATATTCTCCCATGGATAGCTTGATATTATGGCACTTTCCAGAACAATTTATTGTTCCTCCATTTGCAATCATCACTTGACACTCTGGTGCTGGATATAGGAAGCAATTCAATTCTTTTGCTACCCTACAATGAATAAAATTGTGGGTGCTTCCTGAATCAATCAACACTATTACCTTTTTCTTCTTGATTTGTCCTTCTATCTTGATGGTTTGAGGAGTGGTAATTCCCGCCAATGCATTACAAGATATGGTCGGATTTATTTGTTCTTCATCTAGGCTTTGTTCCTAGAATATATCCTCTTCTTTTGACCTTTCTTGCTCCTTTTCTTCTTCCTCTTCACAATCTATGTAGAATAATTTCTTCTCAGCACACTTATGACCTTTTGTGTATTTGCTATCACAATTGTAACAAAGCCCTTTTGCTCTTTTTTCTTCCAATTGTTGTGGTGTCAACCTTGTAGGTTGTGGAAGACTATGGGCAACAACACTTCCGTCTTTATAGTTGTGAATGGTATGCTTCCTAGTTGCCATAATTTTGCTTTCCATTTTTCTTGCTAACCTGAATGCCTTCTCTAATGAATCAGGTTCCCAAAGGCGCACATCATGTTGGATATTATCCTTTAAAGACCCTATGAACACATCAATCCTATGCTCCTCTGGAATATCTTTTACCCTTATGTTCAATTTTTGGAACTCCTCAATGTGCTCCATTATTGAACCCTTTTGTTTGAGACTTATCAATTGGCTAAAAAAAGTGTTGCTTTTTGTATCCTCATAATGTGCTATCAATTCTTCCGTAAAAATTGCCCAAGTGATAAATTGTTTACGAGAACAAAGCCATTGATACCATACAAACTGATTTGGTTCCAAATATAAAGTTGCCATACGTACCTTTTGTGTGTTTTGCACATTATTGAGATCGAAGAATTGCTCCATCTGTAATATCCATGTGGCGGGATCCTTGCCATCAAACTTCCTCATATCGATTTTTGGAATGTGGTGATTCTTCGATCCAACATTAGCGTCTATGGAATCATAATTAACATTTTTTTTGTTCTCATCATGAGTTTCCTTTACTACCTTTTCACCATTAGTAAGTATTTCTTGTTGAAAATTAGTCAAATCTGTCTTCAAATCTGCCATGCCTGTCTTCAAATTTGTGTTCAAATCTATCTTCAAATTGTCCATCTTAGCTTCCATGCCATTCATCTTAGCTTCCACGCCATTTATCTTAGCTTCCACGCCATTTATCTTAGCATCTGTTAGCTTTTGTGAGCGTGACATTTGTTGCACTTGTTCTTGTAATTTTGATATATCATGTAGCATTTCTTCCTCTTCTTCATGAGTCATGCATACCAAATGTTATGAAACCAGCTCAAGAAAAGATAGAAAAGAAATATCAATGCCTTAGAATTCAGCCTCTTCGAGGGGGCAACCTCATTTACATTACATAAATGAACAATTCTTGGATGATACAAATGACAAAACCTCCTTTCTATATATAGGAGTCTAAGGAGTCACAATATAATCCAGCCGACCTAACAATAATAATATAAAGCCACAAAAATAACAATAGAGGGATTCTATGGGGCACAGAAATAAAAATATGGGGGTAATAGGGGCACAACAATATAAATAAGGGGTATAACTACAATAGTAATGGGGTAATCACTAGTATTATAGGGACCCAACACTTTCTGTCATATTACCTCTCATACAAGTAGCTTTCCATGAAATACCTCTCAAATATTCTCCAAGACAACTCTTTCTCTCTGATATCTTTTACATTCCTCAAATATTCCCACCGACTATCAACCTTACCCTTCAAGCTGAAAATTACTACACTTTCCTTCATATTCTTAGAGTAATGACACACCTTGAAACACTTCTTCATTCCTAGCAGCCATGCCTTTTCTTCCTTAGACGTCCTCACCTCTCCATTGAATTTAAGAGGCTTTTCCTTTTTAAATTCTTTTAGAATTAAATATTCTTCTTCCCTTTTCCACTGATAATGTCATTTAGTTGCAGCACTATACAACTACTCATGAATTCCTATCCTCCTCTCTAGAGTACTTAGTGGAGTTCCACTTCTCACTATTTATTCACTTATTTTTTTATGCCTTTTCTTAGATTTGATGCCTTCTACACCATCAATCCTCAATTCATGCTTCCAAATTCATAATGGAATGTGCCTATATTTATACTTCCCTAAGTAGTTGGCACCTAGTTCATGTTATTTATGTATTTGAAATTCATATAGGCTTTTCAGTATGACTACATTTACTTATGGTTGATATTCTTGAGTTCTAAAAATCTTCTTATTGTCTTCCTTGCAACTTCTTAATTCAACCCTTAAAGTTCTCAAGGTTTCCATCTAGTTAGAGGATCTTTACTCTCACCTTTTCTCCATCCACTCTTCTTCCCAACCATGTTGGAATCTATTAATGTTGTATTTCACCATTCTACTACTCATCACTTTTAGACTTTTGTTGTTCATCAGTGTCTTCTTATCTGTTGTCACACATACATAAATGTTAGCCAACAATATACAGATAGCATAATTACCCATTATTTTAGAAAATATGCAATAAGAATATGGATGTGAGGCTATTTGAAACACTAAATTTCAAGTTAGTATACTAGTTAGAAGATGACTAACATATTAGAATATTATATTGCTACCATTCCATAGTTTTGATATCGACACTTGCATACAACATGCATTTCATCATTGAAATGCTATAAGCATCACACATTGCATGCAACAACCAATTATTTATTTATTTATTGTCTAAGTCCCATTCAATCCAAGTGTTGAACCTGACTGCTCTGATACCACACTAGATCGCTCCCTCCCACACCCTTAGACTCTTCCAAGTTGATGGGAGGTGTTACTATTAACTAACCTGAGCTCCATGGTCTCATTATGAAGATGGAGTCATAAAATTCCTTCTTTTCCAAAGTTAGTGGAATTAAATTTGGATAACACCAATGCGTATGACTCTTTAAGAGCATTCCAATGATATAAATTTTATCTTGATCTGACCTCTAGATCAAGAGTTATGCCTCTTTAAATTTTGACCAGTCGTAAGGTGCCACATCACAACCACCAAAAGTGCCCATGGCCAAGGTTAAACCTCTCATTATTTTACTTCTTGTCACGATATAGGCAAATTGCATCGACGAACCACAATAATTGTATTGGAGCCCCCCTACCCTTTCAATAGTTAATTGGGGGGGGGGGGATGTGTGGGGGCTACTATTTGTCACTTAAGTGAATAAATAATACACAGGCCCCCCTGCTTGATCTTCTCCACATGGCCACCTATCTTTATTGGTGGCTCATATAAATTGTCCCCCCCCCCGCTACCTTCTTAATCGTAAACAAGGGGAGGGGGGTTCAAAATACGTTTGATAATGCACATTATATAATGGATATATCTCCATTTAGCACTCTTTGTTAGTCCACACCCATATCTTAGAAGCCCCATAATGCAACTTGGTCTTAGACAAAAGGTGTGACCGAGGCTTCTCCGCCTATGAGTGCCAAAATTTCTATCAACTCTGCAACTATATGTGAAAAAAGATCCCAAGGACCTTCTAATAAGAATGCTACCAACATGACATTGAATGACCCGTGGTGCCACCTGACATCCATGTCATCCTTCCATCAATGTTTTGCTTACATCATGGTGTCAAAAAAACAAGTGCACGGTATTTTAATACTTGATTCCTCTTCTTGATAATTACTTGTGAATGTTAAATGTTTTCTTATTACTTATTATGTGTTCTTTATCAAGCAATTATACAAATGTTTAGTATTTCAAGAAAAACAAAGAGACAAGAGACACTAAAATTAGGCTCCAAGCCGTGGGCGAAACCCCACAAGGGGGAAAACCTAACAATCGTTCTCTTACAGAATCAGATCAAAATGAGATATCCAAAACCAAGACCAAGACTAAACTACCACTAGGTCACCAAGTCCAAGTCAAAGTCAACACATGTCAAACTACTTTAGATATAGTCAAGCTTATGTAATTTGGACCTGCAACAAAGGGGGGCCAAAAATATGTCTATAACTGCCTCAAAGATCTTGGCTTCATTCATAGAATTCATCCTCCACATATACCTCTTATCTCTCCCTTAATTTTGTATACTTATTCTTTTATTAGGTGTAGAAAGTACTTTTTGTGATAATGAGTGAATTATTCTTCAAGTGGATTGAAGTGTCTTCTATATATATCTGTCCAAGAGGTTAAATAGGTGGCTCTTGGAGGAGTGGGCCGACTTAGTCCAAGGAGGGTTGACTTGTTAATTTGGTGGGCTTATGACTCACAAAAAAATCAAATTTCATTTCCTTACAAATGTCCAAATGTGACATGACTCAAATAGATTTTCTTTTGACTTGTAATAATTGATTCTTTTTTACTCTATAAGCATGAAGAACATGCTTTGAAAAAAATATAATAAATTCATCAAGAATTTTACATTATGAAGATCGACTTTAGTTACATGGTGACATCAACCTATCATGTGGCATCCTTTGAAGGTGCCACATGTCATATATAAATCGACCCCCTTGGCCATCCAAAAAGGCCATTTCTACATACCACATGTCACACTGATAGCATGCCATGTTAATAGTATTTCCATGTCACCGATCCAAGTCCTTTGGATGCTCACTTAGTGTCCACGTAGCCTTACCTAGCCTACATGGTTTTTTCCAGCTCAGCCTCAACCGGGGTCCCATAGGGCCGAATCTCTTTTGGTTAACTTATGTTTTCATGTTAAACAACAACTCATATCTATATTCCCTAGGATAGAGATATACGTTTCCCGCCATCGCGCCACAATGCCAAGACTTAATAAGGCCTATGGAAAACCCACTATGGCATGATGTGAAAGTCCACGGCAAGAAACGACAATTTTCCTATCCTACACGCTTTGTAAACTCACACCTTCTGTCACTAGCACCATTTCCTTAGATGGCTCATCTAGAGTTTGGCATGGCCCGTGCAGTGCGAGGTAGCGATTACGAAAGGTCATTAATTGGCTCAATCAACCAAGAGATTAGTATTAATTCCTGAGGGTCAATAAAGCCCTGGACACATTTTTAATTTTTCTTAATTCTCTTTATAGAAATTTCGAGGCTTATATGAGCCCGACTTCGAACCTCTTCCAATGTGACACTTAGGCTCAAAGTTCAATGACCTGGCTAAACTTTGGTCATGGTCAAGTGTCGCTCAAACATCAAAATTCTGACAGGGATGAAACCCTTGTACCAACACAAGTCATTCAAGGAAATATGCACATTTAATTACATGAAATAGATTCATCAATTAAAATTTCAAGGGCCTTTAAGGATATGAATTTATGATGGTGTTCAAGCATATCAAGAAATAGTAGTTTCACACTAAAATGAGCAATTTCACATTAAAATGGGCAGATGAACACAACAAGAAGTCACATATAACCATATCAACATCATTGTAACTCAAGAATACATCAACAACCTAGAGGTCTTCAAGCTCCTCAATCCATGAAATCATATACATGATGCCTCTCAATAGAGATAAACGAGAGTATCACCCTCCTCCATTAACCATTCCAACATTCACATATACTACTATAACATATATCAGACAACATTTATCATTCATGGTGCAAAATGAATGTTTACAAGTAAAATACTTATTTGTTTAGTTTCTATGATTGGTAACTGAGGAAAGGACTTCAACTCTCCTCCCAACCATAGGCCAAATGCACTGCCATTCTTCCTTGTATTTAACCACCCCCAAGCCAGATTCATAGCTTGAGGAGTTAAACGCTCAAGTGAAATTCATAGTAGTCTAGTTAACAAATCACATGGGAATCCATAGCACACAATGCCTCCACCTAATACCTAGGATTCCAGAGCACACACTGTCTCCACCAAAACAAACACTTTAGGGAATCCAAATCACATGGTGGTCCATCCAATCAATCACTACAAGAATCCAAAGCCTAGAGTATCTCCAACTATTTAACCCTTCAGGAATCTAGGGCCCATAGTGTCTCCACTTGTTACACCATAGTAATCCACAGCACACCCTATCCCCACCTGATAAACTCCATTGGAATTTAGAGAACTCAATCACCACCTGCTAATCCACCAGGAATCTAGAGAACTATCCAGTGGCTCCACCTAATAAACCACATAGGAATCCCCTTCACTTTTGCGCTTTCCCTTCACATTCCTTGAATGCACTTTCTCGCACTTGAATGTTCTTCATCGCTCATTGTCATCTATTCTTTTTTTTTTGCATGTTGAATCCTCAACACTCTCTCCCCTTGTTGGGTTTGTATGAGTTCGTTCCCTCAACGGGGAAACCCAATGCTGGTACCAACAAGGTCATAAATTTAGTAGGCAGATAGATGGAAAGTTAATGCAATGGCTTAGGTTAACTCCTTTCCCAAGCAACTCGTCCTCCATAGACTATGAATCTGTGTTCTCCTCTCAGTCCAGTGATTATTTATATTTTGCATCAATTTACATAACTAATTCATACAGTAATATTTTTATGAGGGGTGACAAAAAGGGATGTTACATCCCAATAACACATGTTTTGTTAAAATTGAACCTTTTTGTACAATAAATATTTTTCCTAATTTTTTTGGCTCAAAGTTGTGTGGTTGAGAATCTTTTGATATATAAATACATTTTTTTGTTGTTGATAAAATCACATTGTTATTTTAAAATTTTCCTCAAATAAAGATATGCAATTACATCAAATTATAAATTCTTCTCAAGATATCATATCATGATCTCTATGTTAATTTGACAACATTACTTCATTAGCCCCTTTAGTAACTTGGCAATTTTTAATAAACTTGTCCCCAATTAAATTAACATGTCAACTATAAATTCTTCTCAAAATATTATATTATAATCTTTATATTATATTCCTTTATCGTTGATAACATTACGCCTTTAACTCTTTTAATAACTTAGCCATTTTTTATCAACTTATACCCAAATAAATTAACATGTGAATAGATACAAACTAATATAAAAATATTTTGAAAAAAATATAATTTCTCCCTCCATACTAATAAAATAAACATTAATAAATATATTTTAAAAACATTTTTTCACCTTAATTTACAAAAAAGTAAATTCCACACGCATCAACTTCTGCCCAAATAAATTAACATGTAAATAGATACAAGCTAATAAAAAACTATTTAAAAAAGATGATTTCTCCATCAAAACTAATAAAATAAACATTAATAAATATATTTAAAAAGTGACCTTAATCTACACAAATATAAATTCCACACATCAACTTTATTACATGTTACAGGTTAATATAAAAACAATATCAATTAATAATAAAACTAATATTGAAATCATATCATTCAATATATTATACTTTCATTCCATCATAATATCTTGTATGATCTATTTCATCCATATTATCAACTTGACACTATCTCAAAGACAATTAAATATGATTCGTCAAGCATTATTATCCATGTTAGTGCATGTGAATCGATATTCCTTTAATAAAGTGCATGTGAATCATCATGTCCAATGTTATTTGATGAGTAAAAAATGTTGACCGAAAGAAGTTGCTTTATAAAACATATCAAACCATCAATTACTATAATATTTAGTATTGATTCATATTTACAAAACCCTTATAATAAAAAAGATGTGTGTTAAATAAATAAATTATAACTTCATATATTAATGGTTAGGTGGTTGTTGTAAGACCCACATTATAGTAGTGGGTAGAGAGATGAGTAATGGATGACTATGATAAAATTCTTAATAAACATATCAAATATCAACTATATAAAAAAAAATTATACTATAATAACATTGTACATAATTAATAAATAAAATTGAACGAATCTAGTTATGCCAAACATTTGGATCAAAGTACAAAAAAGGAATATGCCCAAAGTACTTTCATATTCTTAAATTTCTCCTCTTGCAAATGTCAAACTTCCTATTGGCAAATCATATTATAGTTTTTAAATAGATGTGCAAAGAAGCACTTACTAAATCTCATTGATGGTGAAGTTTGTTGATTTCCCCCGTTCTTGTGCAAGTATCAGACTTTTTATTTGCAAATTATATGAATTTCAAAGTAAAGAAATACCTTTTAAATAGATGCGCAAAGAAGTTCTTTTAGTGTAAAAGTAGGGTTATCAAAAATTTGTTAAATCTTATTGATGATGAAGCTTGTTGGGGTGTGTGGAGGCATTTGAGTGAAGAGGAATATAAAAAGGAAGGCGCAAAGTAGAACACAATATTAAAGAGTTTTGTCTCGATGCTGAAAGTGTATTAGATTTAAATATTTTTTTCATAAATTGTTTTTCAATGTTTTTTTGAAAATAAAAAAATTCAACACAAAGTGTCTTGAAAAAATTATTTGGAGATTCCATTTCTTAAGAGGGAATACTATATCGCTTAAGACATAATAATAATTTTATTTAGAAGAGTAATTTCAAAATTTATTTTAAGTTTTTAAATTTTTGGAGATTTATCAACGGGCATTACTATCACTAATATAATTGATATTATTAAATAGTGAAAGTTTGATTTACATTGTAGAAGGAATAAAATGAAAAGTAAGAAGAGAAATGAAACACATATAAAGAAATATAATCTCACCAACTTCTATTGATAAATGAAAAATCATAATATTGTAGAATACAAACTGGTTAGAATGGTGGTAGTTATCTTTGAACATAGAGATGGCTGCTACGTGCATTCAAAAAAGCTATTATAGGGGGTTGCAAGGATAACTTTTTAACATAAAGAAAGAAACCTAGAGGTCCAAAACCTTAACCTTAGAAGATGAAACACCACAAGATTTGGGGGCCTTGAGGTGGTCATTTGGTACATCAACTTCCTTGGGGCACAACTTTTGCATACAATATCTATTTGGGGCTTCCTGAATTTCTAAAGCACATCATTTAGGGCCTCAAAATGACCTTAGAAATATGGGACCCAAAAAATCATATAAAAATTGCAAAAACGATAGGGAACTCTTGAGATAGTGGAAGAGGTTGGTGGCCACCTATATCCACTTGGATTAATCCTCTCCCCTTAGGAAGCAATGGTACCCATTACATTAAGTTCCCTATTTAGATGTGGAAAATTCCACTAAATTTGGCTTCTAGTGAGCCACTTGCCTTGGTGAAGAAGTTACCCTGCTTTGATAGCCCAATAAAGTTGTATGTGCTACTGGTGGGTATCCTTTGTCTTGGTGTCCATGATCCAATGCATTGTATCATGTTCAATGCAATCAATATTGAGTTATATGGGGGTCAATTTCTTTGCTACCTCTAAGATGGAATATATGGTCGAAGCAACTCCACATTAAATATTGAGTGCAAGCAAAGGAAAGGTGGAATACTCAATTTAAAATAATTTTCACCTAGAACCTTTATGATGTTGCAAAACTCATATAGGAGTACTATGAGCTTCCTATGGGGGCCTACACATTATTACCAACTTGAAACTTGTGTGGAGCCCTATGCTGGTCATGTTGTTTCTTGTACTTATCATTTTCTTTTTGTATGATATCATGCAAATGTCTCTATAGGTGTCATATTCATTCAACAAATTGTTTTGCTATATTTGTGACAACTCTTTTTGTCACCCATCATGTAAATATCATTGTGTGGATTGTTTATGGAAATTAATGTAAAATGTAAATAATGACTAGACCAAGGAGAGGACACAAATTTAGAGTTTGAGGAGAAGTTGCTTGTAAACCTAAGCCACTGCATTTATTTTTTCAACAAACTCCCTGATGAATTTGTGGTTTGTTAGTGCAAGAATTGAAGGAGAGCATGGACAACCTACAATAGAGGATGAAAGGTCCATATAGTCCTTGTCCTTGGGGAATGTGTTGTGGAAGTTAACATGAAAAGGGGGACAAACATGTAGAACAAAGCAGAGATGCGATGTGGTTAGGAAGGGCAGAGGCATATACATGACCCGTGGGGAGAGTATGTCAGGGATGCACATATTGGGATGACAAGAGAACTTGTAGAAGAAAAAATGCTAGGGATTAGTGTTGCTGCAAGAGTGGGAGCATGCTAAGGAGCGTGGGGTGAAGGAAATGTGTTAAAATTGGCAACTAGGGCCAAACTCCATGTGGGTAATCTTATTAATGGAAGCTGATATTTTTCTTGGATCCCTCTCATCGTGAGGTGTAGGATTGATCTAAAGATCATTCAATTCCGATAAGTATCCATGGAGATATGAATTTATTTGTGTTTTGGGACAATTCGTCAAGGTCGGCCAACAACCAAATAAACCCCACTTGTGCTCAACGTTTTAGTATAAATAGAGGTGGCCTTCAAGTCATTTCAACACACTTGGGATCTCTTCCTCTCTACTTGTCTTTGGGTCTTAGTAGGAGGAGAGATCCTAAGGGATAACGCTGCCCTAATCCAGAGGGCAAAAACTGGAACTACCGAAACTGTCGGGAATAGCTGGAACTGCCAGAACTGTCGGAATAGATGGAATTGCCAGAATTGTTGGAACTACCGGAATAGTTGGAATTGTCGGAATTGTCGGAAATGCTGGAATTGCCAGGAACAACCAGAATTGTCGGAACTGCCGGAACTGTTGGAATTGCTGGAACTACCGGGAAAAACCGGAACTACCGGGGAAAAACCGGAACTGCAGGGAAAGCTGGAACTGCTGGGAAAGCCAGAACTGCCGGGAAAGCTGGAACTGCCAGGAATAGCTAGAATATCCAGAACTGTTGGAACTGCTAGGAACAGTCAGAATTGTTGGAACTATCAAAACTATCGAGAAAAGCCGGAACTGCCATAACTGCAGGGAATAGCCGGAATTGTTGGAACTGCTGGGAACAGTCAGAATTGCCAGAACTGTCGGGAATTGCCGGAATAGGCGAGAAAGTTGACGCAGAGGGCAGAAGCCGGAACTGCCGAGAACAGCCAGAATTGCTTGAATTGCCAGCACTGCTGGGAACAACCGGAACTGCCAGGAACAGTCAGAACTATCGGAATTGCCGGGAACTGCCAGAACAGCCAGAGCATCTGTCTCCAAAGGAGAGCAGCATGCAAGGGACAACTAACTAACATTGGGACAGTTGTATGGTACTTAGCAGTGAATACACCAAGCATGTAGTGTTACAGCTAGCATGCAAGCGACAACTAGCATGTGACAGCAAGCATGCTAAGGACAACAAGCATGCTAGGGACAAAAAGCAAGCAAGGGACAACAAGCAAGCAAGATGCAGTGAACACATAGGTCAGTATGACAACATGGTGCAGCAATGGCACATAATGCAATACAGTCATGGGCACAATCATGATCAATGAAGTGTGATGAGATGCAACATAGTGATGATAGGGGCAACATGATGACAAAAGGCAGCACAACAATAGGTGAAGGAGTCACCTTGGAGAATCAGTTGAAGCAACATGTCTTCAACTGATATCATGTATCATCTTCTTAGAGATGATCTATGCTCTTATCTATATAAGTCAAAGTGTTGACCTCTGTTGTACATTTACTATCTCTCTCTCTCTGCTGAACTATTGAAGAAAATATAAGAATAATTGATCAAGGGTTTCCCCACATTGCGCTTTTCCCTGGCTAGCGCCACATCTTGTGTTCTCTTTCCTTGGCTTGTCTTCTGCGATTTATGTTTATTTTTTATCTACAGTTTACTTTAATACTAATGTGATTGCTAATCTGGAAAAGATATTGAGCTAACTGTGAAAATTGAAATAAATTTCTCTAAGCATAGAACATACCTAAAATTAACATGGTATCAGAGTTGAGGTGAAGACAATGCCCAAGCAAGAGTGAAAGAGTAATCACCGAAGACAGTTGGGAAAGGACAAAAGGATTAGTGGATTCCTCATCCCTCTTCAAATTCACCGAGGGTGAAGTTGAAGCAGAGAATATTATCAGAATGGCGCAATGGAAGTTTCTGATGGCCTACCTAAAGATCACTTCATTGGGAAGTCTGGATCTAAGGGTGGAAGGAAAGGCAGATGCCTTGGTTGCAATAAGTTCGGTCATTATGCGAAGGAGTGTCTGAATGGCAGAGACACATCTCTTGATGAAGATAACAATCATTCCAGGGACATCTTCAATGATCAAAGGAATGACAGGTAATGCAGGTCATCAAGGAAATGGCCGACTCTTCAAAGAAAGCAAGGAACCCCAGGTATGAAGAATCAAATGTTGTTTTTTATAGGATAAAGAAGCGTTATCTTGTATTGGCCCTCTCCTTTAGATTCTTTGGGAATCTGGCTTATTGATTGTAGTGCTTCAAGGCACCTCATCGTATAGAAGGGCACTCTCTCAAATTTGGTAGAGACGAAAACAACTTTGGGATTATACTTGGAGTCGATGCCACCTATCCCGGAAAGGGTGTAGGGAATATTACCCCTTAATTGAATGAGGCTAACTCTATTCATTTACAAGAATCTCTTTTATGTACCTAATTGCAAGAAGAACCTGGTGTCCATCTCAGAAATGGAAGTCAAAGGTTTTAGGGTGGCATTCATCGATGGAAAGGTATGTGTTAAAAAATAGAATTTTCAAAGATGCTTTTTCTCATGGGTTTAGGGTTGGAAATTTGTATCAAGTTGCAGGATGGTCCATTGAGGATCATGTCAATTGACATATCACATCTATAACAGCAAAGGTCTACCTTTGGGGCCCTACCCGATGTGAGTCAAATGGTGATAGGGATGCTTGAATTCAAGAAGAGCATGAAGGTACATGTCTGAGATGTACCGAAGGAAAATACTATAAAGGGACCATTCCCCTCATGCAGCAGGTCCATAGGTTTGGAACAGCCTGAGGAGTTTGAGATTCATGATCGAGAATCTCATGTATACAGGTGGAAGAAAGCCCTCGATGGCTTGAAGCAAAACAGCCCGGGCATAGTATGAGAGGATTGATAGCTATCTGATGAAGCTGAGATTCACTAGGAGCCAAACCGATCCAAATCATTACCTGAAGGTTGTGGATGATAGACCTCTCATACCGGCACCTTATGAGGATGACCTATTTCTGACAGGTGCAGACCCTCTCATTTGCAAAAGTAAGAAGGAGTTGGATTTCGGATGTGGAATGATAAACTACAAGCCTGTGACTACCTCGAGGATCTTAACTTTCAAAAGTTATATGGTAGTGATGTTGGACCAGATTTGGGAAATGCCTCTCAGTTTCATAAACTCATTCGCGTTGATGTTCTTGGTGAACTTCCATCCAGACATATGTTTTGCAGTTAGCATGGTGAGCTCATATTTGGTTGAGCCTCACTAGATTGGTGCCAAGAATCTTCTGAGATATCTTCGGGGCACAATCTCTCATGAATTGAGATACACTATCGGAAATATGAAACTGCATGATTATTCGAATGCTGATTGGGCAGGCAGTGTGGAGGATCACTAGAGCACTTCTCAGTGCTAGTTCTCTTTGGATTCTACCTCGATATCATGGATGAGCAGGAAGAAGAAGTTGGTTTCTATAATCACCGCCGAGACCGAATACATAGCTACGAGTATGATCTCGTGTGAAGCTGCATGGTTGCAGAAGCTCTTAAGTGAGTTGTTTGTACACATGATGAATACCACTGTGATTCTCTGTGACAACTAGAGGGGGGATTCAATTATTGAGGAATCCCATATTCGATGATTGCTCGAGCAGACAGACATAAGATACTGCCTTATCTGGGATATGGTAAGTCGATGAGCGAGGAGGCTCCATCGCATTGAGACTGATATACAGGTCACAAACATTTTGTCAAAGCCCAAGGGAAAGGTCAAATCTGTGACTTTCCCGAACAACTTGGAGTTGTTGATAGACCTTCTTATAAGGGCCCTGCATGTTGCGTTCATTGATCTCTAGGAGCTCTAGGGGGCTTGGGGTACTTACTGGAGCAATATACGACCATAAGGCGACTCACCCTCCCCTGGTGGTGCGCTATGTACAAGATGACAGGTTCAGCCTTCCCTGTGATACCCCGTGGCGACTGTGGAACAGGGTGATTATTTCTCCTGTGGGCCGGGATGATTAGTTCTCCCATAGAAACTGTGGAACAGGATGATTAGTTCTCCTATGGGCTGGGATGATTAGTTCTCCCGTGGAAACTGTGGAACAAGATGATTAGTTCTCCTATGGGTCGAGATGATTAGTTCTCCCATGGCAACTGTGGAACAAGATGATTAGTTCTCTTGTGGGCCGGGATGATTAGTTCTCCCGTGGCAATTGTGGGGCAGGATGATTCATTCTCCTATGGACAGGATGATTAGTTCTCCTATCGAGGCATCCTACCCATGCAGTCTGGGACTCATGGGAAGTACCTCTCATCTGATCAATGAGCAGGAAAATGGTGTTAGGGACCATAGTAGTATTATCGATGGACGCATCGATGTATCTACCATACTCCCTATGCTAGGATGACCTCTATTGATCTGGGATAAATGAAACTGATCTAGGATCAGTATGAGTGGTTTGAGACACTCTCTTGTGATATTGATCTAGGATCAATAAAACTGACTTTGGGCTAGTAAGAGTGATGTGACACACTCTCTTCAGATGAAACTAACTTCAGGTCAGTAGAGAATGGTATGAGACATTCTCGATCAATTCTTCTTCTTCATGGTTTAGCAGAGCAGAGCAAAGCAGTGCAAGGCACTGATGGCAGAGATAGTACAATCGGACATATGGATCAGCGGATGGAGTTCTCCCTAGTTGAGAGGGAGTGTTAAAATTGGCAAATAGGGCTAAACTCCATGTGGGTCATCTTATTAATGGAAGTTGATATTTTTCTTGGATCCCTCTCATCGAGAGGTGTAGGATTGATCTAAAGATCATTTGATTCTGATAAGTATCCATGGAGATATGAATTTATTTGTGTTATGGGACAATTCGTCAAGGTTGGCCAACAACCAAATAAACCCCACTTGTGCTCAACGTTTTAGTATAAATAGAGGTGACCTTCAAGTCATTTCAACACACTTGGGATCTCTTCCTCTCTACTTGTCTTTGGGTTTTAGTAGGAGGAGAGATCCTAAGAGATAACGCTGCCCTAATCTAGAGGGCAGAAGCCGAAACTGTCGGAACTGCCGAGAAAAGCCGAAACTGTCGGAATTGCCAGAACTATCAGGAATTGCCGAAACTACCATGAAAATTCGGAATTGTCGGAATTGCCGGAATTGCCAGAACTGGAGGAACTGTAGGAACTGTCGGAACTGCCAAGAACAGCCGGAATTGCCGGAATTGCTGGCACTGCCGGAACTATTGGAACTACCGAGAAAAGCTGAAATTGTCGGGAAAAGCTGGAACTGTCGGGAATTGCCGAGAAAAGATGGAACTGTTGGAACTGTCGGAATAGCCGGTTGCTAGAATTGCCAGGAACATCCGGAACTGTCGGAACTGCTGGGAAAAGCCGGAACTGCCAAGAATAGTCGGAATAGCCAAAATTTCCGGAACTGTCGGGAATAGCTGGAATTGTTGGAACTTCCGAAACTGTCGAGAACAGTCGGAATTGCCAGAACTGCCGAAATAGGCGGGAAATCTGACACATAGGGCAAAAGCCGGAACTGCTGGGAACAGCCGGAATTTTTGGAATTGCCAGAACTGCCAGGAACAGCTGGAATTGTCAAAACTGTCGGAACTGCCAAGAACTGCCGGAACTGCCAGAACTGCCGAGAACTGCCAGAGCTACCAGAATTGTCGGGAACTGCTAGAATAGCCATAGCATCTGTCTCCAAAGGAGAGCAGCATGCAAGAGACAACTAACTAACATTGGACAGTGGTATGGTACTTAGCAACAAATACACCAAACATGCAATGTTACAGCTAGCATGCTAAGGACAACAAGCATGCTAGGGACAATAAGCAAGCAAGGGACAACAAGCAAGCAAGATGCAGCCAACACATAGGTTAGTATGGCAACATGGTGCAGCAATGGCACATAATGCAATACAATCATGGGTATAGTCATGATTAATGAGGCATGATGAGATGCAGCATAGTGATGATAGGTGCAGCATGATGACGAAATGCAGCACAATGATAGGTGAAGGAGTCACTTTGGAGAATTAGTTGAAGCAGCATTTCTTCAACTGATATCATGTATCATCTTCTTAGAGATGATCTATACTTTTATCTAGATAATTCAAAGTGTTGACTTCTGTTGTAAATGTACTATTCTCTCTCTCTGCTAAACTATTAAAGAACATATAAGAAGAATTGATCAAGGGTTTCCCCACATTGGGGTTTGTCCGTGGCTAGCACCACATCTTGTGTCCTCTTGTCTTGGCTTGTCTTTTGCGATTTATGTTTATATTCTATCTGCAGTTTACTTTAATACTGATGTGATTGCTAATTTGGAAAAGATATTGAGCTAACTGTGAAAATTGAAATAAATTTCTCTAAGCATAGAACATACCTAAAATTAACAAAATGCAAGAGAAGAAAGGTGGAGACACTATGTGTTTTGGAGGCCTATAGGGTTGAGCAGGTGAAAACACCATGTACATTGGATTCCTGTTTAGAAGAGTGGAGACTATGGGTGTGTTGAATATTTATGGTATTTAATAGGTGGAGCTATTGTGACCTATAGAGTCTTATGTGATTTGATTTACTAGTAATGTTGTGAAATCCCTTGAGCACTTAATTCCTCATACTTTGAATCTAGCACGGGGGTGGTAAACTACAAAAAATATTGTTGTCTAGTTGGCCCACATTTGGGTGGAGAGTTGAAGTCCCCCCCCCCCCCCCCCACACCAGTTGCTAGTCATTCAACCTATACAGATAAGGGTATTTAGTTATGTATATATATTGCATTATGTACAAAGTGTAATGTTTCTATGTCTTACAACAATGATTGTATATGTGTTGTTCCTTACGTTTATAATGAAATGGTTTTATGAATGTCTCATGGTTTTAAGGGACTTGAAGATCCTTGCAATTGTTGATAAGTTCCTGAGTTACAAAGTTGTTTATATGGACTTGTATGAATGCTTGATGTGCTCAATTTAATTATTACTAGGTGTGATACCCATTGTGGGCATGCTAAGGATTTAATGGATATTTATCTGATTAAGACTATTGACTATCTATATAATATAGTGTGTGTTTTACCAGTGGATCTGACAATATTGTGTGGGATCCACTTTATGGCATGATATGTTGTTGTTGGGCCTAAATTTATAGAGTAGTGTTAGTCATGATTTGCAAGGAAAATTTTAGGGGCTAATATTTGCATATGGGCTAATTTTCCATGACTTTTCCGAGAAAAAAGATTCACTAATTTCCATTTTTTCTAAAAATGGTTCGCCCAAATTTTATAGTACAAAAAAAATTTACCTTTGAAATTGCCAAAATTTTATCGAGACTATATATAAAATCATTATAAAATTGAATATTTTTACAAGGATATCAACAAACATTTCATAGTTTGCTTATTAGGGACTAGTGAGATTCGCCAAGGTTTTAAAACTTTAAGATGAATTTCCATCCTTAAAATTTTCCCTAATGGTTTGGCTTTTCTTCTCTATGCTAGATAGTAGGAATGTTGCTAGTTCTGTTGTTGAATTGTATGGTAAATGCTCAGAATTGTACAATTGAAATAAGGGTTTTGTTCATGTGGAAGTTAGCATTCATAGTGGAACTTGGCCTCAATATTTAAGTTTCTAGGTCAAATTTCATAAGGAGACATGTCTCACGGGACGAGAAACTTTGATGTTTGGAGACAAGAATATATACATTTAAGGAGATGGAGATATGTCTCCGTGATATGGGAAACTTTGTTGACCAAAGGTAGGGATATATATATATATATATATATATATATATATATATATATATATATATATATAGATATATATGGGATCAAAAAACCTTGACATTTGGGGACAAAGATATTCATGTCTCAGGGGAATAGAGATGCATTGGATAACGTGAAAAGTTGCAATTGACCACAATTCTCTTATAATAGGCAAACGCCAATTTTCATGAAGGGATGGATCATGTGGGACCCAAAATTTAGGATAAGGTGCAAGATGCCATGTAGGCTAGGTAAGGCCACGAGAACATCACATGGAGTTTAAGGTGATGTGGACTGTTGTATCTCCCAAAGATAGCCTTAGATTGCTTCAAGACCAGTCGCTGGGCACATCGAAAATGGTGTGTCTCAAATGATTTATAGGATACTGGAGACAACACTTATGATTTATAGATACATATGTACATAGGAAATAGATTGGCTCAATAATCCAAAGAAATAAAACATGGATTTCTGGTATTTCTTCACACATTCAGATCTCAGAAATAAGCATAAAAATAGTGGAGGCCGAGAGCTTCAAGGTCTTACAGCTAATAATATTTCACAAAGTGTGTGATGGAGGAAAATAGAGAAGAGTAACTCATCACATAGAGAATAAGGGTTCAAGGCTTCTATATTTAACACACAGAGATCGAGACAGTAAGGATTTCTATGCTTATTTGGGCTACAAGAAGAAATAATGAATGAAAGGGGATCTGAGAGCTATGATTCATGTGCTGTGGATTTAAAGATCTAGTCTCAATATTCCTCACAGGCATATACATAAACAATGTCAGACAAATGAATTTGTGAAACAGTTACATGCATTTGCATTAACATATAGCTACTAATGAATATGTGAAGGAGCTTGAAACACATCTAGCCACAATAATTACATGAATTCAGGGAAGAAGCATGGACATAAAAATGAGTTAAACAAAGGGGAACACATACTGTAATCCTTTGAAGAGGGAATCACCACTATTTCCTTGATATTCTAAAAAGATTTGTATTACAAAGGAGATACAGTCTGAAAATATAACATGAAGTGTTTTCTCTATAATTTTTGAACCTGAATTAAGTCTTGCTTTCCCATATTTATCAGAGGGGAGGAAGGATCTTCATTGCAACAAAAATATCTATGATCTAGATCAACTGTGAGGTCGACTAGCTGTATCAGTGGTGAATGGCTCTATGGCCCAAAAAAGTATTACAGAAATTAAATGCCTCATTGAAAGGGAGGCATGTTACAGGACAACAAGAATGAATATTAGTCAAAGAGAACATCAATTTTCTTTGTGCCCATCTCGGTCATAGCCACTATTACAGATTGTGGTTGTTGGCTTGTTGGGGCCTGGCCCAGGTTCAGAGTTAGTTAGCCAAACAAATCCCGGTACTACTGGCCCTTTCGGCAACAGTCCGCGGAGCGCGGACTGAGGTCTCACCCGAAGTAGTATGGGAGGGTGATAGAACCAGGTTTCTGCACCTTGGAGATGTTTGATGAGTTCGATTGGTCCGTGGTTTCTCCTTGAGCGCAGGTTTCCTTGTGCACCTTCACGTTTCTCACGACCTGATCTACTACCTTTGCGCAGCCCTATCTAGGGGTTGTGCTGTGTTTTGCACTATTACCTAAGACCTTTCTTATATTCCAATGTTAGTTAATTATCTTTGTCTACTTGAGTGCTTTGAGTTATACTTAACAACATAAAACATTCATACAGGTGCGTGTAGTAAAGAAACAATATATTTGCAAGTTATAACAATCATGCATTAACCCAAGAACAAATACACAGAATTATAACCAAACTTCTCTTTATTGATTCTTTCCACAGTTGCAAACTCAACTCGCCCTATGCACTTAGCTGCAAGGGTTCACGCACTTAGCTGTGGACTACTAGGCTTCTATGTACTCAACTGCAGAGCCTTCTCCTACCCTACAACCCAAAGACACACTTCACACTATGACTCAATCACTTAGACTTCTCATGCTCATTCTTTATTTCCTATTTCCTCTTACACTTAGAGCCTCACTCTATTTATACAATCCCATGGTCCGCGGACCATGGGTAGGTCTATCCAGTCGACATTACATTACAAAACTAGGGCGGACAACCCTGTGACTTTATCATACTTTCGCACCCTGCGCCCGTAATTTGCGGAGCTTTACAATAAGATTCGGTCAAAACTTGGGCTTTGAGCCCAAAAACATGCCTTGGGGGGATTCCATGCCCAACAGGCCCCCAACACAAACATTGTGACTCTCCCTCCAGTCACTCTGTCGGCGCGGAGTCCCTCCAACTGTTCTCGAACTACACATAGGTCAGCAATGCACTGAGTTGTTTCTTGTTGGATTTGCTGCCTACGTTGTTCCGAGACTTCTGTGTCGGGAGTGCTTCTCTGCATCAATGTGTGCATCCCTTGCATGTGTGCGAGCTTGACTTTGATTTCTCCAGTGATGGTGAAGGCCTCGTCGATCCAAGGCTAAATGCACGCCTTCAGCACTGCTTCCTTATGTCGTGCCACTTCCACCTGATCCTTTAGTGCTTTAGCCTACTACATCCATGCAAGCCTCTGAGTGAGGACCACCGTCTATGCAGTTCCTCAGACACTATCATACTATTGTTGGAGTTCTCGCACCTCTATCTCTAAGCGCTAAATGTTGGGGTCCTCTTGCAGATTTGAGAGGACCTCAAGTGATTCTTCCAACATACTGGTGCAGTCTCGCACTGCACCTCCAATTTCCTCCAACCCTATTGTGATAGCACTAGCGCGAAGTTCTTTGACTTCCGGGGGAGTGGATGGTTGCACCTTTAACCGCAGCTTGACGATCTGAAGGTTCAGTTCTAGCTGAACCTTTGTCATTTCTTCCCTCACCTCGTGGACCCTGCTGCTAACCGGTGGATCTACGCCTTCGCTAGTATGTCTACTGGGATGGCCAGCTCCAGGATGCTTTGGTAAGCATCGTCTATCACTTGTACCAGCTGTTGATTTTGTGACAACAATTCGTTGCACTACAAGCTTAGTTGTTCCATATTTATTTTCTGCTCATTGAGGACTTGGAGCGCGCAACTCTCCCTAGCTCGCAGCTCTGCAGTTATCTCATCCTGAAACACATATAAGGTCTCACGCGGGAGTGCAGCTATATTAATACCGAGACTTTTCAGCGCGCTAATCAAAGGCCTATCGACCTCATTTGATGTCACTAGTACCCCTTTCGGTAGCACTATGGTATTCGTCATTCGTGCATGCAACATCTGCTCTACTGACATGGATCCGACTGCGAAGTTGGTCGAAAGGGTACCAACCTGAGGGGGGTGCACCTGTAATTCCTGCAACTGCGCTCTAAGGGCCCCCAACACAATATGGTTCTCCTGTATGAAATCTTGGAGAGCCTCAGAGGTGACATTGCACATAGTTTCGCCAATGTCATGTAGATCACCCTCGGTTAGGGTGATCGGGTCAATGGACAACTTTGATGCCTTGACCTTCTTATGCGACCCTACCCACTCTGTTGGGTGCTGACGCTTTAGCTGGGTCGACATGGTTCGTGGGTCAGCACCTCCTTCATTTGTCTCTGCTCCCTCTGATTCCTGCCCCTGTGTCATGTGGCCCTCGCTCGCCTTCATGGCTTCCTCCTGTGCTGTTGTTGCTGCTGCAGCCTTTTCCTGCTGTGTCCCGCACCACCCATACTTCTGCTTCTGCTGCTTCCTTCCTTCTCTTTTCGGCAAACTGTACGATGCACAGCAGGGTCTAGTCTTTATTCTTTTGTGCCGCTGACTTCTCGATCTCTGCGATGCCTGGGGCATGCCACTTCGGCGCCCATGCCTCCAATACATTGAAAATAACGTCGTCAGTGGCTACGAAGGGTAGCTTTTTCCACTATTTAGTTGGGTCCTTGCACGCCCTGATATAGATGTTATGCATGTCTGCTTTAAATTCTACAAAACTCTGCAGACTGTTGTAAACAGTGGGTGACAATCGCAGCTTATGATTGATCCCCATTCTGAGGTTCATCTCCATGAACACCTAGAAGATTTTGCTGTCACGTATCCTTTTATCATCCTTGGTGGCCCAGAGCGAAGTGTGCTTCGCGGCCTCCGGTAAATCCCTGTCAATTATGGGGAATTGACTGTCCTTCGGTAATTCCCCAGCCATGAGCACTATGGATAGCAACAACCATGCATAGTGGAATGTTTTGCCTTGTTCCTAGGCTTCACGACAATTTTCTAAGAACTCCTGGCAGAAGAATTCAGACCAGTTAAACTGGACCCCGTCTGCACACTACTCATCTAGTGCTACCATCGTGCAGGTACTTCGTTCGCGCAGTACTTGCGCATGACCTTTCCTACCAAGATTTGGGTTGCCACGCGCACTGCTTTCTCCTTGATGCTGGAGATGGTGTAGCCCCTTTTCTTCTTTTCTAGCTTGTACTTTTTCTTCATGGCCTCCACAATGGCCAAGTCACTGCCCTTCCCTTCCGCTATGTCCACGAGGTCCTCTCCTTTGCATTGAAGCCTGGAGACATGGTGAATCAGGTCTGTCGTGATGGGGATGGGCTCCTCCAGCCACAAACACCTGTCATGCACTAGGCAGAGCAACTACCTGATGATGAAAATGGTTATTGGTGCGCGGTGGAAGTGTCGCACCAAAATCAAATTTAGTAGGCCAGCCTTCTCCACTCCGCGCAACCACTTCCGCAACTCTGGCCCTGTAACCCCCGCCGCAATGTTCTTCTTGGGTTTCATGAGGTTCCTTGTCTCCAGGTGAGGGAACTTCTCATGGTCAGCGAGGTCCCAATCTTCAAATTTCAGGCTCGGCACGCGTCCTAGGTGCGTGCCTTCAAACATAATATTGTCTGGGAGGAGCGGGGTCTGGAGCGAGCTCTTGGTCTCGTCCAAGTCCTTGGGCACTTTCACCTTCCCTTTTCACGGGGAACATAGGCAAGCAATTTTGTCATGTGGTGTGTAGGCTGAGTGTCCTCCTCCATGCCTTCATCCTCTTCCTCTATGATGATAAGATCCTCCAGATCTTCTTCTTCATCCGTCTCTATGGTGACGACTTTTCCCTTCTCCTCCATTGTCAATTTGGTGCGCAGTGGGTTCCGCAGGGACACACATATAGGGACCATTACTTGTTTGTCCTTCTTGGGTCTTAGCGTGCGCAGTGATTTCAGTATTTCTGCCACAATCCCAACGCCTTCTGGAACATCCCCCACAGTTAGGGCCTGCACGGCCTCCTCGGTGGTCATTTTTGTTATGTCCATAACATCCTGATTAGTTGCCATCGTACTCGTCCGGAAATCTGGCACTCGAGAACTTAGGGGCTCAATCAACGCTCAGCTCACAACACTCAGGGCTCTGCTCAATCGCTTAGTTCGCAAATGACCAAGTGTTATTTGCTAGGCAGCCCTTTGTATTAATGGCACTTTTTGAATTTGAATTTGACCATTCCCGCCAATTCCGATTCATTAATGCTTTCTTGGTGGCAGATTTTCCCAAATCTTGCCCATAAATCGCGTCTTAAATGCCTGCCACCCGCTCCATTTGGCCTCAAGTCAAGCATCCCATCGTGAATAGTGACTTCAACGGTCACTTTCTAACCAACCTGCGTGGCAGCACAACCCCCTGTGCACAGTCGCGGACCTTGTGACTTTTTGTTTGTGCGCGCAGCTCCAACCTTGCGCAGCTTCTGGGCAAAGTAGTTTATAGTCCCGCGCTTCCTTTCAATTGCTTGGAGTGCTAAGATTGTATGTCCTTTCGCTAGTCATGTGACCACACCACCTGTGTAGAGTTCCATCTTGTCCTCCGTCATGGTTACTAGAGAATCCCCACCTTTTATTGTTATAGTCGGCATCGCGCACTACACCATTTGCAAGGCACTACCCTAGTCACTATGCTTAGCAATATGCAGTCCAAGCCAAGGCATCAAACTAATCAATTCACGGTGATAGTTCTCAAACTTGTCAGCATTATCGTATGCACCCTGCCTTACCATCCTAGATTTTTCGGCAAGAAAATCTTCCTTTATCTCGTCCTCCAGCTTCTTGGCTTCCGCATCCACCTGAGTGCTTTTCTTTCTTAACCGTACCCTTTCTTCTTCAAGTTCTTGGAGTCTAAGGTTTCCCTGTTGGATTTATGCTTCCAAGGTTCTACGAACCGTCGTCCCTACTAGTGCTGGATTAGAATTTTCAAGTACTAGAGGGCTTACAGCGTTCGTCTCATATTCTAGCCTTTACGGTGCCTGCACGGTCAGGTTCTTTCACGTGGTCCTATACGCGCATAGAACCATTGGTATGCGTGGGTCTTAGTCAATTCATTTCGCATTGTGGACCCTGTTCAGTACTTCGCACACTTTGTCAAAGGCTTCCATGCATATAACCTTCTACGTGCTTGGTCTTATCATACCTCCTGGTCCCAAACGAAGGGGTTGTTTGTGCCATTGTCTTTCCCGCTCCTGCTTGCCGATCATGTTTCCTACCGTGCGGATGGTGTGCCTTCGTGCAGGTTGCGCACCATATGCTTGTATCCATCTGGAAAGGTGGGAATGCGAGCCGTTTTGTCTAGAATCCTCGGCTTTTATCTGCATCTGAGGCTTCCCAAATCGCAAGCGCATCATCCTTTTGCATTCACGCCAATCTTCAAAATTCTGTTGGTGCGTACCCCACCACCTTGCGAGCGTAGCGCGCAGTACCTATTTCAGGGTGTCGAAACACTATTGTTCTGGCACTTCTTTTTCAAATTTGTTCAGGAACTCCTCTACCTCACTTAACCTATCATACGTAGGCAAGTCTCTTGTCTCCGTTGCTACGCAGCGCAATGACCTTATCATCATGTTATATTTGAGCGTGATTACCTCGTGTAATCGGTTCTACCATATTTCTATCTCTTCGTTAGAATTTGATGTGTAGGAGCTTTCGTGCTGCCACGATATTCGTCCATCCACAGTGGGATTTACCTAGTCTTGCTCCTGCATGGTTATCTTGTAGATGCAGTCTAGATCATCGTCGTTGTCATTGTTTCTCACTGGTTCTGTGTATCGTGATCATTCTGCATGGTCTAAAGGTACCACTATGCGCATTGATTTTTTCTCAAAAATCATCTTGCGCTTCTTTAGATTTATCACTCTATTCATGTCAGTGTCCCAATCTATTCCCAATAACACAAGGTAGGGATTGATGTCATCAACAATCTCTATCACATCGAAATCCCCATGGGCAGGATCTTTTGCTGGTTCACCATTTGCAGTTGCATAGGAGACCATTGCAGCGCAGGCCTGCCCATGTGCTCCCATGTCTGCTTTGGCAGGATGTTCACGTCTGATCCTAGATCCATAATTACTTTATCCATCTCATATTCCCTGATCTACGTGGTCAATCTCATCTCCCTTCCTATTCGCGTCGTGTGCTTCCCGAGCTTCCGAACTATGCACAGTTCTCCTGCCGCGGTCCCAACACATCTGGTTATAAGTTCTTGCAACACTTTCACAGCCTTGCTGTCGCGCAGCAGCTTCATGCATGTCTCTAAGAATGTAGTGAGCATTAATGGGTCCATTTTCAATTCCAGTTTGTCTTTACTTCATGAAGTGGAGGCATCCGCGAAGCTCCTCTTAGCTTCCATGAATGTCTCTTTAGCACGCTCCAGATCAAATTCAAGTTCCTTCGTCAGAGCCTTACGAACCTAGGTACCTTCTTCGGGCTACTTTCCCTTGTCATCCCCCATCATAATACCACTTCGAAGCACGATATTTACATTATGTTATTCCTCGTGCGGCTTAGATCTCATCATTTGCAGGTTCTGAGTCAGGGGAGGTTGGAGTGATCCTTTATCGCGCAACCTCGCTATCAGTGTTGGACAATCCTCTGTCTCATGATCAAACAATGTACAATACAAGCATGATGGTTGCGTTGGATTCGTACAGTCGCAGGCATAATGTCTTGACCCTCCGCAATTGTAACATATCAATTGGTCGCGACCTCTTCCTGGTCCCATTCCTCCACAGCCTCGCCCGTGCCCCTGAAATCCAGTGTGCGCCATTCATGTGTTTTGATCAAGGGCCCGTGTTTCGACTTGAACTCTGTAGGTAGGATTCTGATCCATCATTAGTTCATAACTTCTACAGGTGTGCTCGTCATGTCCCATCGATCTGCAGAAATTACAAAACAACTACTAGGAATTTTGCGCATATTTTTGTAATAGATGGCAGTTATTTGTAGCATGCTTCCCCCTATCTGAAAAATCACGCACCACAATGCAGGCACTGAGCTTGGTCCTACTTGTGCCTCCAGTCTCAATGGCATTGGTCTTCCTCCCGTAAGGTAATTCGCGAACACCAGGCAGTGGTGCTTGTCATGCCCCTGGCCCTTGCACTTTACGCACCATACCTTGTCGCGCACTTTTGGCCGAGCTGTCCTGTCTTGTTTCAAACTCTGCATCTCAAGGCACAAGTTCTTCAGCTACGCGTGAATCTGCTGGACTCCCAGGTTTGGATCTTGTATTGGAGTCTCATGCAATCTCATCGCGACCTCCAAAGCTTTAGCTTCAGTACATAGCCTTTGTTGCGACAATGCGTTTCGTAAATGCGGTGTTAATGATGCTACAAACCATTTGTGATGTTGCCCATCTGTTAATGTCATGTTCGCTTCACAAATTGTGCACTTCAATCTTTGATCTAGCTCCCATGGAGTTTTTCTTGGTAGCATTGTGATTTCCTTGAATCCAATGATCGACTGTGCCTCCTATTTTGGTCTGCTAAATTCCTTGTTTAGCGTAGCTTGGATATCCGTTATCCCCACATTCGGATTGTCATTGGAATGCTTAAAGTACCAGGTCAGCACGTGACCCTGCAGAGTGCTGACCAACATTGCCTTCTTTATATTGTCGTTTGTGACACCTTGTGCTTCCCATACCGTTTTTACCACAAACCAAAATTGGTCTGGATCTTCATTCCCTACTCCCTTGAACACTAGTAGCTTGATTGTGTTGGCCATACTGCTTCGCGGTGGTGGCAGAGGTGGTATGGGCAAAGTCGGGGGTGAAGATGGTGAAACTGGTGGTGGTGTGGGTGGGAGTGGTATGCGCGGAATTCTCTACTTTATCAAATTGGTCGCACTTCTTGGTGAAACCTTCATGAGTTCTTCTTCGCCTCCACGCAAAGGTGAAATCAAGGGGCTAGTTTCTAGTTCTGTGCTACCTTCGTTTCTATAGATCTTCCCACTCTGCGTAGCCCCAAACATCAATCTACTTACATAACTCGCTTTTCACACAATAGCATTTTAATCCAGGTGTTCAAATATTTAACGTAGTTACGTCGCAGTCCCTTGAGGAAGTGTTGTCCTGCCTCACTATAGCTGAATGAAGTATCTACCGCGAATTCGATGATGAATCCTTCGATGATTCGATCCAACCAGTGATCGACAGCGTGAACGATCCTATCTTTCGATGCTTCCAATCTGCGCACCAACTCTGGAGTCCACACAATAGGTTTGTCGAGTGTACACCTTCCTTGGTTATCTGCTAACTTCGCGATCCACTCATACAACTTTGTGGGGAAGGATGAAAAGAAATTTTCTTGGATCTCTGTATACAAGTAGCAATCTAACCACTCTTCCTTTGATAATTGCGGATTCATGTTTTCCTGCGTCGCAAACTCGTGAATCTTTCTGTCCAACCACTCCTCAATTCCTTTCTTTGTCAGATTCCAATGGAATGACATCAGACATCTTTATGCAGATTATGGTCCTAGCCATGAAACCATTTGTTGGCTTGTTGGGGCCTGACCCATGTTCAGATTTAGTTAGTCAAACAAATCCTGGTACTACTGGCCCTTTCGGCAACAGTCCGTAGAGCGCGGACTGAGGTCTCACCTGAAGTAGTATGGGAGGGTGCTAGAACTAGGTTTCCGCACCTTGGAGATGTCTGATGAGTTCGACTGGTCCGCAGTTTCTCCTTGCATGCAAGTTTCCTCGCACCTTCCTGTTCCTTGCGACTTGATGTATTACCTTCGTGCAGCCCTATCCAGGGGTTGTGCTGCGTTTTGCACTATTATCCAAGACCTTTCTTATATTCCAATTTTAGTTAATTATCTTTGTCTACTTGAGTGCTTTGAATTATACTTAACAACATAAAACATTCATACAGGTGCACATAGCAAAGAAACAATATATTTTCAAGTTATAACAATCATGCATTAACCTAAGAATAGATACACAAAATTATAACCAAACTTCTCTTTATTGATTCTTTCCACGGTTACAGACTCGAATCACCCTGCGCACTCAGCTGCAGGGGTCCGCAAACTCAGTTGCGGACTACCAGGCCTCTGTGCACTCAGCCGCTGAGCCTTCTCCTACCATATGACCCAAAGACACACTTCACACTGCGACTCAATCACTTAGACACATCATGCTCATTTTTTATTTCCTATTTTCTCTTACACCTAGAGCCTCGCTCTATTTGGTCTATCCAGCCGACATTACATTACAAAACTAGGGCAGACAACCCTGTGACTCTATCACACTTTCGTGCCCCGCACCCGCAATTCGCGAAGCTTTACAACAAGATTCAGTCAAAACTTGGGCTTTGAGCCCCATAACATTCCTTGGGGGGATTCCATGCCCAAAAATGGTTGGCTTGTGGTATGGACTTTCGTCCTACTCAACTGGCTCCCATCACTTTTGTTTTTATTGTGAGGGTGCCTTGTTTTGTGAAATCGGGGTTGGGCCACCTGTAAGTGCTTTCTTTTGCAGTCTTCTGCTGTGTAGAGGGATGATGCTCCATACTGAGCTATTAGCCTTCCTGAGTCTTGGGTACCTCTCCATTACTTCACCATGCTCCATTACAGTCCTTAGTTGTCGGCTTATCTGCCCATTAAAACTTTGTATTGTGCTATCAGTGCATTGATGTGGTAGGTGAGATGCATTCCATGGAAACAACACAGTCACATAGGCGTGGGATTTTTATTTAAAATGGTGAAAACAAGTATTTTCGATTTCCCCTTAACCCCGTTCATCATAGCCCCTAGTGCGCCTTTCCTCATATGACCGGGCACTGGGACCAGGGGCTGAGTCCTCAGGTGTTAAGGTCCTTGGACCCGTGTCTAGAGGCCTTTTCCTTTGTTATCGTTTTCTCTTTCATATTGGCACTTCAACAATGTTTTACCATGTTCTACGCTTTTTCCTTTAACTGCTACGATCGTCGGTCCGCGGGGTGATGTCATCACTACCACGTTTCACCCTGTGAGTGGTGACACGTGGCACCCTGAAGTGGCCCCATGTCATCCCTGAAAACGCTGAAACTAGGTGACATGTGTCCTCTGCCACATCATCAACCGTATAGCCACATCACTACTGACATCAACTTCCCTATCAGATTAGAGGACCAATTAGAGACCGCCACGTGGCCCCCTGGAGGAGGGAGAAAAAGGTCGATTGGGACTTGGTTTTGCATGGAATTCCTTTGTATTTGGTTTTCTTGCCCTCCCGGTTATGCACCACTTCATCACACTACCGGCAATTTGCAGGTCTTGTTGAGTTGAAACCCCACCAAATCGTCAATCATCGATGCCCCCTGGAGGAGAGAGAAAATGGGAGGCCCGACCCTTGGTATTTCCATGATTTTCTTTGTTAACACTTTCTAGTCCTTCCCCAAAGGTGCAAGAATATATCACAAATCAACCCCCACATGGTTTGGAGTATGATGTAACCGAGGGACTACTGGATCTGCGGGATGCGGGATGTGATATCAACATTTGGGATTGTGATATGCTGATAACCTTAGTTGTGTGCCCAAAGGATCCTACCAATATGTCGATACGCTCTATGCCCAGGGCTCCTAACTGTAGATTTACGATAAAAGCTCTGCCCGGACCCATCGACTATCGATATACGATATCGGTGATCGGCAGATCGCTGTTTTTGCACTCGCCAATGCTCCTTTCCTGCGAGAAAGCCCGATTTTCGATTGCGATAAGCCTCTGCCTGGACCCGCCCACTGCGCATATGCGATATCAACGATCGATGGATTGATGTTTTTGCACCCGCTGATGCTCCTTGCCGGCCAAAAATTCCGATTTGCGATTGCGATAAGCCTCCTGGGTTCCGATTGGGATTTGTCTCCACAGTTAGTCATTTTTCTTTATTTTCTAGGCTTTTCAAGGTAATCTTAAAAATTCTTTACCTTCGACTCCAGGAATCCATTTTTAGACTTTTATATACCACTGGAAAGCCCTTTCAGAGCACTACATAATGGGGAGGGTTTGATTTGGCTCTAATAGCTTTTTTGGCCTGGGATGGAGGCTCCAAAATTCACTACTCATAGGAAATCTTGGCCAATTGAAACCCACAATGTAGTGAGTAACAACATTGGCTCCAATTGGGGATAGTGCCTTGTCGGAAAGGCGCTGAGGACCTGCAAACTAGTAGCCTTTCCATCCATTGGGAATGGAGTTATTTTTAAACAAAATATAATTATGTAAAAAGGACTTTTTTGATAATAAACTGAAAAACTTAAATAACAATTTCAACACACACCAAATATTTACAATGAGCAAGAGACAAATATCTCTAATTTTGAAAATAATTTTTTAGGAACTGACCATTTATAGGCAGTTCCAATAGTTAACCATCCAAGTTTTCAAGCATGTAAGTGTTGTTTCCCCTCTCTTCTGCAATCTTGAAGGGGTCAAACCATAGTTGATCAAATTTCCCATGCTTTCCTTTGTCTTCTCGCTTGACATCCCATTTGAGCACCAGATCTCCCTGTTGAAGAGGTATGTCCTTAGCCTTCTTATCATATAGAGATTTCATCCTTTGTTGATAGTTTGACAGTTTGGTCCCCACCTGCTCTCTGTTCTCGTGAAGCTCCACCAGCTAATTTATTCTTCTATTCAAGGCACTAGGCTCTTCCTTGACTTCTTGCAACAACTTGGCTATTGGCATTGCTAATTGGATAGGGAAGACAACAACCTTTCCATACACCAACTCAAAAGGAGATTTCCCAATGGATATTTTTGGCGTTACATGGTTAGCCCATAGAGCAAACTTTAGTTGAGAGTCCCAGTTCCTTTGATTTTTAGTAATGGTCTTCTTTAGAGCTCTCACCACAGTTTTATTAGAAGACTTAGCCAAGCCATTCCCTTGAGGGTATGTATGTATCCAATAATAAGTGATTATTTGAAGACATGTGCATTATAAGTGATTATTTTAAAATGACACCCAAAGCGGGACAATATGTTCTCCTCCATGAATTTTATCACCACTGAATCAATAACATTCATAGCTGGGATAGCCTCTACCCACTTGGTAAAGTAGTCAGTGGCTGTTAAAATCCACTTGTGTTGGCTGCTAGAAGGTGGGTTGATTTCTCCAATGAAGTCCAATCCCCACTATCTAAAGGGTTCCTCTACATGCACAAGAATCAAGGGGAGAGGAGCAAACTTCTATCTTTCAGCAAACAACTGGCATTTTTGGCATGATCTGACTTGAGAATAAACATCTCCAAACAACGTGGGCCAGTAAAATCTTGCCTTGAGGATTTTTTGTGTTGTTGCCTTCCAACTGTAGTGTCCTCCATAGACTCCCCCATGGAAAACCTCAATCACTTCATGGGTTTCTCCCTCAACCACACATAGCAGCAATACCCCCACTGGGTCCTTCCAATAGAGTAGTCCATTAGATATAATGTATTTTTGTGCCTGCAATCTCAGATTCCGGTATTTAGATCTATCCAGTCCCAACGAGCATCTTAGGAATAAGAGGTAATGAACAATGTTCTTATACCTGGGCGATCCCTCATATTTGGAATAAATCTTCTGCTAAGCCGTTTTGATTCTACTATGTTTTCCCTCTGGGCTACCCTCCTCCATGATCAAGCTTATTCCTAGAGCTTGGCAGTTGGACTCGAACAAAATCTTGGCCAACCCCCGGCCTTTGATGAGCTTGGTAGGCTTGATTTCTAGCTCATATTCCTATATTTTAGCTATCCCTCTTCCCTTTGTTGTCTCCTTACACCAGAATGTCTTTGACTGTTGTCGTTGGGACAAACGTTGTGATTTTGGATTGCATACAAAACAAAATCATCGCCTTGACCAGTGCATAAGCCTATTTCTCCAATATATCATACTTCAGCTCAGCGTCCCTTGGGAATTGACTAAAAAAGGAAATAGGCTACTTGTAACCATCTTTATTTTTCTGTAATAACATAGCAACAATGGTATGTGGAGAGGCGAAAGAAAAGATGTAGAAGGGCACTGAATAATCAGGGCTGACTAGCACTAGGGCCTCAGCCAAAGCTTCCTTGATCCTAGTGAAAGAATCATGTGGGACGGAGCTCCACTTAACTTCATTCTCCTTCTTGAGCATATCTGTGATACCTTTAACTATCTCAGTGTAGTTGGGTATGAACCGCCTTAAGAAATTTATCCTCCCCAAAAAGGCTTGGACTTCTTTCTTGTTTCTGGGCAAGGGAATGAGGCTGATGGCTTTGACTCGTTCCAGATCAATATTCACCCCTTCTTGCACTACTATGTGACCAAGTAGCTTCCCCTCATTTAGGGCGAACTGAGATTTCTTTGGATTCAGAGAGAGGCCATACCTTCTGCACTTCTCGAAAGCGAGATTTAAATGGAGGATATGCTCTTCATCAGTCTTAGAAAAGACGGTGATGTCATCCAAGTAAAATACCATAAATTTATCTTGCTTGCCCACGAAAGCTATGTCCATAGCTCTCTGGAATGTGGCTCTTGCATTTATCAACCCAAATGGCATGTAGGCGTACATGACAGTCCCCCACGGGGTGGTGAAAGTAGGTTTTTTATGGTCCTCGGGGTGGACCGCCACTTGGTTATATCCTGAAAATCCGTCCATCATGGACATTCTAACTGCACCCACTACCTTTGGCAATATACTATCCATTTTGGGTAGAGGGTAGTTGTCTTTTAGGGACACCCTGTTTAAATTTTGGAAGTCCACGCACAACCCGCCCTGTTTAAATTTTGGAAGTCCATGCACAGCCTTATCTCTCAGTTCTTCTTTCGGACAGGGACCAAATTAGCCACCCACTCAAAGTATCTTAGAGGGACTATGATTTTGGCCTGCAACAGCTTCCTTACCTTCTTTTCAATGGAGGGAAGTAAGAGTGGGTTTATTTGTCTGAGTTTCTGTTTACATGGCTTTATCCCACTCTTCATAGGAATCTTATGTTGAATAATATTTGTTTCGAACAATTTCAAATCATCATAAGACCAATCAAATACATCTTTGTTAGTTTTGAACAGATCTAAATACCTTTGTTTATATTGCAGGGGACTCCTTTGGACAACCTTATCATCTGGGGCTCCTCCTTTGATCTAATGTTGCAATCTTTGACTTGCTCATCCTTCTTTGAGGCCATTTGTTTGGATGTTATGTCATCTTTATTGAAAAGTCTTTCTATTGGAACAAGTCCACGAGGGATGGTGTTCCCTTTTAGTTGCAACTTTTTTTTCCCAGCCATTGTGTCTTTCAATGGAGTGGCTTCTTATTTTGATTCTTCTTCTTCTTGATTGATGGTGGAGTGGGAAAACTCCCCATCGACTTCTATGAATCTTTTTACTTGCTTGTCATCTTCGAATACCTACCAGTGTTTGACATTATTAGGTATTGAAGGCATGTATCTGACTTTTATCTCATATATGAGAAGTGGATTCTATGGGGGCTTCAAAGTGCTTGTAGCTACCGCAAGAGAGTCAGCCATCCTGTTTTCTTCCCTGGGCAGAAACTGGATGTTAAATTCCAGAAAGAAATTGTCGATTAAGTCCCACACTTCATTTCGGTACGTCCTCAACCTGGGGTGTTTGACTTGGCATTGGTCTTGGATTTGCTTCATGACCAGCTCAAAATCTCCATATACCGATAGAAATTCAATGTTCATATTTCTCGCCATTTGTAACCCCAGGAGTAGTGCTTCATACTCCACTACATTGTTGGTTGCCTAAAATTTGAGCTTGAAAGAGAGGTATATCATGTTGCCTTCCAGAGATACCAACAATGTTCCAGCTCCATTTCCCTCCTTTGAGTTTGCTCCATCGAAGTACAATTTCCATACTTTGTTTTCATTTAAATGCTGGTATTTTAACTACCTTGTCAAGTGTACTGATGCTTCTTCTAAGAGGTTCTCATCCTCTTCTAAGAATAGGCAGGAGATGTCACTGTCTTTCCCATGCACTGGGGAGTTCTCTGAGCCTTTAGTTGGGGTCATGGTTTTCACAAACCAGGATTCTCTGTACAACCTTCTTTGCTCACCTCCAAAAGTGGGAATGGTGGCATAAGTAAGGTCTAGCTTGATAGAGCCACCCACTTTGGAACCCCAAGATCTGGATAAGAGCATTCCAAAATGAGGAGGTATATCAACCACCACTATATCCATTACCACACTTTTCACCAGGATCTGAGCCAAGTTTACCACCAAATCCTTTATCATGCCTAAGCACTTGACTCTCTTGGAGTCAAAGGAGTACAAGTCTTTGTATGGTCTGGTGATATCCAAACCCAGTTGTTCCATTACTGATAATTACATGAGGTTGTGTGAAGCTCCTAAATCCAACATGTAATTATGCAACAAAATGTCATGGATCACCAAAGTCACATAAAACGGAGTGGTAGAGGGATCCAACTCTTCCACATGCAGCCCAAAAACAACCATTGGCCTCTCCTCTTAGAGGTTCAAACTATCATGGGATGGTGTTGAGCTAGTTGGGTGCATGAATTTGGAGACTTGAGCTTTGTAATGAGGCTTCTTTAAAACCTCAGTAAGAGGATCATGGATTTTTACCTTTTCCAGCTCCTTCTGGAGATTGAACGTAAGTTGGGCCTTTTCTACATCTCCATGCTTTGTTCTTTCCTACATCCCGCTAGCAGTTGTCAGTGGAATGGGTGCCTATTTTTTTGTGTCCCTTAGGACCATTGCTCTCTTTATTTTCCAAGACTCCTGTCTTGGGTGGGTCACGATGTTACTTACCCTTCCCTTTGTCTGAGGCTAGAGGAACCACTTGGGGAGTAGTTTCCCCTTGTTGTTCTGGTTCTCTTGTCCTCTTCTTCGAAGATCTTAGATTATACTTATGTTGTGGTTGTGTTTGCATGAAATCTACAAATTGTCTGCAATAATAATCCATATCTTCTTCCTTTGTTGTTGCTTCTCTGTGATGATTGGCCTCCTGGTGAGTCATATTCTCATGTTCCTCTTCAACAAAACCAACATATATATTTCCCTGCATCTCCCGAGTATTCGAAAATTGTTGATTGGGGCTATCTTCCAAGTATAAGGGGTGAGGAATCTGATCCATCTGCTCCTTTCTTTCTCTTGGAAGTAGTTGCAGTGGAGGCCTTCTATATTGTTGGTTATAGCCCCGGTTGTTGACTTGAGCATTCTTCCTAGAGAGGTTCTTGTTCTCGATTTCGAGCTTCCCAACCTTTTGTGATAAAATCTTGATGATTTTGTCTAGATCTTCCCACTTTGGGTCTGATGATTCCCCAACTTAACCAGAGGAGGATGCCTCCTCTTTTCCTCTTTTGGGTTCAACAGGTTCTTGCTTTGCTCTCGACTTCCCTGTCGAGGCCAGATTGGCTTCCACTTTGAGAGAATCGATCTGAAGTTGGTCCAAAGTGGTAGATTTCCTTTCTCTCAGGGTAAAACCAACATTAGAGTCAAAGGCTCCCAAGAAAACCACATGAGCTGCAGCTGGGGGAGGCTTTATGTTAGCTGGCAGGCTATTGAACTGCTTATTGAATCTTTTGATAAATTTTGTAGTATCCTCCTTCGACTTTTTCCTTATTGCATTGAACTCAGTGAGGAGGTACTCATGGTTCCTCTTTTCTCCCCATTTCTGGGTGAAAGAGTTTTCAAGTTGCTCCCATGTAGGGATGGAGGCATTAGGCAGGGATTTGAACCATTTTCTAGCCTCTCCATCGAGGGATTGTACAAACAGTCTCATAACCACATCCAACTGTTCCACATTTATGTTCTCAGAAAAAGAACTGAAGGTTTCAATGTGACTTTGTGCCATGTTATCATCTTCCCCATTGAACCTAGGCAGATGCTTTAGGTAGTCTTGGGGCATTGCACTCAAAGGCTAGGGTAGAAAAATAGGTCAATACTCATTGAGAAAAAAGCCTGGGAGAGCCATCTGGACTAGTGGAGAGAGATTCAAATTTGCTTGAGGGACTGGGGTTGTAGGGGAAGAAGGGTATGTCAGGGCCTTCGGAGTAAGTCTTGAATACTAAGAAGTGGCAGGCTGAGAACTGGAAGAGGGAACTTCGAAGGCTAGTGATATGGTAGCACAGTTTGGGGAGTTTTCTCTTTCCATACTTTCTTAAAAATCAATTTTTCAGGGTCAGATACAAATGGAGCTTTCTACTGGGATGTATCTGAGCGAGTATGAGGCCTTTTAAAATCTAGGGTTATGAATCATAATGAGAGGGGTGTGGAGTCACCAAGGTTATATGGATGCAATAATAACATACTTTGATCACCTATTCAAAGAGTGTTTCAGCTTATCGTATCCAAGGGGAGAGAATCCTTCAATAAGATCCTTGACAACTGCGACAAAAGATGTTGTATCTCCCAGAGACAACCTTGGATTGCTTCAAGACCAGTGCCTGGGCACATCTAAAATGGTGTGTCTCAAATTATTTACAGGATACTGGAGACAACACTTATGATCTATAGATACATATGTACATAGGAAATAGATTGGTTCATTAATCCAAAGAAATAAAACATGGATTTCTAGTACTTCTTCACACGTTTAGATCTCATAAATAAGCATAAAAATAGTGGAGGCCGAGAGCTTCAAGGTCTTACAGCTAATAATATTTTGCAAAGTGTGTGAGAGAGGAAAAGAGAGAAGAGTAACTCATCACATAGAGCATAAGGCTTCAAGACTTCTATATTTAACACACAGAGCTTGAGACATTAAGGATTTCTATGCTTATTTGGGCTACAAGCAGAAATAATGAATGAAAGGGGATCTGAGAGCTATGATTCATGTGTTGTAGATTTAAATATCTAATCTCAATATTCCTCACAGGCATATACATAAACAATGTCAGACAAATGAATCTGTGAAACAGTTACAGGAATTTGCATTGACATATATATACTAATGAATATGTGAAGGAGCTTGACACACATCTAGAAACAATAATTACATGAATTCAGGGAAGAAGCATGGACATAAAAATGAGTTAAACAAAGGGGAACACATATTGTAATCATTTGAAGAAGGAATCACCACTGTTTCCTTGATATTGTGAAAATATCTGTATTAAAAGGAGATACAGTATGAAAATATAACATGCAGTGTTTTCTCTAGAATTTCTGAAACTGAATTAAGTCTTGCTTTCCCCTATTTATCAAAGGGGAGCAAGGAGCTTCATTACAACAAAAATATCTATGGTCTAGATCAGCTGTTAGGTCGAATCATTATATCAGTCGTGAACGACTTTGTGGCCCAAAAAGATATTACAGAAATCAAATGCCTCATTGAAAGGGAGGCATGTTACAAGACAACAAGAATGAATATTACTCAAAGAGAACATCAATTTCCTTTGTGCCCATCCCAGTCATAGCCATTGTTACATATTTCAGTTGGTTTGCAGTATGGCCTTTCGTCCTGCTCGATCGACTCCCATCACTTCTTCTTTTACTGCAAGGTGCCTTGTTCTATGAAATGGGGGTTGGGTCACCTATAAGTGCTTGCTTTTGCAGTCCTGTGTCGTTTAGAGGGACAAGGCTTCATATTGAGCCATTAGCCTTCTTGAGTCTCGGGTACCTCTCCATTACTTCACCATGCTCCATTAAAGTCCTTAGCTGTCGGCTTATCTGCCCATTAAAACTTTGTATTGTGATATCAGTGCATTGATGTGGTAGGTGAGACGCATTCCATCGAAGAAACATAGTCACGTAGGCGCAAGATTTTTCTTTAAATTGGTGAAAACAAGTATTTTCGATTTCCCCTTAGCCCCCTTCATCATAGCCCCTAGTGTTCCTTTCCTCATATGACTGGGAGTTGGGACCAGGGGCTAAGCCCTCAAGCATTAAGGCCCTCAGATTAGTGCCTGGAGGCCTTTTCGTTTGTTATCGATTTCTCCTGCATATCAGTGCTTCAACATTGTTTTACTCTGCTCTATGCTTTTTCCTTTAACTGTTGCGATGACTGGTTCGCGGGGTGACATCATCACTGTCACCCTATGAGTGGTGACACGTGGCACCATGAAATGGCCCCATGTCATCCCTGAAAACACTGAAACCGGTTGACATGTGTCCTCTGCCACATCATCAACCATATTGCCACGTCACTACTGACATCCGCTGCCCTATCAACTTAGAGGACTAATCAGAGACCACCACATGGCCCCCTGGAGGAGGGAGAAAAAGGTCGGTCGAGCCTTAGTTTTGCAAGGAATTCCTTTGTATTTGGTTTTCTTGGCCCCCCGGTGATGCACCACTTTATCACACTATTAACGTTTTGCAGATCTTGTTGAGTTGAAGCCCCACAAAATCATTGATTGTCGATCGCTGATCGTCGATGCCCCCTAGAGGAGAGAGAAAAGGGGAGGCTCGGCCCTTGGTGTTTCCATGATTGTCTTTGTTAACAATTTCTGGCCCTTCCCCGACGGCGCGACAATATATCACAAATCGACCCCCGCATGGTTTGGAGTATGCTGTAACCGAGGGACTGCTAGATCTGCTGGATGTGGGATGTGATATCGGTGTTCGGGACTGTGAAATGTCGATAACCTTACCTGTGTGCCCCAAGGATCTTGCCGATATGCCGATACACTCTGTGCTTGGGGATCCTGATTGTCGATTTACGATAAAATCTCTGCCCAGACCCGTCGACTGCTGATATGCGATATCAGTGATTGGTGGATCGTTGTTTTTGCACCGGCCAATGCTCCTTGCCCACAAGAAAGCCCGATTTTTGATTGGGATAAGCCTCTACCCAGAACCGTTGACTATCGATATGTGATATCGGCGATCGGAAGATTCTTGGTTTTTCACTCGCCAATGCTCCTTGCCTGCCAGAAAGCCTGATTTGCGATTGCAATAAGCCTCCTGGGTTTAACTTCTGCTCCAGGAGTCCATTTTCAGACTTCTATATATTATTGGGAATCCCTTTTAGAGCACTACGCAATGGGGGAGTTCTAATTTGGCTTTGATAGCTTCAGTGTCCTGGGGAAGAGGCTCCAAACTTCACTTCTCTTGGGAAATCTTGGCCAATTGAAACCCACAATACAGTGAGTGACAACATGGACATGACACTTTTTATCCCAAAATTTCATACACCTCTTACACATATGATGGTAGGACTATAGCATGTTATAAACAAGTTTAAATTTCAGTAAAAGAATTCCTTGGTGAATGAACTTCCCGATATATGAAGATAGACATGAAGAAATTGAAGTTTCATCCACTGTGTAGCTTTTTGACTTATCGCGCAACACCAGGCACATTTTTTCAATAAAATCGCACACCATGCCGATCCTCGTCAAAAAGTTACGGGATAGAGATTTCTACTTTTAAGACTGCCAAATCAATGAATGTGATGGAATTCGGTCTCGCATGACGATATTGTCACATTTTTCTCAAGGAAACATCAACACTAGCTCAACTTTTTCCACTAAAAGATCTATTAGTGATTATCCACTCAGGTCTATAAAAAGAGGAGTTAGGCCAAGGGAAAAGAGGACATTCAAGAGACATTCAGAACAAAGTTATGCTGGAAATTTTATGCAGAAGGAAGGAGGATTGAGAAAGAGATAGAGAGAGACAAGGCCCATCCCTCAGGAGAGATTAAGATTCTCCCCTAACATCCTTTTACACAACGAGGTGAAATTATAGTAGATTCTACGAGCACTATACTTATTTCTTGTCTTTCCATTGGGTTGCATTTGTAAGATGCTATATTTGTCTATTTACTTCAAATGAATAATTGTGCATTTTTATTATCTTATAAATCATGGATACAACCTGGTTTTTACACTAACAATCGATATGTTGCATGTTACCATATAAAAAAGGATTATTTCATATTTTTTGTACATGTTTGAGGGAAATAATCACCACCAACGCTAACATGGCACCTTTATAGTGGTGGCACATGGAAGCAGAAAATGCATTTGAGAAATTTTGGGGTCTAAAATGGGCCTCCTAAGGAATATTATAAAGTAATAGTGGAAATAATAAAATAAGATTACATTACATCATCAAATTTTAGAGGGAAAAAATAAAAATAAAAACTACTTTTTCAACTCGTATTTTCAACTTATCTCCCTTGACTTTTACTCAAATTTCGAGCAGGAGCACTTGTTGGATGCAAAATTTAATTCCTCATCCAAGGAGTACCAATGTTTCATACTTTAGATGGACCTTACTATACAAAAATGAGAAATACACGAAAAAAATGTGATTGTAATCACGTTTTTCATGTATTTCTGATTTTCTGTGTAGTAGGGTCCACCAAAAGTATGCAACATGTGTACTTATTAGATGAAGAATTAATATATGCTCCTGATCGAAATTTGAGTAAAATTGTAGGGAGATAAGTTGAAAATATGAGTTAAAAAAGTAGTTTTTTATTTTTTTAATCTTTTTACTTTTTTACTCCAAAAATGGTGAGTCATCCCCCATGGTTGACATCATCATATTGAATCCTATTGGTTCGTATAAATTTGATTTTGGTTGTATATTTTTGTTTTTAGAACAACTTTTTACCTCAAAATTTCTCTAATGGACACTTTCGATTGTCTAGTCGGCCAAATCCACACGACATGTGGTAGTAGTATGTGGTTCCATGTGGCCCAGAGGTGATACATGGTGCTATAATAGAGTCTACATGGCCAGGGGCCTCATCTCCGCAGAGCTCAACTCCTTGGAGATGTTTTGTAGTGATACCTTATAAGAGTGGCACATACTTAACAGAAGCCTTAGGATGGGAACATCCCTATTACTTGATGTGACTATTTATGTTGGGTTGTAGAATATTGGAATAGAGCGTTCCTAAAGGTTTGGTGTGATGACACTATAGAATAGTGACATATTGGATGCCACATTGATTCGGGATCTTAGAAGTGACTTGATTTGCAAAAATGTTTAAGTGTGAATGATTAAACTTAAATAAAGCTTAAAGTACATTAATGAAGCTGCAATTAAAAGCAACATAGAGAATAGAAGGAAACAAGAATGACACCCAAGTGATAACAAAGTTTGTCCATTGTGGAACATGTCTTTGGGTCCTACCTCTAAGGGAGTGGCCATGGGGGCTTAACTGGGGGAGCAATACCATATCACGTGCGTTCATATTGGAGGATATATATTGAGGAAAATGACATAATATATTGAGCATGTGTTGGGGTGTACATGGTTTTTATATTGGTAGGTATAGAAAATGGAGCTCAAAGTTAATGAAAATATATAAAGGGGTATAAACAATGTTAATGAAAAAATGGATACCTACAATATCTAGTGAAAGTAAGGTTTTTCTAAATTGGGAAGGTGTATTGGGTTCATATTAGTAGGGGGTTAAATAATGTGATGTTTAGAGGTATTTTCCAATATGTAGTCAAATTAAGGTATTGTTTAGTATTACATGAACACACATGATATGTCATAGGTTCATTCAATGAAGCACCCGTGGGAGTGGCCTCTTTTATTAAGCTCCAAATACTTGATTTTACATCAACATAAAGCCTCCCAAAACCTACAACAAAATTGAGCTCCTTCTACCAAAAAATGGTTTCAAAATACCACTCAAGTTCCTCCTTGGTTGTTCTAAAATCGATCTCCAAAACTTTGTTTATAAAAATTTTGATGGCATAAAGTGAATAGTAAGAGGTCTCAACTTTGTAAAACTTTCACACTAGTCTCTGGCAGTGCGATAAAAAATTATTTTAATGTACAAAAATTTGGTAACTTGCAAGTTATGGGATAAATCCCATGGAGATTATAATTTTTGGTCCTTGACAAAGACTTGCACTTAACAAGATTGTATGACACGACCCATTAAAACTTTGGTGCAGTGATTTGTTGGTTGAGGCATTGTAATTAATCAGATAGGTCACGCAGTCTAACCCGTGGACCTTCCCATTTTACTTTATGTAAAAAATGGTGGTTCAAAGTAAATGTACTCACTCCGCTTTGCAACTTTCATTGATATCGCATTGGTTGGGTGCTAGTGTGTGGTCCCGAGGATCACGAGGTCTAGCCCCATTGGATCCAACTACTAATTGTTACACTTTAAATAAATATATTCAAGTTTGGATTGTAACCATAATTTGTTATCCAATTGGTAATACGCTACATATGGAATGCGAATATTACAAGTTTGATCCCATAGGAACCCCCATTTACTCATCTGACCTTTGAACCTTTCTGGCCTTTCATAGGTTTCCACATGGTGACCTTTGATTGGTCCACCTAGGCACCTTGTTATCCATTGCCATGTCACTTCCAACTCATATCAAATCACTTTCCAGTTGTCCTACCACATATTAACCATATCATCTCCAAATTAGATGCTACATAATCTCTTTGTCATATATCCTTTCCATGTGTCATCTTCTGATCTTGCCACGTTTCTGCCATGTCATCGAACCTTGCCACATGTCCACTGCTTAACTTTCCATGTCATCATATGGACCTGCCACGTGTTGTCTTGAGGTGTTGCCACATAATAATATGGATATTTTGCATCAACATCCATACAGTGCCCTTTTCTAGAGTTGCCATGTTGGTAGACCTATCCATCTTTTTCTTATTTTTCCCAAATTTCAAAGTGACATAACTTTTGCATACATACTTTGTTTGATGCAATTTAAGTGGTGTTGGAATACTTACAATCCTTATATGGAAGATTATGTTTCTCTTTATTCTAGCAATAGGAGGTTAAATAGAAGAACTATAACCATCATGAGAAGATGATATACCTTTCAACCCCAAACCTGTGATATGTGTTTCATCTCTGGAGTCCAACCCCATGTCTTTTTGGACTGTCACAACCACCTTCTACTTACCCTTCCGATCTCAGAACCACTTGGGCCGAAGCACTGGATGCAACCTCCAACGATACTCATCATCAGTCCCCTCATTTTTGCAATGGGAACAAGAAAGCTGTTCATCACCCTTATTCACAAACATTTTCCTCTTTAGTTTTTCCTTTCCTTTTCCTTTGTGATCTTTCCACTAAATGGATTCCACAGAGACCCCACCACTTTGAATAATTTCTTTGATGTAGGTTGCTTTAACACATACCTATTCCAAGTTAGATGGGTTTAAAAAAAATAGTATTGCGAATATAACCACGCAAACTACCAATGTATTTAAGGAGAGTCTCTTGGTATATAGTGGAAAGTTTAAAACTAAGGCCTTTTTCCTAAACTCCTCAGTAAAGTTTTGCACACTTTGACATTTATGCTATTGTATATTTTTCCATTCTATAATTTATTTTTGGTTGTGTGCCAAGGGATTAAACTACTTTCCAATGCTGAGGTGAACACATATCATGAGGAAAGAGTCTTGCCTTCTCGAAGCATAGTTTCCCACCAAATTAGCGCAATACCTTCCAATCGATGAGAGGTAAATTGAGAATTGAATTTTTACCTCATCTTCAACAATTTGTTGCACATGGTAATAAACTTCCATTTGTTGAGTCAATTATCAAGTCTTTCAGCATTGAGCTCACCATCATAGATTGGGAAGTCAAATTTGACATTTAACATCAATATGGATTTTTTGAAGCAACCTTTCCATGAGGAGATGGAGGTGGAGAATGGGGAGGAGAATGAAAATAATGAGGAATTGAAGGAGGAGAATAAGGATGAGTATTTTCAAATCACCATGATTTCCTTCATCTTTAACTTTCCTCAATGACCTACATTCTCTAGGATTCTTCCATTCCTGATACATTTACCATGACCTTCATCACTATGAAAGCTTCACGAAACTCTACTTTAGAACCAAAAGTATACTCCTCTCCTTGGTGTGACAATATTTCTCCCCTTCGAGTGAAGCTTCTTGATCCAATTTCCATATTTCCTTCTATAAGTGTTCCTTCATCTCACTTGAGTTTACTCCTAGTTATTATACACACTCACAAACCATTATCTATCTTTCTCTAATACCACTTGATCTGAGATATTAAAAGTGACTTGATTTGCAAAAATTTTCAAGTGTTAATGATTAAACTTAAATCAAGCTTAAAGGACAGAATATAAGGAAACAAGAATGACACCCAAATGATAACGAGGTTCGTCCAATGTGGACTACGTCTCTGGGTCCTACCTCCAAGGGAGTGGCCTCTTTTATTAAGCTCCCAAAACTTGATGTTGCATCAACATAAAGCCTCCTAAAAACTACAACAAAACTAAGTTGTTGCTACCAAAAGGTGATTCCAAATGACCACTCAATTTCCTCCTTGGTTGCTACTGAAATTGAGCTCCAAAACTTTGCTTACAAAAAGTTTGTAGGACTAAAACTAAAAATAAGAGGTCTCAATTCTGTAAAAAATTCACACTAGTCTCTTGTGGTGCAATGACAAATTATTTTAATATGTAAAAGTTTCATAACCTACCAATTCTAGGGTCGATTTCGTGGGGGTTACAATTTTCGTTCCTTATCAAAGATTTAGTCGTAATAATATTGTATGATGTGACCCACTAAAACATTAGTGTGGTGATTTGTTCGTTGAGACGTTGTAATCAATGGGATAGGTCATGTGGTCTAACCCACAGACATGCCCATTTTAAATTTTGTGTTACAAGTGTTGGTTCAAAACAAATGTGCTCAGCCCGCTTTGCAACATCCGTTGATAGTCAATTAGTCGGGTGCTGGTGTGTGGTCCTGGGGATCATAGGGTCAATTCCCTTTGGCTCCAACCACTATCTGTTAAACTTTAAATAAATATATTCAAGTTTGTATTGTAACCAAATTTTGGTTACCTGATTGGTAATGCCCTACATATAGAATGTGGAGGTTATGGATTGAATCCCATCAGAACCCCTATTTAGTCATTTGGCTTTTGAACCTTCTTGGCCTTTTAGAGGTTGCCATGTGGTGGCCTTTGATTGGACCAGTTCACCATCTTGTTAACCATTTCCAAGTCACTTCCAACTCATGCCCAATCACTTTCCAGTTGTCCTACCATGTGTCAACCATGCCAACACCGAATTGGATCCCGCAGCAACTTTTCATCATCTATCCTTGCCACATGTCGTATTCTCATCTCTCTACATGTTTTCCATGTCATCAAGACTTGCCATGTGTCCACTGCTTAGCCTACCAATCCAACATATGGACCTTCGATGTGTTTTCTTGATGTGTTTACATGTCATCATACAAATCTTCCATATAAGAATCCATATAGTGCCATGTGGCACCTTTTGGTGTTGCCACGTGGTAGTGTTGTTCATCTTTTACCTATTTTTCCCAAACTTTAGAGTGGCATAACATTTGCATATAGACTCTGTTTGAGGTGATTTAAGTGGCATTGGAATCGTCTTGTCTAGGTATTAGACATGGCACTATTTTAATCAGGTTTTGGTGATTTTGAATTTGAGGCATTTTTGGATCCTCCCAGATCATACATTGGAGCACAGATGATGTCGCACATCCATGTATGACATGTACATTAGTGTGTTGGGGATCATGGTCACATAAACAAAAAATAGCAGAATGCCTCCTGCATTATCTACCAAGAAGGCAGGGGGGTCCCGCTATTAGTATGGGTCACAATGAAAAGAGGTGGCCACATGGAGAATATTGGGTAAAGGGAAACTACGATGAGTTTAGTTGTAGAAGCGGAAAATTACAGATCCCACCCTCCCCCCTTGTTAATTGTTGGAAAGGCAGGGGGGTCACAATTAATATAGGTTGTTGATCTATTCAAGGCAGTCATGCGAGGGCTTTAACCATTGGTCACGTCGGTGCCACATGACACTTCTTGGATGGTTAGAATTTTAAGGGGCATATCTCTTGATCCATAGGTCTGATTGAGATAAAAAATATATACATCACCAAAAATCTCTTGACGAATTGGATGCAATGGTGTTAGCCAAATTTAATTTTTCCAGCCTTGGGAAAGAAGAAATTTTGTAAACCCATTTCCATAATGAGACCATGGAGGTTGGGTTCGTTAAAAATAACACTTCCCATCAGCATGGAAAAGTGAAAAGGGGTGGGAGGGAGTTCTACAATATCTACCTTGACCTGAGCATGGGAGGACTTTTTCGATGAAGATGAAATCAGCATAGCTACATCAATTGGGGCCAATGGTTGGAACCTAGTCACACCTGAAAACGATTGTGGCATACGGAGCTGTGGACAACTACTCTATTATAGTTATGCTAAACACATGGAAGTATTTCATCACATGTACATATATTATTGGAGTTGTACATGTGCAAGATATGCACAATCATCCTTTTGACCACTTCTGTTTGTCCATTTGTTTGGGGATGAAAGGTGGTTTGTTTGGTCAATGTGGTATTCATTAAAGACCATAGGAGAGACCAAAAGGTGTTAAAGTACCTACTACCCATATCTGAAATAATGGTTTGAGGTAGCCCAAAATGAACCCAAACATGTTCAACAAAATTTTAGCTAATCCATAAACTGTCGTGGATATTCCATTGGACAATTGTCACAACAGATCTCATAAATTATGCTTAAAAATATGAAATCTACAATATCAAGGGTTATTTCTCTTTAGATTTTTGGATATGTAAATTACTATTATTTATGTATGCACACAAATTATAATTATGAAGAAAATAGAGAAAAATAAAATAAAAACTCACAAACCATGATTTGACAGAAGATATAACCTAGGAAACCATTTCGGGAGAAAACCTAGTTGGAAGGTGAGGTTGCTTTGTTGTCTTTCTCTGAATAAAAAATGGTAGCAAGTACAAGGAAGTATGGCTTGTGGCCTATGGGCTAGTGTAGTGCAAAAATCCTCTCTATGTGCTCTCTCCCTATCCCTCTCAGATACTCTGATCATCTATGGAACAAGTGTACTAGAAACAAATGGAACCACTTTTCCTCCTAGTGGACTAATTATAACACAACTTGATAACCTACTAGTAACTAGTGGTTAGGTTTGACTCCCTCAAATCTTAAACAGAGTTACAATATGGAATCTTCTAGATTACTCTTCATAATAATCATGTTGATATTCCCTTTTCCATAAATAATGGGGGTTGACATGGCATCCTCTCAAATTATGGTGGTGAAAACAAGAAGGTCAACTTTCGAGTGGCATAACTTTTACATGCATGATCTGATTGAGGTAGTTCTTCCATTGTTGGAAAGGTGTGTGCATGTGTAGCATATGAAAAAAAAGTGTTTCACTAAAGCAAAAAAAAACATTATTCGATGCCTCAAATTGCACTCAAAAGGTTTGAGACCCCAATTCCCCAACTAGGTCTTGTCGGTAAAAATGGTCATGTGAGATGATTCCTTCACTTTTTCCACTCTAAAAGCATATATATGGATGAAAAACAATAAAATGGTCCAATTTGGATCATTATCCATGTCTTCATCTTAGAGAATCAGTTGACAACCATAAACACACAATCCTTACCATGCTAGGTGGATGGAAAAATCAACATGTAATCCATGGATACTAGCTCCTAGGGATTCCTTGGGGTAGGTAGAGGAGTGTAAAACCAATGCTTCATGGTTGGTTTAGTAATGGCTCAGGCGATGCTTGGTATGATATATTGGTGGACATCCTAGAAAAGGTTTGGGCAATAGAAATACTTTTGAAGTACTTCTATTATCCACACCAAATTTCCTACCACTTGAATGTAATGTGCCTCCAAAATCATCTTGGCATGCTTGCTTGAAGGAACACAAAGGTGGCCCAGTAGCATAAGAGTGGATCCTAGAGGTGGAAGTTTGTAACTTGTTTTCGTACAATCAACATTTGGTATGTGGTAAGGAAGTTAAATTCATTATTACATAATTATGGCCACCCAAAGGTCTCATGCTCACAAGAGTTAAGAACTATGGTTAGCACCACAACTAGGGGTTGATTGAGGCAGTTCGCAACATGGTTGGTGCTACCCTTCTTGTATTTTATAGTGAAGTGGAATTTCTCACAGATATGTGAACCATTTTTTTATGGTGGTCATTTTGTAACTTTCCTTGTGTCTACATGAATTTCATACATCTGTGATAAGTGTGGATGATTTCTCCTTCCCCAAAAACAATTGTTCCATTGATGACATGCTTGCACAAGGGAATGAATCTCCTCGTCATAGGTGATGTATGTCTGGATACTATCAAAGAGTTTTTCAATTTGATAGGACATTGGATGTCCTTGTTGAGTGTAGACTACACTGATAGCATATTTAAAGGTATCTATCTCAATATCAAATGGATGTTGTAGGTTTGTCTTGGTGAGGACAAGTGAAAAGCAAAGGTGGTGTTTGAGATCCTTGAATTCTTTTTATTGTGATTCATACCAAGAAAATTTTTTTTTTTCTCCACCTATGGTCACTTGACTTAAGGGCCTAGTGCTATGAGAGAATATTGACACAAACCTTTAATAGAAGTTAGCAAGGCCCAAGAATCTATGGAGATCTGTTAGAGTTATTAAGGCTGGCCAATAACAAATGACTTGGATCTTGGCTAGGTCCACATGCACACCATGTTCACCCTAAATGTATCCCAACTATTGAATTCTTTGCATGCTAAATGGGAATTTCTCTTGATTGGCATATAACTTTTTTTGCCACTGGGTGCTCAGGACTTGTTGAATGTGATGTAAATTTTCTCCCGTGGTCTTTTTGAAGATGAGGATGTCATGGAAACATACTACCACAAAATAATTTTTGAAAGGACATAAGATATTATCCACCATCCTCATGAATATTTCTAGAGAATTGTTCAAGCCAAAGGGAATGACCAAACACTCAAAAAATATTTTAGATTTGAAGGTTATCTTCCATATATTAATTTTTTCAATTTGAACTTAATAGTAGCTTGACTTTAGATCAATCTTACTAAAGAACTTGGGACCCTTAAGATAGTAACAAATATCATCATTCTTGAGGATCATGTATCTATTATTGACAATGATTTTGTCCAATGCTCTATAATCAATACAAAGTCAACACGTCCAACCCTTCTTCTACATTGATACAATTGGAATCCATCAATGTGACGAGCTTAGTTAAATGTGGCCCTTTTGGATCAACTCATGAATATGATGTTTTATTTCCCCATTCTTCAAGAGAGAGAATCTATACAGTGGGCCATTAGGTAAACGATCACTAGGTATCAAGTCAATTGAGTGTTTGACCTAGAAATGCAGATGCATCCCAATAGGTGAAGCGATGATACCTCTGTATGTCTATGAAATCTTGTCCACTTGCTTATGTTGTGTAGAGAGGTCTTGTGTTGAGGTTGTGGTGGTCATAGTGACCTTCCTTTTACCTTATAACTAAACTAGGAATATGACAAATTTTTTAGTTTGAGATATTACCTTTTGGCACTATTTTGTTGAGATCAATGAAATTGCAATAGTTGGAACTACCTTCGGTACCCTGTAGAGATGACCTTTGGTGGGCTCCAGTATTGCAGCAATGATGCTGCAACTTTTGGGACTCCCTTCTTTACTTTTATCAACCCAGTAGTTCGTAACAAACTTGGAAGCAACGGTGTCGTATGCACAAGTACTAGCTCTTGCCGTAGGCTGTCACTTGATCAGCTGGCACAAGTCCGCTAGGAGCTTAAGCCAACTTCTATGAGCTCTTAGAAGAAGCTTTTAATTGTGATGGATAAAAGCTAACTCAAGAGAGGCTAATCTACTTGTAGAAATATGCTGAAAGCTAAAAGGAAATGCAAACCCTAGCAAACCCTAGTTTTACCGACTAACCCTACTGGTGCAAGAGAAGAGATGAAAGCTGCAGAAATGGATGCCATTGATTCTTGGAAAGGTAAAATGCATGTGACTAAGCTACTTCTGAAGTAAAATCTGAAAGAAACATCTTTTTGTCCTTTTGAGTAATTTTGCAGAATTATTATGCATGTGTGTTAACTATTTTTTACTGTGCAGCGGTTGATTGTTGAAAGGAAATGGAGTGGGCGCTGGCAGGAGGTTGGGAAGGTGATAAGAGGGCCTAAAGGGTCCCTAGCACCCTTCCAAAGAGTTTCACAATGATCAGATCTCGAAAAACTGCTCACGTGAACTTCTACAGGAAGTCTGCAGGGGTTCTACAGGATGTTCTACATGAAGTTCTATAGGAAGAGCCAAAAGAGGATTTTGGAGGGTTGATGGTGGAAAAATGGTGGGAAAGTGGAAATGAAGGATGGATAAGGTTGTTAAGAGGTGTGGGACCTGGTAAATGAAGCTAAGGAGTGATGAAGATGGTTGGATTTGTTCAAGGATGGAGGGAGCAATGTTGCACAAAAATATAGAAATTAGGGTTAATTGGGAAAGTGTGGAAAATGAAGGGAAGGAATCTTGGATTAGGGGTTGGAGCAGAATGTATGATGGAGGAAGGATAGGTAGGGATGTATTACAGGTGCTCTGCACACTATTTTCCAAAACTGATCGAACAAAGACTAGAAAAACCAGAGATCTATCTACTTTGACCTAATTTGACTTAAAAACCAGAAACATGAAGAACAGAAGTTTATAGACAAGAAATCAAGCAAGATAACTATGGAAATTAAGCAAGAACAGATCTAAACATGCAAGTACAACTGGTATCAACTTTTCCAACTAAAAATCTAACACTAGCAATTGCATGGAAAGGCAAAAACAGTGTTTTTGTGGCAGCGATTATGCCTTGGTCTCAGCTCATGGTCCTAAGGAGGGAGAGGTGAGATCAAGGATTGCTTGATGGCCTTTTTGCAAAACTTTTCTGTTACCAAACTGTCAAATCAACCTGAAGCATGAAAAGCTATTTTAATCATAAAAAACAACCTAAGTAACAAAGCAAGATCTTAACCTAAATAGCAGAAATTATTCTATGAATGCAAGGAAAACACATAAAAGTACACAAAGGAGGTACTGGCACTTGGGTTGGGCCCAACCCCAAGAGATACAGCCTCCTAAGAAAGCTTAGAGCTGGTGCAAAGTGAAATTTATCTCCATTACTCAAAAAATAATCATGTCACAAAACTGTTTACAGCAAGAGCTCGAAAATGAGCTGAAAGGCAGAGCTGCACTAAGGTGCAAAAAACAACTGTTCAATAGCTAAACTGCCAAGGTTTGAAGCCTTCCTACTTATGCAACACAAGGACTCCCAACAATCCTCCTTAACTTTAGGAGCTTGGCTGTTCAAAACTGCAGTTAATCAGCCACTTCACAAAATCTGCTCGGCTGCCCCTTGAAATCATCTTTGGTGGGTTGTTGAACTCCGAGCTGATGGTGGAGAAATCAAGGAAGGGGTCATTTAGTACAGTAGACACCCTTCCTACAAATCCTCAGCCTTGTTCCTTCGTATTTGGATGTCAACTTGCTCATAATGCTTGACCTTGGTCCAAAAGATTTCTAAAAATCTGCAATAAGCACGTATTAGACTTTGTGGTCAAGTGACTATCCTCATTCATTCAATTAACATAAATATATTCAAAAGCATGCATAAAACTATGAAGAATGGTGGATTAATCGAGAATAATAGGAAAAATGAGCCCAATAAATTACCCAGTTTTGGGGCTCATCATCACCCCCTACAGAATGTGTTGCTCATCCTCTGAGCAACTAATCCAGCTCATCATCTTTGATTGTTTTGACTGCCTCTCTAACATCCTAGGCTTCCGAGGTGATGTCCTCTTCTCGGTCATGAAACACTGCTTTTCTCTCTACTTCCTCCCATTGCTTGTGGTCTTCTTTTTCTTTGACCCCTTCCAGCAGTCCCAAAAGCAATGGAGGACTGAACTTTAAGCCAATCCAGTTGGCCTGTAGATTTTGCATTGACTGTTTATAAAGTGGTACTCTTGCCAAGGCCTCTCTCATCCTTGTTGGGGAGTGATACTCTCTTATCTTCAAACTGTGGGACAATGTGTTCCATCTCCTTGTGCAAGCATGAATGCAGTTATCACCCAACAGTCTTTCCATGTCCTCAAAGTGAGCAATGGCTTGAGCTTGCCTTTCAATGTAGTCTGGGAGAACCTGGGGGTTGTTGGCAAGGTGCTGATGGGCATAGATTAAAGCTGAGGGATCTTCTGGTTCTGCCTTGATCATGAGTGGCTCACTTAGCTCTCTGTCCATAACTTTCCGAATTTCTGCTACCTTCTTTTCCTCATGGTTTAACCAAGAGGCCATGGCCATGAGTTGCACATCTCCCAATGTAGCATTGGGGTCCCATAGATTCATGTTTGGAAGTGCCAAGTTGTGTAAATAAAATTCTGCTAACTTGGCCTTATCTTCAGCTGAGCTACTGTCACATAAATACATGAACTGGTTGTAATTCTAGAATGGAATGGTGCCCCTTTGGGCCAATGTGTTAATTTGAAATTACAACCATTGATCTTTAAGATATAAGGCATATGACTTAGCAGGTTGCCTACATTGTAAGGCTTCTACTGCCCAGCTGGCCATGCAGGCCATCTGGGCGTCTTTTTCTTGCAACTGTTGTTTTAAACCCTGTATCTTTTCTGTTGCCTAAGACTCCTGTTCTTGCAGCAGTTTTGTGAGCATCTCCACATTAGCTTGTAGCTCTTCCTCCTTCTGTTGTTTCTCAGTTGTGTCCTTGTTTGTTGGAGGTCCTTCTTGCTGCTGTTGCCCTCCCAAAATGGACAGCCTACCTTCCTTGTGGACTTCCTGTAGCTGCAACTATTTTTTCAGCAACTCATTCTCCTCCTGCAACTGGGCTCTTTTGCAGCTTTCTACATGCCTTACCATGGCCAGTTCTCCTCTTAATTCTTTTAACTTCTCCTCCATGTGGCCTATGTCCTCAATTCCCTTAGATTTGGCGATTTTCATCCATGTGTGTGTTCTGATCCTCTCTTTCTCTAATTCGAAAAATAATGGTACAGCAAATTTCTATGGGATGATTTTCCCACCCTCTAACAGATTGTAATATGAGCCCAAATCAGGTTGAGGGGTAGGTTCAGGTATTTCTTCAGTTTTGCTCTCCCCTTGTGATTGTTTAGCTACTTTCTCCTCCAATTTCTCAGTCTCTTTTAACTTGGCTAGAGTTTCCTGTAGAGATGTTGCAGCTTCCTGTAGAACTGCCTTTGAGTCCATCGACTTAATTTTCTCTTTCCATGTAGAGGTTTTTGGGCTTCCTCTTTCATAGGTGATGGATATCTTGGAAGGAGACTCTTCCTTCTATTTAGTGGGTGAGTCCTCAATGACAATCGGTTCCCTGGACGGTGGCTGAGGTTTGCCTACTTTGATCCTTGTGCTTTTTCTGGCTTTGAAGTACATGGAGGTTTGCCTCTTTCTTTTCCCTTTTTGTTTTATAGGTGTGCTTAATGTAGCAAGCACAGCTGCTACCTCCCTTGCCAACGTCTCAGGGGATTTCTCTTCTGGCTGTTCTTTTTCTTTGCTTCCTGTAGAAATCTCTGTGTCCACTGTTTCTGTCTGTATGACTGATATCTCAGGGTGTGTCTTTCCCTTTTCTTTCTGTGTGCCTGCTTTGGTTGTGGCAACCTTCATTTGGGCTTTCTCAGCCTTTTCCTTTCTACTCTGTATCCTATTTTCCCTTGGTGTTTTTGTTGTTGTTTCTTCCTCTATTTTAGGCCCAGCAGTCTTGCCAAATTCTTCTTTTTCTTTCTGTTTTTGCTCTGTTTTACCTTCTGCTTGAATGTCCTGCTCTCCCTCATCCTTATCCTTCTCAATTTCTTCAGTTTGCTCCCCCTAGCATCCTCCACTAACAATTTGATGAGCCCATGATGGGCCAACTGATCTGGGATCCCTTCATTTAGCTTTGTACCACATTCAATTAAGGACTGAAGAAGGAAATATGGGATGCTCAGTTTCTTGGCTGGAGGCAAGTCAATCCCATGCCTTAATTCACACAACAACCTGAAATGATATCCATAGACGATGCTAAACCTCCCTTCACATGTGATTTACTTCATAATTTGATAACTAACTTCACTCCAGAGAGGAGGCAAGCTAGTTCTTCTAACCCTGTTTTTGTCTTCTACATGATGCTCCTCAGGCAGGAAAAATGTTTTCTTAGCAATTTGGCCCAATGACCTCTCCTCTTTGCTCCAAGGGAGCCCCAATGGTAGACCAGTAACTCCACCGATGAGCTCAGGGTAAGTTCTAGGGTCAAAAACCTAAAACTAACTGTGGCATGTGTCTTTGGATGTGGTCTCAAGGACATTAAAAACTCTTCAGTTATTTCCTCATCATAACCCTGAATTTTGTCAAAGAAGGGTATCCAATTTTCCGGGTGAAAAGGTCCACCACCTCAGGGTGCTCGTGCAACTTGCTAGAGTCCAGGGGTTCTTTCCTTATGAATCCTCCTGGCATGGTGTTGAGTGCTCTTCTATGTTTCAACCAGAAAAGAAAATGCTTAGGAAAACAACAGTCAATCACTAAAACAGGGGATAGCTGAATTCGGTTTCTTCTAAACCCAAGAAGGAATTTCTTGTGTGTTTAATATCAACTAGCAATAATTCCCTTGTTTTAAGACTACTGACACCCAGAATTCGACTGTCTGTTTATGAAAAGAAGAATTTTGTTTTTACATAACAGAGCATAAGGACACAGGTTCTCTTTTCAGCACATAGATAGGTATGTAAATTCAGTTTTTTTTTCTCACACACATGGCTGGCCCCTACTGCTGCATATATCTTCCTTACAGGAGAATTTAAAAATGATGAGGAGATTTTGAAATGCAGAGGAAGAACTAGGTAAACTTGGTGAAATGTGCAGGCAAACTTTTACGTTTGTTTTCAATATGCACAAGCAGACTTTTACTCTCGTTTCTCAAACTGATGCCATATCATGCATAGAGAAGTTTTTTTCAAGCCTACCTCGTTGGAGCTTGAAATTCAATGAAAATTCCGAGTTTTCCTTCTCCGCAGAGCTGTTCTACCTTTCATGTAGAACCCTTCCTGAAGAAGGCTCCCGGTTCCTATAGAATGAAACTGTGCTTCCGACAGAGCTCGCTATGCGGGAGATTTTCAAAAACAAGAAGAAAAACTGATGGAGGATGACTGGTTAACTGTTTCTGGAGGTGGTGGATGCGTGTTCCAGTTGGGAACATCGTGAGTGCAGAATGAACAGAGGGTGGTGCATGTTTCAACTGAGCATCTTTTAATTGCGGTGTGATTTGTGGTGAGGGGATGAGGTGGCCGGACCGGACCATTGATCCGACGTCATAGCCATAATGTTTCTACGTGTTTCTGACCACCATCACCTCCTCTCTCCTGTTATCCACCGCCACCACTACTAGTCCCGACGATTTCTCCCTGAATGGACACTCCACATGTGCTGGCTGCACATCTAATCGGAAATTTTGAATGTAACAGGGCTCGTTTGGATTCCACGAGGATATGTAATTGGCCAAGGGTGGCCAATTGACTGGCCACCGATTCCACTCAATCCGAACCATTCCATAGTCATGCAGCTTTAAAATATAATTTATGCAATTGAAGAATGAGTTTAGGCACTTACCTGCGTGGTCGCGGCCGTGTTATGCAGATTTCGGGTTTTGGAACCCATTCCTTCATTTGTTGTTGCTGCATGCATACTGCATGCTTGGCCTCGGCTGTTGCTAATGTTCATCCATTCAGGTAGAGCTCCATGCATGCTTCTTTTGCCATACTTTGTTGTCCCTGTCTCTGAAGTATGTCTTTCAGAGGGATCAGCTGCTACAGGATTCCTGTAGGAAGTCCTGTAGCTGCTTCTCCTCCTGGAATGCAAGCTAGAATGAGCAGGGCTATACTGCTGATGAGGGTCTCGGCTGATGAGGAGTCCAGATGGAGGGAAACAGGTATGGTGAGTGAAAAACTGCTGCTTGATTTGTCATTAAAAAGTTTTTGCTGGCAGTATGAAGAAAACAGGGTTTCTGTGTGTGATTGTGCAGGAACATAAAAAAATGAGTGCAATGGAGGTGTACAAAGATGGAAAAGGGCGACATATGGCGATAGGTGGAAACAGGGATGTTGACAGGCCTCATAGGTGGATTCCCAACCTTCGGATTCTCTTCTGAGATCAATTTTGGCTCGTCTGTAGGTTCTACAGGATCTTCCTGTAGAAGACACAGAACTTCCTGTAGAAGGTGAAATCTTAGCCCGAATGAAATCAAATCTTAGGAAAGGGTAGTGGTCATGGAGGAATGGATTGTGAGGGATTCTTGCAGCCTATTGCTGACCTCTGTCTTTGTCTTGTGTGATCCTCCTAACCTGCAATGTCCTTCCTGCAACCTGCAATGGTTCAACAGAAATTAGGTTTATTTATTTTTTTCTTTTTTCTTTTTTCTTTTTTCTTTTTTTTTTTTTTTGTTAGTCTGGGACATCTGGGGCACCTCCAGGAAGTTTTCACCCTCACTGTCTGCCCTGGGCGCCTCTAAGAGGTTTTCACCCAAGGATCGTTTATTTATTTTTTATTTTTTTTCAAGGTGTGGGTGGAGTGGAGACAGGGGCCTGCTCCACTACCAATACTGATTTATCCAAAGTTTCAATGAACTCCTGCTTAGAAATGGGCTTCCTGTAGATTTTCAATCGATGCCCATTGACAAGCATGGGGATGGCTTCTTCATCAATGGTCTTGATAAAGACTGAACCATTGTTGTTGCATTTCTCCACTGTATATGGTCCCAGCCATCTTGTCCTCAGCTTGCCTTTGAAATCCTTGTATCTTGAATCATATAACAGTGCCAAATCTCCTGGCTGAAATTGTTTTTGTTTAAGGTGTCGTTCATGCCATATCTTCCTTTAGAGTTGGACCACCTCTGAGTGGAGAAGGGCTTGCATTCTCTGTTCATCTAGTCCATTTAGATGAAGTAGTCTTTCTTGTTGTGCATGGCTGAGATCTAGGTCCAGCTGAGCTGCCAACCTCAATGTGTTATATTCAAATTCTATGGATAGCAAAGCCTTCTTCCCGTAGACCAGCTCATAAGGTGTGAAACCTGTTGTAGTTTTCCAAGTAGTGTTGTAGGCCCAGGTGGCCTCAACCAAGCGATCTGCCCAATCTTTTCTGTTGCTGCTCACCACTTTAGTCAAAATCTCTTCCAAAGCTCGGTTGGTGACTTCCACCTATCCATTTGCTTGTGGATGATAAGGGGTGGAAGTTCTATGCTTAATCCGGTGATGAGCGAGCAGGTCTTCAATCAGGTTAGAGGTAAACTGACTTCCTTGATCTGTGACTAACTCTCTTGGGTAGCCAAACTTGTAGAAGATATTTTCCCTCAAAAACTCAGCCACTTTTTCTTCTGTTTCTGCCTTGATTGCCTTTGTTTCTGCCCACTTTGTCAGGTAGTTCGTGCACACGATGATGTAAGACTTTTGTTTTGAAGGAGGGTTGATAGGACCCACAAAGTCCATGCCCCACTTCTCAAATGGCTCGAAAGTCACCTGAGGTTGGAGGGCATTTCAACCCTTGGAGTCGGTTTCCCCATCCTTTGACATCGGTCACATTGGCTGATGTATCTCTTGACATCTTGATGAAGAGTGGGCTAATAGTAGCCTACCTGTAGAATTTTGAAGGCGGTTCTTTTCACTGCAAAGTGGCCTCCACAGGGCCCATCATGACAGGTTAGGAGGATGTCAAAAACTTCCTCCTCCTTGACACAACGCCTCAAAATCTGATCTGGACCAAGTTTGAACAGGTTGCCCCCAATCCAAGTGAATGGGGCGCTTTTCCTCACGATATTGCTCTTCTCTTTTGAGGATAGGTGTGGCGGGAACTGTGCTGAAACCAAGTAATTTGCTATATCAGCAAACCATGGAGAGAGTACTGAAATAGCAAATAGGTGTTCATTTGGCATTTGATCATCCACCATCCCTTCTTCACCTGCAGGAAAATCTAGTCTAGACAGAAAATCAGCAACAACATTTTCCTTACCTGGTTTATCAACAATGGTCAAATCAAATTGCTGCAATAAAAGTAACCATCTAATGATACGAGCATTTACATCAGGTTTATTCATCAAGTACCTAATTGCAGCATGATCAGTGTGTACGAATGTTTGATAACCAGTGATGTAGTGTCTGAACTTGTTTAGGGAATGGACTATAGCTAGGAGCTCTTTCTCGGTTACAATATAGTTTAACTCTACCTTGGACAGGTTTTTACTGACAAAATATATGGCATACGGTAGCTTCTCTTCAACTTTTCCTAAGTCTGCTCCTATGGCTCTGTTCGAGGCATCTATGTGAATGTGGAAAGGTAGGGCCCAGTTTGGACCTCTCAAGATTGGGGCAGCTACCAGCTTATCTTTCAACACATCCAGAGCCTCTTGACAGTCGTCAATCCATATAAACTCAACATCTTTCCCCAAAAGACCAAACAATGGAGAGGCTAGCTTACTGAAATCTTTAATGAATATTCTATAATATCCTGCTAAGCCTAGAAAACTCCGAACATATCTTACCTTTTGAGGAGGTGGAACCCTTTGGATGATACAATCTTGTTGGGATCCACCTGTAATCCTTGCTGAGAAATTGTATGACCTAGCACGGTTCCTTCAGTCGTCAGGAATTCACATTTCTCAGGACTGAGGGACAGGTTCATTTCAATACACTTGGTTAAAACTTTTCCCAGGTTAGTCAATGCTTCTTGGAAGTTGGACCCATAAGGAGTAAAGTCATCCATATAGATTTCCACCGAACCATGAACCAGGTCAGCAAATATGCTCAGTACTACTCTCTGGAAAGTGGCAGGAGCATTGCATAACCCAAAGGGAAGGACCCGGTAGGAAAAGGTACCCCATGGACAAGTGAAAGTGGTCTTATCTTGGTCTTCCGGGCTGATTTGGATCTGATTATACCCGTTAAACTTATGTAGGAAAGAAAAGAACTTCTTCCCTGCCAGTCCATCTAACACTTGATCTATGAAAGGCAAAGAGAAATGGTCCTTCTTGGTGGCTTTGTTAAGTTCTCTATAATCTACACAGGTTCTCCACTTCCCGTTTTTCTTGGGCACAAGCACCAGAGGAGAAGCCCACTCGCTGTCAGAGATGTGGTAGATGAATCCTTCATCCAGCAACTTTTGCAGTTCTTCTTTGACAATGTCCTTAAGGGCTAGATTCATTCTCCTCTAAGGTTGCCTGACTGGTTTAAAATCCTCTTTAATGTAAATGTGATGGGTACAAACAGAAGGGTGGACTCCTTTCATCTCCTTATAGCTCCAAGCAAAAGCATCCAAATGGCTATTCAATAAGCTACACAGCTCCTTCTCCTGAGATGGAGATAGGGATGAGTTGATCTTCAAGGTTCTTTCAGGGCCAAATTCCACATTCTTAACTCAGAGAGAGGTTGGATCAGCCACACAGAGATCCACTAAAGCACTGGCTTGGGTGTCTTCTACCAACTCTTCTAGTGGCAGCACACTGGGAGGTGGATTTTGAATCAAATTTTCAATAAGATCATCCTCGGTTTGAGGACCTCCCCTGGTGGCTTCCATTGTGCACAATGGTGCAGAGTAGATTTCATCCTCATCTTCCTCCTCCAACCAGAGAGGTAAGTCATGTTCTAGCAGAGGTTGGGCAGGAGGATATAGGACTAGTTGCTTGGACATAGGCCCATTCTTAATGGTCATGCTCCCGACTCGACAACTGATGTAAGCATCTATAGTAGCCAACCAAGGCCTTCCTAAAATGAGGGGTATCCAGTGAGTTTTGCCTTTGGCTGAAGGACCAAGAAGTCTGCAGGGTACTCCCAAGAATCAACGGAGACCATGACATCTTCCACAATCCCCTCGGGGGTCACGGTGGAGCGGTCTGCTAGCTGCAGTACTGTCGAGGTCTTTCTTAGGGAACTCTGAAGGTTGAGTCTGAGCATAGTGTCCCTAGTCATCACATTAATGGCAGCCCCTAGATAATCAAGGTGTGGGGGATTATGGTGCCATTGATGTGGACATCGACTACAGGACTCCCAGGGTCCAGATATTTTGGACAGATTACTTGTCCCAACATCAGGTCGGACAGTTGTCCTATGACATTGATAGTTGGGGCATCTCTCTTGCGCCTGCCTGGGTGCCTGAAACACTTCTCTTTGACCAATTTTTTGTAGATTGGTACATCTCTTATGGCCTGGAGAAGTGGTATTTTTACACATAACTATTTAATTTCTCTCAGGAGTTCAGTCTCTTCTGGGCTTGGTTGCGTGGTTCCAGTTAGTCTCTCAGGAAAGGGTGGAATGGCTTTGGGTTCACTTTCCTGTTTCTCTTCCTCATCCTCCTTAGGAGGAGGTTGGCTATCTGGGAGGACCTTCCCAGATCATAGGTTGATCTCCTGAATCTCCACAGCATAGGTAGGGCATGTTGTCTCTCCAGTATATACCTGTTGGGCCTGTCTGTTATTAGGGTTCGGGTTCAGTTGAGCAGGCATCTGGGGTTGTCTCGGAGGAGCAGGAGGTAATGGTTGTGGTTGAGAAGATGGTGGAGGAAAAATGCGGGAGGAGAGTTGTAATGGGACCTCCACCCTGTTGAGGTGCATCCCACTGAGGTTGTGGTTGAACATGAGAATGAAACGAATGAGCAGCAGGTTGAGTATGGTACTGAGATGGATATGACCAAGGAGGGGGTGAGGACCAAGAAGGATGAGCAGGGGGACCCCAAGAAGGTATGTGAGTGGATTGGTTGGGGTTGTAATAAGTCTGGGATGTCCCTTGCATCCCTTGCTGGTAAGGTCTGGATCCATGTGGCCTCCTTTGGTTCAGGAAGTAGAGTGGTTCAGTGGCTACTTCAGCCCCTTGGTACATAGCTTTAAGTCTAGGTAAGGTTCGGCACTGGCTTGTAGGGTGTTCTTCCTCACAAACAACACATACCTCTATGGAGTGTAATGGACACTCGTTCCTAGGATGCTTCCTTGTACATCTGGGACAAAAGATGGCCAAAGCCCTCTCAGCTTCCTCTTTCTTCTGTTGGATCCAGAAGGTGTCCAACTGCATGGAAATGGTCTGTCTCATCTCACTTTTAAGGTCTTCCATCTGATTTGTAAACTCATGTTTGGAGAAGGTGGCACTGGCTGAAAGTTGACTCCCCCTACCTCTTTTTTGGGCTGCCCTACAATGGTTTCTAAACACAGTCTTTATGTCATCATAAGGTCACTGGTAGATGTCTCCTCCAGCCAGCAAATGGAGGGTATCTAGAAGGTCTTTAGGGACTCCTCGAAGCAGAACCAACTTCAGAGATTCGGGGTCAAGTGTGCACCTAGCCCTTTTATAACTGAGTTGGAACCTTTCTTCATAGTCTTCTAAAGATTTGTCACTTCCCATGGTCATCCGAAAGATTTCTTCCTTTGTTTCCTTTGACCTACAGTAATCCTGGTATTTGTTGTTAAAGGCTTGTTGCATCTGAGCCCAAGTTGTGATACTGTTTCCAGGTAACCCCATGAACCAGCATAGTGTTGCATCCTTGAGGGTAGAGGGAAAGAGTTTCAACTTTTTCTCATCTTCTGCATAGTCATAAGTTCGACAAAGGACAACAAACTCAAACAAGAAGGTATCAGGTCTTCAGTGGTCAATCCATGGAAGTGAGGTAAGGCTGAGGGACTGATGTTTTTCATTTTTGTGTCCCCATTGGTCTCTTGGATGGGAAAGGTGCCTTCTATTCTCTCCCCATTTCCTCTACCGTTTCTGTTTTCAACCATGGTCTCAGGAGGAATGTTTTCTTGCTCTTCTTCTGTTATAGGATCTTTGTATATCTCTGGAGGTTCACCTATAAGATCTTCTGGATCACTGCCACCGAAGAAGAGAGAAGGGTGGCTCAGTGATGTGGTGGGGGTGTTGGGTAAGAATTTTCCTGAATTGTCTCTGTTCCTATGAGGCATGAAAGGAAATCTTTTTGGTTCTTTTTTGTTTCTTTCTCTGCTTGTACCTGCAAAAACTAAAATAGATTGAACTGCAACTAACTAAAATCTATCTTGCTGAAATGAAAATGCAGAAATGAAATGAAAGTAGGAAAGGACTAATCTATGTTGCTGAAATGAAATTGCAGAAATGAAATGAAAGCAGGAAAGGACTAATCTATGTTGCTGAAATGAAATTGCAAAAATGAAATGAAAGCAGGAAAGGACTAATCTATGTTGCTGAAATGAAATTGCAGAAATGAAAGGCTAGGCTACGCTTGCAGAATTGAAATTGCAGAAATGAAATGCTAGGCTATGTTTGCAGAATTGAAATTGCAGAAATGAAATGCTAATCTATGAAAGCGGGAAATGTTTAATCTATGCTTGCTGAAATAAACTACTTAGCAAAAAGTTGTAGTATAAAATAGAAGAAAAGCAGCAATCACAAATACTCTGACGCTTCCCCGGCAACAGCGCCAAAAAGATGGTGGGCTCCAGTGTTGCAGCAATGATGCTGCAACTCCTAGGACTCCTTTTTTTACTTTTATCAACTCGGTAGTTTGTAACAAACTTGGAAGCGATGGTGCTGTATGCACAAGTACTAGCTCTTGCCGCAAGCTGTCACTTGATCAGCTGGCACAAGTCCGCTAGGAGCTTAAGCCAACTTCTATGAGCTCTTAGAAGAAGCTTTTAACTGTGATGGATGAAATCTAACTCAAGAGAGGCTAATCTACTTGCAGAAAGATGTTGAAAGCTGAAAGGAAATGCAAACCCTAACAAACCCTAGTTTTACCGACTAACCCTACTAGTGCAAGAGAAGAGATGAAAGCTGCAGAAATGGATGCCATTGATTCTTGGAAAGGTAAAATGCATGTGACTAAGCTACTTCTGAAGTAAAATCTGAAAGAAACATCTTTTTGTCCTTTTGAGTAATTTTGCAGAATTATTATGCATGTGTGTTAACTATTTTTGACTGTGCAGCGGTTGATTGGCGAAAGGAAATGGAGTGGGCACTGGCAGGAGGTTGGGAAGGTGAGAAGAGGGCCTAAAGGGTCCCTAACACCCTTCCAGAGAGTTTCACAGTGATCAGATCTCGAAAAACTGCTCACGTGAACTTCTACAGGAAGTCTGCAGGGGTTCTACAGGATGTTCTACAGGAAGAGCCGAAAGAGGATTTTGGAGGGTTGATGGTGGAAAAACGGTGGGAAAGTGGAAATGAAGGATGGATAAAGTTGTTAAGAGGTGTGGGACCTGGTAAATGAAGCTAAGGAGTGATGAAGATGGTTGGATTTGTTCAAGGATGGAGGGAGCAATGTTGCACAAAAATATAGAAATTAGGGTTAATTGGGAAAGTGTGGCAAATGAAGGGAAGGAATCTTGGATTAGGGGTTGGAGCAGAATGTATGATGGAGGAAGGATAGGTAGGGATGTATTACAGGTGCTCTGCACACTATTTTCCAAAACTGATCAAACAAAGACTAGAAAAACTAGAGATCTATCTACTTTGACCTAATCTGACTTAAAAACCAGAAACATGAAGAACAAAAGTTTATAGACAAGAAATCATGCAAGATAACTATGGAAACTAAGCAAGAATAGATCTAAACATGCAAGTACAACTGGTATAAACTTTTCAATTAAAAATCTAACACTAGCAATTGCATGGAAAGGTAAAAACAATGTTTTTGTGGCAGAAAGTATGCCTTGGTCTCAGCTCATGGTCTGAAGGAGGGGGGTGAGATCAAGGATTTCTTGATGGCCTTTTTGCAAAAATTTTCTGTTACCAAACTGTCAAATCAACCTGAAGCATGAAAAGCTATTTTAATCATCAAAAAAAACTAAGTAACAAAGAAAGATCTTACCTAAATAGTAGAATTTATTCTATGAATGCAAAGGAAAAACACATAAAAGTACACAAAGGAGGTACTGGCACTTGGGTTGGGCTCAAACCAAGAGCTAAGCCTCCTAAGAAATCTCAGAGCTGGTGCAAATTGA